>JALPQD010000535.1:577982-807982 GCA_023101885.1 Typhlomys cinereus | reverse complement strand
CATAGAATATCGGACTGGGACGATGACTCAGGAGTCAAAACTTTTGCTCCACAAGCAAAAGAACTTGACTCAGGATCCTCAGATCCACGTAAAATATGGCAGGTGGACACGGTGGCAGACTGCAATTCTGGCCCTGGAAGGCAGAGCCTGGGAAAGCTCAGAGCAAGCAATAAGAAGGTAGAGCGATTCAGGATGATTCCTGATGTCACCCTTGTCGTCCCCCCCCCACAGGCACTAGTATCTTCCTGTACACACACACACACACACACACACATGCATGCCCACACACGAATATGCAAAAAAAAAAGAGGTGGGATATCTGTTTGATGCTAAGACAACTGTGATTCTCCCACGAGGAGCCCGCTCCACGCGATGTTTGTCTTGTTGGAGACATCTCTGTCTCACGGAATCCATATCCCTGCTCTGAGGTGGTCCTTTCTAAACAGCCAGTAAAAGTCTCGAGCTCCGTTCTATCACGCCACAGCGATGGCTTAATGTAGCGTGAATGGAGTCGGGTGGTTACCAGAGAGGCCGAGGCAGGGGGATCTCGGGATCAAGGTGTCCCCGGCTCCACCATGTGAGCCTTCCCCGGGTGATTTATAAGCTGCTGTGTCAAAACAAAAAGTGAACAGAGGCCGGGGGGTGGAGCTCGGTGGCACAGTGCTTGCCTAGTGTCCTGGATACCGTCCCAGAACTGAAACGAAGTAGAGCAAGATCCGCGATGCCTAGAAGCTTCTAGGTCACTAGCGTTGTGTACACAGCGGCGAACAAGAGAATCTCTCTTACAGGGCGGAAGTCGCGGCGTGTCTCCCCAGGGATGGTGTACCTCAGAATGTCATTCCTAATCAATCATAGATGCTGCTCATGGGGGAGCCACGGATGGATGATAGAGGAGGCGCTGCTTCCCTCATGCACCTCATGTGTCCCACAGTCAGACAGGCATCTCTCTCTCTGCACCGATCTCATTCCATCACGAGTTGCTTAGTTGGGGAGCAGACACCGTCACCTGGAGACACCCCAGAAGACACTCCTGGGTGATCTGACTTCTGGGCCAAATCACCTTTACGGAGTGGTAGAAGGATCGGCATGCCACAGGCTTCTTGTGAGACCCCAGCTTTTAATCAGATGGCACCGGAGAGCTAGCATTCCCACGTCAAAAGACTTCCAGGGTTGGGGGAGGCGTTGTAAGAGACTGGAGAGGGGTCCTCTTCCCCCTCCCCCAACACCCCCAATCTTACTAGCCGGGAAATGGGTTTGGAGCTTGTGCAAAGTTGACACAGGGAGATCAGTACCGCGGACAGCGGTCAGCGAGCCTGGAGCCTGGCCAGACGACAGGGTGCTAGAAAACCTGGTGGGTGCTGGGTGGGGTTCTCCTGACATCCTCCAGGAGAGGAAGACATGCTAGCCGGGGTGCGTGTTGGCTGGGAGTCACTTCCTGGGCTCCACGCTCGTGACCAGCCGTGAGCCGCAGGGGTCAGACAGGAGGGTGGAAGTGCCACCTTAAGGTCCCTAGATTCCTGCGCGAGAGAGGGACACATCCCTGGCACACTCCCCCCACCCCGTCCTGGCCGTTTCTATACAAGGCTTGCTCCCCTGGCCTCCACTTGCCCCCAGTCCTCCTCATTCTTAGAGTCTGAGCTCAGCGGGCTGGAATGTAACTGATAAACCTCAGATAACATGCCCCAGAGGGGAATGGGGGGGGGGACTGACTGGACACCCAGCCTACTGATAAAAAGGCACAGGTTGCAGGTTGCCAAAGAAGCAGCCAGAGCTTCTTGAGGAGGCAGGAGGACAGCTGCCCATCACTCACCAGCTAACGGCCATGGGTCTGCAGAGGATGGTGTCCCGGCTCATTCTGCTCCTTCTCCTTGCGGACCTGCTGCCCCTAGGAGGCCAGGCTCACCCTCTGAAGAAACCCAGCCAGGATTCAGCACCCTCAGAAGAGCCAGAGAAACAGGTGAGCACTGAGGGGCTGCGTGCTGTGGGCGGCCTGGGGGCTTTGGATTGGAGGAATGAAAGGGTCCCACTTCCCTGGGGCAGCAAGATCAGGTGTTGGCACCCTCCACCGATGGGTGCTGTGAGGGTGGGGAGACCAGGAGCCTCCACTAGTGGGTGCTGTGGAATGTGGGGGAGACCAGGAGCCTCCACCAGTGGGTGCTGTGGAGTGTGGGGGGAGACCAGGAGCCTCCACCAGTGGGTGCTGTGGAGTGTGGGGGAGACCAGGAGCCTCCACCAGTGGGTGCTGTGGAGTGTGGGGGAGACCAGGTAGGTATGTGCTCCCAGGTCCGGTCTCTCTCACTCAATCCGGGCACCAGGTCTCGTTGCTGCAGGCAGAAGAGATAAAGGAGGACCAGCCAGTCGCCCCAGAGCTCCAGGTGGCTGGGATGGCAGTTGCAAAGTTCTCCCGTTCTTCCCAAGTGGGCAATGCCAAAGCCCAGAAGGTACAACCCAAACGCAAGAATCAGTCTTCCAGCTGCTTTGGACGGAAATTAGATCGGATTCATTTCTCCACTAACCTGGGCTGCAACAGTGAGTCCGCCCCATACACACACCACGCCCCTGCCCCTTGCCCACCTTGATTCTTGCACACTCGGCCATTAGGACTCTGGGCACGGTCTGGCGCACCTCCCCGTCCCTGTGCCGGGCTGCCAGTCTTTAGGACCAACACAGAACTGCTGGGAGGTACCAAATGGGGACATCCATCTCCTGCCCACTGCTCCCCAGCTACTTTGCATCCACCTCTGACTCTTATCAGAAGGGGCAGAATGTGCCCCAGGGTGGAGCCTGCCTTGGCTGGACAGCCCCTTAGAGCAGGAGAGGCCCGAGTAGGCTGGAGACCCGAGTACACTGGCTCACTGAGCCCCGACCTCGAGGCGGAGCGCAGGCTCCCCAGGGTGACCCCACTTCACGGAGGCGGCCTCTTCCAGAGCCTGGATCATCAAGAGGACTGGGAGGTGGGGATGCACCCCCTCATTTCCCTATCAAGGCCTTATTGCATGTCTTTTCTCCCCACAGGTTTTGGGCGTAACTAGAGGGACTTCTGACTACAGCCGCAGACTTCTGACTATATGCAGGGCTCTTTCTCTGGCCCCATGACCTGTTTTTGAAGCAACTCCTGTTTATTTTTACTTATTTATTTATTAATTTATTTCCTTCTTTTCTACAAGATGCTTTCTCATCTTCGAGCATGAACTTTTCATAACGAAATAAAAAATAACAAATACATTTCTTTTGAAATAGATCCATCTCCGTGTTCTTATAAATAATCTTGGGCTGAATAGTTGGCTTAGGGGTTAAGACTCTGCCTCAAAAGCAGAAAGTTCTAAATTCAGATCCCAGGTCCCATGTAAAAACACCAGGTGGCAAAGGTAGCAGCCTGCTTTTCTGGCCTTGGTGGGCAGAGCCCAGGAAATCCCAGAGTAAAACAAAAAGGGGTAGAAGCAAACTAGGATGATCCCCAAAGTCACTCTTGGTCTTCACAGAGACACACAATGCCTTCTGATACACACACACACACACACACACACACACACACACACACATACACACAAACACACACGCACACACACACATAGAGCAGAATAAAGAAAGTTTAAAAATAATCTTATTTTGGGGGAAAAATAAAAGTGGGGGAAGCAGCAGTATGTTTTCTGGAAGCTTCAAGGTGTCCCGGTGGTGGGGAGAGAACATGGCTCAAGGGCTAGCAGGAGCGGCCATGCTTCCTTCCTTTCTGGATGGCAATTCCCACCCCGGCCACCCGAGACTCTTGGCAGAAGCTGCCTTTCCAAGTGGACCTTCTCTTCCGGGGAGCGGAGCAGCAGGGGGGGCAGCACCCTGATCCTGCCCGTTTCCGCTGCCTGGAATCCCACCATCAAACGCTCTCGCTGGCCACCATGGTCTAGAGTCAGATAAGGCTGTCAGAGATGGAAGTGACATGTGTGTAAGCGCACATGTGTGACTATGAGCATGTGTGGGTGAGATGTGTGTGCATGAATCTTGTGGGGGGGGGGGGCAGTAGCCCCCTGCATTCCTGATGGGAGTGAGCCCTCTATTCTGCCCCAAATCTCAACATCAAAGCTGCGATTCCTGACATCAGTGGGAGAAAAACGCACAAGGTTTCAGGGGCCATCCAATTTTTCGGATGTCCTTCCCTTTGGGCCACATTGCCACTTTTCCTTTACCCTAAGAGAAAGGAGAGAACCCCTTGAATCCTGTGTGTGTGAGCTGCTCCATGAGGAGGCACAGTAGCACATGCCTATAATCCCAGCAGTTGGAAGGTGGAAGCGGAAGGGTTGGAAATCCAAGGTTTCTATCCTTGGCTACCTAGGGAGTTCAAGGCCGGCCTGAGCTACATGGAACACATGCGTGCACACACACACACACACACACACACACACACGCACGCACACACACGCACACACACGTACACACACATGCACACACACACACAGACATGGACGCAAGCACACGGGAGGTGAGATAGCTCAGTGGATAACAACACATATGTGCAAACCTGATAACCTGGGTTCAACGCTCAGAGTCCACATGGTAGAAGGAGAGAACCAACTTCTGAAAGCTGTCCTCAGACAACACATAGATGCCATGACATCTATACTTGCTCATTCTCTCTCTCTCTCCCCCGACCCCTCTCTTTCTGTCTTACTTGTTCCCCCTCTTTCAGATAAGTAAAGGTTTTTTAAGAGTCCCAGCATGTGGACCCCCATCAGCAGAGCACCCCATCAGGACCGCTATCAGCTCCTCTCGGAGGTTCCCCCCACTTCGAGTTCTGGTCTCAAGCTCCCAAACCCTTGTCCTTCAAATACTTGCCATGATGTTCCCCTGAGAGGCCGAGCGCCATGAGGTCACAACTGTTGTGACGTCACGTGACTCCCATGAGGTCACCCGTGTTCCCGGAACCTTGGGGTGTCTCAGGGTGTGAGGGAATACCCTTGTGGCTGCTGAGCCCGGGCTCCCGGCTGCCGTGCCCCTTGCTGCTGCCTACAGTGGTGCTCTTGGGGCCACTCACATATGCTCACCCCCATGTTTCCTGGAAAGCCAGGGGGCCTGTAATGTCTCACTTTAACGCGGTGTGCACTCCAGGTTGTGGGCGCTAATGAGATGAAGATTTCTTTTCTTTCCCACGTTTATGCATGGGCTGCGTGCATGTGCGCGTGTGTTTGCCTGTGGTGATGCGCACGTGTGTGTCTGTGCACAAATGCACTTGCACGTATGCCTGCGGAGGCCCAAGGGGATGGGGCATCATTCTCGAATTCTCAATGGCTCTTCATGTTACGGTTGAGAATCTGGGCCTGTCATTAAACCCAGAGCACACGCCAGGGCTAGTCTGATTGGCCAGCTTGCTCCCGGCGCTTCCCGGGGTCCACCTTCTAGGGCCAGAATTACAGGTGGGCTGCTCCACCCACCCAGCGTTTTTACGTGGGATCTGGGGCTTCCAACTCAGGTCCCTTGGCTTGTGAGGCAAAGGCTGTAACCACTGAGCCATCTCCCAGGCCCGTGAGTCAGGTCTGTCCAACGTTCCTGACCCAGGGAGGGACAAGCTTGGTGAGTGCAGAGAAAGGCTCGTTCGCAGCAGACACAGATGCAACCATCCTCGGAGCTCCAGAAGGACCTGGACGGCCCTCGGCTTACAAGCAGGGAAACTGAGGCACAGACAGATCGTACAGAGGGTTATGCCACTGCTCGGCCCAGCCTTCCTGAGCCAGAGACGTGGGCTTGCTGGGGGATGGTTGGGTCCCTCCGGCTTGTCGTGCACACTCACAAGAGGGCACTCACGGCCCACTGGCCCCCATGCTTCCTGACACACCAGCCAGTCTGCACTCGCAGCTCTCTCTAGGGACGCTGAGCCCCTCCTTGCGCCCTTGTGGGAGCTTGAGTCTGCTGAGGATGATGGAGGCCAAGGAGGAAGGCATTTCATCTCTCCCCCCACAGAGCCCGGGATGAAGCACATGCCACGGGCCATGGCTCGTGGTTCGCGGTGGACTCTGACCTTCCACTCTCCTCTGGGCTTTCCACTGCTGCCTTGTCCTGAACACAGTCCCGTCCCCTCACTGACTGGCTGTTCAGAAAGCACAGTATCCTGGAACCCTTCTAAGTCCAGATCTGTGGGTGTCCTTGCACACGGGAGCCGGTCCTGTCCCCAGAAGGGCCAGGCGTGTGACTCTGAGCTCACTGCTCTCATGCATGCTGGACGCTAGCCCTGCAGGTGTGTGTGTGTGTGTGTGTGTGTGTGTGTGTGTGTGTGTGTGTTACATGTGCACGTGCACTCCTGTATTGCATGCCTGACTTTATTAAGATCAGTGTATGTCCGTCACTCTCTGCCTTAATTTCTTGAGACAGGGTCTCCAACTGGGTCTTGAGCTTGCCTGATTCGAAGAGTTGGCTGGCCAGCGCGCCCCAGAGGTGCTCCCGTCTCCACCACCCGTCCAGGGCCACACCTTGCTTTCTTTTGAGTTTTCTCAAGTGGGCCCTGGGGATCAAGCTTGGCTTTGCTTGCTTGTGCAGCTTCTCTCGTCGCCCAGGCTGGCCTCACTATGTGGCCTCGGCTCACCTCGGACTTCTGAGCCTCCTGCCTCCTCCTTTTGAGTGTGGCGATCACAGACAGGCGACACATGCTTGGTTTCTACAGAGGGAATCTGGGGCTTTGTGCGCGTCGGCACTCTACCAGCTGAGCTACATCCCCGGCTCCAGGGCTGCTTCTGTGGAAGGACCCCTCCATAGGCAAAGCACACTCACCCCCCAACGACAGCAGGAGGGGGGCTGACATCATCTAGCAACAGAGCTCAAGCAACATGTGGAAAGGGTTGTCACTAAAAGACCCAGGTCCCCCCATGCACGGAGGCACATGTTTAGTTCTGTTCCTGGCTGGGGATGTGGGGATATGGCCGAGACGGTAGAGGACGTACTGGATGGGCAGCAAACCCTGAGTTCTGTTCCCAGCATTGCGTAAACCAGACGAGATGGTACATGTTGGTAATCCCAGCACTTGGAGGTACAGAAGGAGGTCAGGCGTTTAGGATCATTCTACATAGCAAGTTGGATGAGACCTGAGACCCTGTCTCAAACAAAATAGAGACCCCCCAACAGGCAGCAAAAACAGGATAAATGGACAGATGGAATAAAGCTATGATTAAAATACATTATATATATGAGAATGTCATAATAAACCTATTGCAATGTATAATTAATACATGCTAATAAAAACTTAATAAAAATCCTCAGAATTAAAACAAAGGAACCAAACAAATGACAATAAAAATGAATGGGGAGTTTGAAGTGACAGAAATCTAATAAGTTGGTAAGGACAAGTGGGGAGGGGCCAATATGCCAACTCACACAACTGAACCGGTGAGGACTGATTTCAGGCATGGCTGGATCCAGGGGCTCCAATGTCGTCACCAGAAGGTCAGCTGTGTGGACCCCATGGGTAGAGGCCTTTCTAAAGGTGGCAGGAAAGACAAAGTGACCTTTCAGAGTTCCTTTATCTCTTCTGAGACTATAGCAATGGGAGAAAGGAAAAGGAGAGAAGGATGGAGGGAAGGAAGCAAGGGAAGGAGAAGAGACACTAAGAAGGAGATGGAGGGAAGGAGAGATTGGGGGGTCTTGAGAGATGTAGACCTCGCTCTCCTTCATTCTGTTCACATGCTCAGCAATAGTACAGGAGACTGAATACGGCAGGAGCGGGGATGGGCTGGCCGTTAGTAGCCCTTGTCTTCTAGGCAGATGAGACTCTTTGCAACACGTGAACTCTCAATCTAAATTCTTTGAGGGAGATGGGGCGGTGGGTCAGCTTGAGGACTTGCGTTCACACTCTAGAAGCTGCACAACAAAGCTGGTAATGGCATGTTGCATGGTGGCGTGTGACACTGTTGTGTTGTGTGTAATTACAACACAAGCTCTTGGGAGATGGAGACAGGTGGGTGGCCGGGATGTGCTAACTAGGCTAGTGTATTTGGCAAACCCCAGGCCCGGGAGAGACCTTGTTTGCAAAACAAGGCAAATGGCTCCTGAAGTGGTCCCCCATGTACACAGCCATGTACACACATGTGCACGTGCACCCTTACACACATGCACATGTGAACACACACACACACACACACACACACGCACATGCACACGCAGATTGTCTTCCAGAGCAGCGAAGGTCTCCACCCCAGGTGGATTCTAAGCCACCTGAGTATACATCCACAGCTGTAAGCTTACCACAGCGGTGAGGAGATGACAGGCTCTCTGCACGTGGTTGGTGGTTTTTGGAGACAGCCCAAGGGTCCCAGAAAGTGCAGGGATCATGGCGGGGGCGGGGGGAGCATGCAGACCTAACCATGACACAGGAGGGCAGGTGAGTTTTCCAAGACAGGGTTCCGGGGCTGCAAACATTCCCACCCTAGTCTCTTTACACAAGGGGAAACAGTCCCAGGGGAGAGAGATGGTTTGCATGGGGTCACGCAGTGAGTGGGCGGTCGGCAGAGACAGCCCACCTCTGGCTACCCATTGCTCTTCCTTCACCTTCTTCCAAGTGTCCAGGGCGTGCGTGTGTGTGTGTGTGTGTGTGTGTGTGCACGTGTGTGTCAGAGGGCACTGTATGTCCTTGCAGAGGCCCAAGGGTGACATCAGGAATCATCCTGGATTGCTCTACCTTCTCATTGCTTTGCTCTGGGGTTTCCCAGGCTCTGCCTTCCAGGTCCGGAAGTGCAGGCTGCCGCGGTATCCGCCCAGTCTCATGCCACTTGCCATAGCCTCCCGTCAGTGGGCTGGATATTAGAGGCAGAGGGAATCTGTGGAAGGTCTTATAGTTTGGGGTCACACCCTCTGATCAACCAGGCCCTTCTCTCCCTGTATCTTCTCCCTTCTGCCCAGAGCCATGATAGAGGCTGATGCCTCTGTGAACCCAGAACTTTTACTGGTCCCGCCCCCATTTTATCCTCCCGATGAAGAAGACTCCAAGTGCCCAGATCACAGGGAACAAGAAGCAGAACAATCAGAGAAGAGAGGGGGGCCTCTCCCCCCCACAAATCCTTTTGGTCTGAAAATGGGGTCAGAGCTTGAGCGAAGTTGGGATGGGGAAATCAGCACCTCGGACAGCGGTCAGCGAGCCTGGAATCCAGTAAGGCTGGCTTCAGGGTGCTAGGAGGGCAGGTGGGTACTGGGTGAGGTCCCCCACACTCTCCAGGGGAGGGAGACACACTAGCTGTGCGGGTTGGCTGTGTTGGGGTCACCTCCTATGCCATGTTTGTGACCAGCCTGGGAACGCTCAGTTTCTCCCTGCCGTGTGCCACAGGGGTCAGACAGGGGGATGGAATTGCCATCTTAAGGTCCCAGATTCTTGCAGGAGACAGCGACACACACACACTCTCCCACCCTGACAGAGCCCATTTCTATACAAGGCCTGTTCTCTCTTAGCCTCCACTCGCCACCAGGGAAGAATTCCAGGCCCTGAGCTCAGCGGGTCAGAATGTGGCTGATAAATCGGAGATAACGCCACCCCCATCTCACAGGAAGGACTTCTGGACACACAGCCCTACAATAAAAGGCGACAGCCGTGGCTGCTCGCTAAAGAAGCTGGACCAGGTTTCTCCAAGAAGTAGGGAGACAGCAGCGACTGCCCGGCCAAGTCCCCCTAACATGGATGCCCAGACGGCGCTGCCTCGGCTGGTTCTGTTCCTCTTCTTTGTGTACCTGCTGGCCCTGCGAGGCCAAGCCCACCCTCCACTCAGCCACAATCAGGATCCGGAGGGGCCGGGCATGCAGGTGAGCTCTGAGGGGCTGTATCCATGAGGTTAGTCATCCCGAGGGGTCTGGACTGGAACGACGGAAAGACCCCACTTCCTTTGGGAAGCAGCAAGATCTGCTGGTGGCCCCTTCACCTATGGGTACTGTGGAGGGTGGGGAAGCCCACGTGGTCTCCCGAGGCCTGGGTGGGCACCAGCAGTCATCACAGGAGCTGCAGGATCAGCTGATGGGCCCGACCTGGTTGCTGCAGGCACGGCAGGTGGCCGAGGAGCGACATCATCAGGACCACATCCTCGTAGAAGCCCGGGATGCCGGCAAGGTGGCTGCTGGGAAGGTGGTCCCAAAGGATACGCTTGGATCTCGAGCCGGCGCCATCAAGACCCAGCAGGGACATGGCAAACCCAAGAAGAGCCGTAATTCAGGCTGTTTTGGGAATAGGCTGGATCAGATCGGCTCAAGGAACATGGGCTGCAACAGTGAGTCCGCCCCATACACACGCCACGCCCCTGCCCCTCACCCACCTCGATTCCTTCACACTCGGCCATTAGGACTCTGGGCACAGTCTGGCGCACCTCCCCGTCCCTCTGCCGGGCTGCCGATCTTTAGGACCAATGCAGAACTGCTGGGAGGTACCAAATAGGGACATCCATTCCCTGCTCACTGCTCCCCAGCTACCTTGCACCCCCTCTGACTCTTATCAGAAGGGGCAGAACGCCCCCCAGGGTGGAGCCTGCCTGTGGCTGGACAGCCCCTTCTTAGAGCAGGAGAGGCTCAAGCACCCTGGCTCACTGAGCCCCGACTTCGAGGCAGAGCGCAGGCTCTCCAGGGTGACCCCACTTCACAGAGGCGGCCTTTTCCAGAGCCTGGATCATCAAGAGGACTGGGAGGTTGGGTGCCCCCCGTTTCCCTATTGAGGCCTCATTGCGTGTCTCTTCTCCCCACAGGGCCGAGGCAGAACTAAGAGGGATTCCTGGCTGCAGATGCAGGCTTCTGCCTGTGCCAGGGGAGGGGTCATGTGGGGGGTAATGTGTGGGCTGAGGGACGGGGAGGGGTCAGGGGTCTTCTTCTCCAGCCCTGTGACCTCCCTTTGAGGCAACTCTTGCCTATTTTTTGTTTAATTTTCTTGTTTTGTACACGATGCTTTCTTGCCTTTGAGCGCAAACTTTCCGTATGAAATAAAAATAGCGGTACATTTTTTTAAAAATGGATTTGTCTCAATGTGTTTAAAGCAATGTTTCATCTCAGAAAAAAAAAAGATAAGTAAAATCAGGAGGAGGAGGAGGACTTTGTTTCAGGAAGGTCCAGGGTATCCTGGTGACGGGCAGGGAGGGACCATGAGTGGCCGGGCTTCCTTCCTTTCTGGATGTCAATCCCCACTTCAGCTACCTAAAACTTTCCGCAGAAGCTGCCTTCCCCAGTGGGCCTTCTCTTCCTGGGAGCGGGACAGCAGGAGGGCAGCACCCTGACCCTGTCCGGTTCCCCTGCCTGGAATCCCACCATCAAACATTCTTGCTGGCTCGTGGAGTCCAACAAAGATGTCGGAAATACAAAGGGCATGCGTGTGTGTGCATGCGTGTGTGTGCATGCGTGTGTGCGCATGCGTTGTGACAGTGTATGAGTTTATACATGTGTTGGCATGTATGCACACGCATGAATGAATGTGTGTGCGTGTGCACATATGGAGCCAGCTCACTGCAATACCGATGGACGTGACCCCTCCACTCTACCCTAGATCTTGGCATCAAACCTGCAGTTCCCAAGGTCCCTGGGGATGGGACATTTACATTTCCATCCCACAGGGTTTCAGGGGCCAAGAGGCCGCTTCTCTCAGGCTACACTATCACTTCCCTTCCACCCTGAGAGAGGGGAGAGGACCCTCAGAATCAAAGGCATGGGGGGGGGTGGGCCGGGCATGTGCCTATAACCCCAGCATCAGGAAGGTAAAGGCAGGGGGTTCAGAAATTCAAGACTATCTTCGGTTACATAGAAGGTTCGAGGTCAGACTGCCTCCAAAATATAACGGGGAGGGAGCTCTATATGGTCAGCAGGCAAAGGTGGCAATGGGCAAACCTGGTGGTCTGAGTTCATTCCCAGAGCCCACATGATGGAAGGAGAGAATCGATTTTTGGAAGATGTCCTCTGACTTCCACATGTGCGCCATGGTACGCAAACCCGCCTGCTCTCTCTGTCTCTCTCTCTTTCTCTCATTCTCTCTCCATAACTCACTCCTTCTCAATAAGTGGAAAATTTAAAAAGCCTATTTTATAACCTTAAATCAGTGGCACCACGACCATCTTCCCTGGATGTCCCCCCCTGGGGTCCAGGTCCCGGGCCAGCTGTCCAGTTCTGTCCACGAGTGCCAGTCATGTCCTGCGGTCAGCTGAGGAGCAGAGCTCCACGGGACCGGAGCTGTCGTGAATTCATTCCATTTTCCCGATGAGCAAACCAAGTCTCTGAGCAAGCAGGCATCCCAGGTCACGTGGCGCTGATGAGATTAAGATTCATTTTTTCTTCATGAGGTTTTAGGAGTAACTGATCTTCCTACAGTGAGTCATGCCTGTCTCATGATCCTGACCTGGCGAGGAGGTGGGCACTTAATGAGCGCAGATAAAGGGGCTGGTCAGCGGGAGGCACAGGAGATCCTACAGAGCTGCGACTGAGCAGCGCAGCTGAGCCCGGCCACTGCTCCGTCTGGTCTTTCCTGAGTCCTTCCTGCCGCCGTCATATACACACACTTGCTCACCCGCCACCTGCTGGCCTCGCGCTGTCCAGCTTGCCGGCCACTCTGCACTCGCCACTCTCAAGGGTTTCTGGCAGCTGCCTCATCTTGCCCACAATCCCTTCCCCTCGACAAGCTCTGGAACCTTCTAAGTCTAGAGCCGTGAGCGCCCTCACACAAAGGCTCCCCTGTGCTGTCCCCGGCCCTGCCAGACGTGTGGCCCTGCGTCCTCTGGGCTGGACCATCCAAACACATCCCATGCTGACCAGCGCCTCCTGCCCTTGACTTTCACTTCTGCCCCTAGTTTAGACACGGGCCGCTTGTGCCCACGTGCCCGCACCAGCTTCCCGCCTGTCCTTCCCACTCCACACTCCATGATCTGGTCCTTTGGGGATTAGAGGCTGACTCCAGTAGTCCCTGGGGGCGCACAGGTAGGCTGGGCAAGGGGAGGCGAAGGGCAACCAGGGTGATGGAGCCACTCAGTCACTTTCTAAAGAATCATTATGTACGCGCTGGGCATTGGTTACCAGGACAGTGGTGTCCCAAAGCTGGTGCCCACCCAGCTTGCCCCCAACTCTGGCTAACCAGCAAATGCAGCTACCGCAACGGCTGGCACGATATCCAGGGTTCTTCCTGCAGCCCACCAAATGCTCCTGTAGCAGTCCTTGCCCTCTTGGCAAAAGGAGATTGTTGAACCATTCACTTCTAGGAGGGCCGGAGCCGAGAGATATTGTAGGACCAGCACACGGTACCAGGGAGTCCGTGGTCACGCGTGGGGTTTTGATCAGTGGGACAGCAAAGATGAAAAAGACCCTGTCGGGCTGGAGAGGTGGCTCAGGGGTTGAGCCTCTGCCTTGCAGGCGGAAGGTCCTGAGTTCGGATCCTAGACCCCAAGTATAGATGCTGGGTGGAAGCGAGCGCAGCCTGCGCTTCTGGTCCTGGTGGGGCGGAGCCTGTGAATCCCGGGGCAGAGTAAACAAGGAGGAGGTGGAGGCGTCCATGGTGGTTTCCGAATTCGCTCGAGGTTCTACACACACACACACACACACACACACACACACATACACGAGCACACACGCACGCGCGCGCATACATGCACAATTGAATAAATAAATAATAATAATAAAAAAATAAAAGACCCCGTTGACAAAATGCTTGTCAGGCTGGTTGATGTCTCCCAAAAGTCACGTGGAACGCCTAATGCCCCAAGAGCCTCAGAATACTGTGATGCTATTTGGAAATAGGGTCACTATACACGCAGTGGGTGGGGATGAAGTCTTGGTGTCCCTCCTGGCATCTGGCTGGGGGCGTAGCTCGGTTGGTAGAACACTAGTCTAGCAGCCAGGAAGTGCTGGGTTCCAATCCCGGTGCTGCCTACACCAGGGTGTGGTGCACACCCGTAGTCCCAGCGCTTGGGAGGCCGAGGCAGGGGGATGGAGAGTTTGGGATCACCCTTCCCTGGGTGGTGAGCTCAGAGGCCAGACTGGGCTCATTAGCGCTCCCTACTGCCACCACCACCAAAAAAAGCCACAGTCTGACTGAGGTCTCCTTGGAGGACAGACTCACAGGGGACAGGGGCGGGGCCAAGCACAGGCGCAGCTCCAGCGGCAGGAAGAGGCGAGGAAGCCTCTTCATCTTCAACCTCCAGCGCCCAGCACTGAGAGAAGAGGTTGGCGATGTTCCGCTCGTCCAGTCAGGAAACGGAAGCAGGACGGGCCTCCTGTTCTGTTCCGGGGGATTCTGCTAGGGTCGTGCTCTTTGTGAACTTGGACGAAGTTCTTCGTGTCCACCCCACCACTAGGGAGCCCTTGCAAGACGGTGGTCAGCTATGTCACATGATATCTTTTTTTAAAAAAATTTTTTGGGGGTGTGTGTGTGCGCGCGCATCAGTGTGTGTGTGTGTGTGTGTGTGTGTGTGCATATCAGAGGGCACTGTGTGTGCACGTGGAGATCCAAGTATAACTTCAGGTATCATCTTGGATCGTGTCTACCTCCTCTTGGCTTTCCTCTGGAGTTCTTCAGTTCCTCCTTCCAGGGCTGGAAGCACAGGCTGCCATTGTTTCTGCCTGGCATTTTTACATGGGATCCAGGATCTGAACTCAGGTCCTTCTACTTGTGAGGCAAAGACTTAACCCCTGAGACATCTCTCCAGCCCCATGTATCATTCGTTTTACATTCGTTCTTTCTCTTTCACTTCTCGTGAGCCTTCCCCACGTGGACTTTAGGGATTCTCCCCCCTCCTCACCTTTCAGTGTTCAGATCCTTGTGAAATTCCTCTTCCCCTGGACTGTGAGCAAGACCTAGAGACTCCAGTGGAACACAGTACAAGGAGGTGATGGAAGGGCTGCAGAGCTGGCTCAGGGGTTAAGACTCTGTCTTGCAAGCAAAAGGTCCTGAGTTCAGATCCCAGATCCCACGTAAAAAAATGCCAGGCAGAAAATGATGGTGGTCTGCACTTCCGGCCCTGGTGGGTGGAGCCTGGGAAATCCTAGAGTGAAGCAAAAAGGAGGTAGAAGCAATTCAGGATGATTCCCAAAGTCACCTTTGGTCCTCCACAGAAACATACAGTGCCCCCTGTACACACACACACACACCACACACGCACACACGCACACACGCACACACACACACACTAAATAAAATTTAAAAAACAGAAAGTGACAGATGCCACATCCATGATCAGGCTGTGGAGAGGTGGTGGCTTCCAGATGCCTCCTTTTCCTCACTCTCTCTCTCTCTCTCTCTCTCTCTCTCTCTCTCTCTCCCTCTCTCCTCTTAAAGGAGCCCACCCAGCTGGCAGGAAGCTGAGGTCTCCATCGCACTCCAGTGGACGCAAGGACCCCAGGTCTCCTCCGACAGTCTCCGGCTCACTCTGGAGGGGACACACGCTCCGGGCAGGCTGGTGGTGACAGCAGCCAGCTGGAAGCAGCATCTCTGTCCACTGAGACCTGTGACAGCCCAAAGTCAGGGACACCCCATCATGACACAGAGATCCTGAGATAGCACAGTGTGTTCCTCGATGCTATCAGACTTGAAGCAACGTGTTGCACAACGGAGAACTCACTCGCTAGCTCACTTCCTCTGTCCGTTACTCTGGCTTTGGGAAGCAGTAGGCGAGGACGCTTCCCCAGCAAGCTTCTGCCTTGGGCTTTGTTCTCCAGCAAAGCTGTTGCAACGATCAACTTCCAGTAGTGATCTGTGTATTGTACCAAAGAAACAAAACAGCGCTTTTTTGGTTGGCTTGCTTTACCGTGTGTGTGCGCGCGTGCAGACACACATAAAGGCCAGAGATTGGCATTGTGCATATTCCTTGATCAATGTCCATCTTATTTTTTTTTTGAGACAGGGTCTCTCGCCAACCTGGAACTCAGATTCAGTGAGACTAATTGCTTGGGAGCTTCAGGGACCTGCCTGTGCCCACTCTCCCAGCACTGGGCTACAGGTGGGCATCGCTGTGCCGTGCTTTTGGGCACGGGGGATCTGAACTCAGGCCTTCATGCACATACGGCAGCATTTTACCTACGGAGCCTTCTCTCCAACTGTTTTTCCACTTCTTTTTTTTTTTTCAGACACAAGGTCTCATGCAGCCCACATTGGCCTCAAGCTTGCTATGCAGCCGATGGGAGGCTTTGGCTCCTCATCCTCCTCACTGCACCCCCCACTCCCCCACCCCCGTCACCCCCTCACCCCCATGCCAGTATTGGTGTCACAGACCTGCGCCACCACATTCCACAATGTATTGTTTTCCACGACAGAAACAGCCACCTCTGCATGTGCCACAGTGTGTCGCATGTTTCCTCCAAAGGGCCACCTGCTCCCCCCCCCTCTGGCTGGTAGAATCGCGCTACTAGCACGCTGGCTCTGACACGGGTGGCATTGCTGGGACAGCGGGCATCCTTGAGCGCCCACAGGGTTCTAGACTGCAGGCTAGAGAGACCCAGAGTCTGGATTCTGCCCCTTAGCTGAAGACTCATTCCACCGTGGCTGACGCAAGTGGAGGGATCTGGGTGTTTTTTTTTTTCATGTCTGTGTGTGTGCGCGTGTGCACTTTTATGCAGGTGAGTGTATACATATGTAACAAGTGCATTTGAGTGTGTGCATCTGTGGAAGCCCAATGGTGATCGTGGAAATCACCCTCCATCGCTCTTCCACCTTATTGCTGTGAGCCTGGGTCTGTAATTAAACCCAGAGCAGCCGTTAGGGCTCGTCTGGCAGCCGGCTTGCTCTGGGGATTCCCAGTCTCCACCTTCCAGGGCTAGAGTTAATAGATGGCTTCCACACCCACTCTGCATTTTTATGTGGGATCCGGAGATCCGAACTCAGGTCCTTTTGCTTGGGAGGCAAAGGCTGAACCCCTGAGCTGTCTCCCCAGACTGTGCCTGCTGTTCTTCCTGTCACTCACAAGACTGGCTTCTCAACACCCTGTTAAGTACTAATCCCTTCACACCCCAAAGTGGAGCTGGGCCAGGGGTGTGGAAAGAGACGTCGCATCAAGCTGTTTTCCATTTGTGGCTCCAACTGAAGCCTCCTCGGGACTTGGGGGTGAACCGGCATTGTGATTTCATGCAAACCTCTGAGCACCTCAACACAGTGTCCTTTGTGGGTGCCCCCCAACACACCAGATAAAACCCTAGATCACAGAAACTCAGCAAAAATGACACCTATGACACCTATCTTCTTCCACTCGGGAAAAGGAAAATGAATTTAGTTAGAAATCTGCGCAAACCCAAAACTCCCTCCCTGGAGGCTGGGACTCCAGATGTGGCTCAGGAGACAGCGGCCACCCTAGGTGACCACCTGCTATGGCCTTTCCGAAAGTCTTGGCGTGCCTCAAAAGCTTGTCTCAAAGGCCATCTCCAGGAAACAGGCTGTGTGACGCACGCGGCAAAGAGTGAGGGGGGCCGTGCGCTGAATCAGTGCTCTTTGCTAATAATAGCCCCACGGCCGGCTGGGCAATTAAGCTGTGAGCGCATTCCAGGGACTCCACAGGAGGGATGAGCTTAGCTGCGCGCACTCTGACTTAGAAAGGCAGCAGCCTCAGATTCCAACCCAAACAGTTGCCCGCAGCTCCAGGCCGTCTCGAGCCCCCCTCTCTCAGCCTTCTGTCTTGGAGCACAGGACAGTGGCCCCAGCTCTCACCACTGTGTCCACTTACCTGCTTTCCTGCCTTGTGAACGCAAGGACATGGACCATGGGGTCAGCACAGAAGGGACGGAGCTGGCCAGCACGAAAAAAGCCATTCGATCACACGAGGTGGGCTTCCAAGGAGACACGTAGGGATGGAGCGTGCCCGAGATCTGGTACAGCCGGTTCCTGAGACAACCCGAAAGCAGAGAGGCGAGTGGGCTTGTCAGACACAGGAAGGCCAGAGCCACGGGGCAGGGGAAAGCAGAGGTGGCGCTAGAGCCCTTCAGAGGTGCTGGGTGTCTGGCGAGGGAGTACACCTACAGGGCACAGAGGATGGCACGGGTCGAAGATAAAGATGTTGTGTCAGGACTGGAGTCTGGCTTTGCCTCTAAGGCTCTTCTTTGTTCACAGAGACTGCAACGCCCATCTCCTGGGGGAACGGAGACCGGGCCACCCAAACGCAGCTCTCAGCACAGTGGCTGGCGCTTTCAAGTGACCAGTCCAGTCGGCATCACCACTCAGCAGTCAGCCTGCTCGGTTGCTGACAAATCACCATCAAAGGGCTTAAGGGAACAAGGGGTTTATTACAGTTCTCAGTCCAGCTTGATGGGAGAGCTCACACCATCACCAGGCCGAGGGAACTGGCCACACCATCTCTACATAATGGTTGAGAGAGGGACGATCCTTACTTGCCAGACCAGCCTGTCTGACCAAGTGTACACAAGGATGCCGACTTTCTCAACCAGATCTCTGTATTTTATTCCAGGGCTAGTCCCATCCACCATGGGCTGGGCCTTCCCCATCAGCTAGACAATCTCCTGCAGGTTTACTCTGGGCTTAACTCAACTACTAATTCTCTACAAATGTGCCCAGAGCTCAAAGCCTCAACTGTCAAGTTGACACCTGTGCCCAACTATGACAACCACTCTACATAGCCCACTGGAACATGTCTGTCCCCTTGACCCTAGCTCCTCTGGGCCCACACCTGTCCCCCACGGTGGGAAAGAAAGATGAGCACATTTTCCTTGTTTTTTTTAAATTTTTTTATTTATTATTTATTCAATTGTGTGTGTATGCATGTGTACACGTGTGTGTATGTATGTATGTGTGTGTAGAACCACGGACGAATTCGAGAACCACCATGGATGCCTCCACCTCCTCCTTGTTTAGTCTGCCCCGGGATTCATAGGCTCCACCCAGGACCGGAAACGCAGGCCGCCCCAGCTTCTGCCCCCGTCTATACATGGGGTCTAGGATCCGAACTCAGGACCCTCCACCTGCAAGGCAGAGGCTTAACCCCTGAGCCACCTCCCCAGCCCCACATTTTTCTTGTTTTTACAAAGCAAAATAAAGTGTCAAAGGTGTGCTTGGGGCAGGGGATGTGGGGTCTATAATTGGGAATGCTCTTGTGCATGCATGAGGATCTGACCTTCATCCTCAGTACATACATGAAAGGTGGGCGTGGTGCTGGCTTCAGTAGCACGTAGATTAAAATTGGAATAATACAGGGCTGGAGAGATGGCTCAGGGTTAAGACTCTGCCTTGCAAGCAGAAGGTCCTGAGTTCGGATCACAGGTCCCACTTAAAAATGCCAGGCAGAAATGGTGGAGGCTTGTACTTCCGGCCCTGATGGGCAGAAACCTGGGAAATCCCAGAGCGAAGCAAGAAGGAAGTAGAAGCAATCCAGGATGATTCCTGAAGTCACCTTTGGTCTTCTACAGGGACCCAGTGTCCCACTGATACACACACACACACACACACACACACACACACACACACACACAGTGTGTTTGGGACACTGTGATCTCTCGGCCCCTTACTTCACCGTAGCAGCAGCATTAGCAGTATTCCTCCCAGCAACACAGATCAGCTGTTGTAAGAGCAACGCGGCCTGTAGACTGCGATGCTCCTTGACAGATGGGAGGAGGGTCGCGTCACTAGCCCCTCACCTGGTATTCCCGCTGCCCCTTCTGTGCGCCTGCTCACTCTCTGTATGGAGTCTTGCCCTAATTGCACGCACCTGCCAAGGGGAGGGGGACTGGGAGGGGCCACAGGACAGAAGCTGGGGAAGTTTAACTAGCTACGGGGAGCCCATCATTCGGAAGAGGGTGGGGCTGTCCAGCTACAGCTGTGCTGGGACCACCCACGCTCTGTAAGAAGCCCCTCACCCATGCTCTGTAAGCAAGCCCCATAAACTCATTGGTTTCCCCGAAGTGGCCTTTCGTGGAAGCGTGCTTTGGTTTGTCATCAGACCCCTTGGAGGAATGGGAGAAGAGGAAGAGGAAAAGGAGGAGACAGATGTCATTTGCATCTTCCCCAGGGAGGAATTCCCATACAGCACAGCTTCCCCAACTGCTCAGGGTCATGACATTGACTGCGTACGCTGAGTGGAGCCCACTTATTAAAGGTAGAAAGCTCAGGCTGAAGAGATGGCTTGGGGGCTAAGCCTTTGCCTTCAAAGCAGAAGGACCCAAGTTCAAATCCTGGATTCCATGTAAAAAAATGCCTGCAAAATCCCAGAGCAAAGCAAGGAGTTAGAGCAATCCAGGATGACCTCTTCTATACACACACACACACACACACACACACACACACACACACACACACACAGTGGACAGCTGCCCCCTGCTCATTCTCCTGGATGCCTAGGGAATAGAGGCCTTTGGGGCTCAGTGGCCTGGTCTCAGAGGACACGGAGGCATTACAGAGAACTGCGGGTGTCCCCTCAACCCCTTCCCTCCCTCCAACCTGCCATGGACACTCCCCTGGGAAGGGGGACATCACACACTTCATACTCACATGCATCAAGGCCAAGAGATGAAGGAGGCTAAATCTTCTAAGCCCATGCCCTCAACAACTCTTGGAGGGGTGTCAAGGTGGAAGAGGAGGGAAAAGAAGAGGAAGAGAAAGGAAAGAGGAGGGGGAGGAGCAGGAAAAGGAAGAGGAGGAGGAAAAAAGGAGGAAGAGAAAGAGGAGGAGGAGGAAGAAGAGGAAGAGGAGGAGGAGGAAGAGGAGGCAGAGCAAGAGGAGGAGGAGCTTCGGAGGAGTTTAATAACCCCTCCTGACTTTGCCTATTTATTCTTAGCAGATGACTTCTTGGGCCTCCATCATGTTGGTTTTCTGGCTGACTTCATGCTCTCAAAAAATACAATGACTCCCTTTCACCTGACTGTCCTCAGGGACAGCGAGGGTGAGAGTGGGGTCCACCCAGAGGCCACCCACGAGACAGGAGTCAGGTGTGAAGCCCGCCGCAGCACGTGGGCTTCCCCGCACCCTCCCAGCCGCCTGCCATTTCCTCCTCTCCCGCCCTTATTTGGAGCCCCCCCCAATCCGCCCCCAACAGCTGAGCTGCCAACAGGGGTAGTTGGGCGACGGCCAGGCGGCCCCCTCTGCTTCCCCGCGTGGGTCCCGTTGCCAAGGAGCAAGAATCCTGAGGCACCGCAGGGAGATAACCAAGGACTCTTTTTGCTCCTCTCACACCTTTGAAGTGGAGGCCTCTTGAGGCAAATCAGCAAGAATGTGGCTCTTGCAGCAGGAGTGTCTGGTGGGGGGGGAGGGAGGTAGAGGTGGTGATGACCAGGAAGAGGGGGGGGGGTGCCAGCGCTGCTCAAGGCAGCGAGCTGACAAGCTCCACGGATCCGATAACTTTAACTTTAAAAGGACATCTACTGGCTCCTCACCCGGCTGCGTTATCGCAGCAAGTGACAGAATGGGGAGGGTTCCAGCCCCCCTGCGCTCCCGGGGAGCTGGGGGGCTATAAAAACGGGAGGCGCTGGCCAGCTGGGAAGACAGCGAAGGACAAAGACTGAGAGAGGAAGACCAGAGGAGGCAGCCAGCACCGGATCTCCCCTCCTGCCCCCACGCCAGCATGGGCTCTTTCTCCATCACCGTGGGCCTCCTCTTCCTGGCCTTTTGCCTTCCGGGCCATACTGGAGCGAACCCTGTGTACGGCGCCATGCCCAACGCAGACCTGGTGGATTTCAAGGTAGGGTCAAGAAAGGGGAGCCCCAAGATCTTTCCGGGTCTGGGTCTGTTCCCCTGAAGCCTCTGTCTTCCCATGCGCTTAATTTGCTTTTTTTATTTGTAAAGAACTTGCTGGACCATTTGGAGGAGAAGATGCCGCCAGAAGATGAGGTCGCGCCTCCGCAGGCCCTCAGCGAGCAGAACGATGAAGCGGCCGCAGCCCTCGGTTCCCTCCCTGAGGTGCCTCCCTGGACCGGCGAGGTCAACCCAGCCCAGAGAGACGGGGGCGCCTTTGGGCGAGGCCCCTGGGACCCCGCCGACAGATCTGCCCTCTTGAAAAGCAAGCTGAGGGCTCTGCTCGCCGCGCCTCGGAGCCTGCGGAGGTCCAGCTGCTTTGGCGGCCGGATCGACAGAATTGGAGCCCAGAGTGGGCTGGGCTGCAACAGTTTCCGGGTAAGAGCAGCAGAGCTGCAGATGGATGGGGGGGACCATTGTCAATCAGATAGGATGGGGGGAGAGAATCATAGTCTCGCAGATGGATGGGGGAACCATAGTCTTGCAGATGGGATTGGACGGGGAGAGAACTGTAAGCCTGCTGAGCTTCAAACCTTGCCAAAGAATACTGCAGGGGAACGCCTTTGGCAGGCGAGACCAGGGTAGGCATTTCTATCTTCCCTGGATAACGGCATCGCTTGCTAGAATCTGCTTGTGCCACACACAGGGCCAAGTGTCTTTGTTCTACTGATTGACAGTTCTTGCCATTCCAGCAATTGTAAGATGCCGACAGATTTGAACGCACCAGACTTGGACTGCCAATATTAGTTCTACTTAGGAGTAACTTGTTTAACCAGCTAACACTCAAGAGGGTCACTGGGCTGGAGTTGGGGGCTGGCGGGAAGTAGCTGGTCAGGGGTCAGGTTGATAGGTTTGGCACAGTACAGCCAGATCGCCAAGCCAAATGCATTTCCTCTCTGTGTAGTACCGAAGATAACAGCCAGGCCGGTGGGAGCAGATGGCGAGAGGTCCTCGGCCCGTCGTGGTGTGTCACGCAACTGGGTCTCGTCTCGTCACCGTGAACACCTCACTGGAGCCTCAGCCTTTACCCTCGCAGCCCATGCTAAATGTAGATAAATGTTCTAAGTGTGGCTGGCTTCCTGCCTCTTCTCCCTGGGTGCCCGTGCACTAAGGCCGTCCCTCTCCCACTGCAGAACACTAGGAAAAATGAATAAACTTCAGCACCATGGACAGAAATCAAACTCTGAGTAAAGCGCTTTCTTTTCTTCCCGTAACCCCCTCCCTTGATCAGAGGGTGGGGACCTCCAACTAAGTTCCCAGCCTCTCTGTCGTCACTCCATCCTTGGCCTCGGAACCTGAAGAAGCCCACGGCCCTTGCAAAGGGTGTTTATTTTTATCCCGCTTTACGCCCATGCGTGGAGGAGAAACTCACAGACATCTGGATTTCTCTTCCTGCCTACAGCTAATGAAGCTTGTGCTCAGCTGACAATTTTTTTTCTGTACCCCTTGTATACTTTGGTTACAGTCTTGGCTCAGTTAGAAAACACAGCACCAACTAGATCTCCTGTTGCCTGAGAGTCTGCTGCTGTGGCAAAGTTCATGGTAGTAGGTTTGGGCAAGAGTCATGAGTTCAGGTCTAACAACCGGGAGGGGGAAAGAAAGCTTTCTAGCTAGATGCACTGTCAAGTGCTGTGTCAATCACCACACGTTTGTTTACTTATCTACTTAGTTAGCAATACTAGGGATAGGACCCAGGGAGCCAATTGCATTTAAAAATAGCCATGGTCTCCCATCTCCCTTCAGGACTACAGTGCCTGGATTGTAGATTGTAGGGAAGATGCAGTGTTCTTTCTTTAATTCTTAAAATTTGGGCTGGAGAGATGGCTCAGGGGTTAAGACCCTGCCTCACAAACAGAAGGTCCTGAGTTGGGATTCCAGGTCTCACGTAAAAGTGCCAAGCAGAAATGGTGGCTGTCTGCACTTCTGGCCCTGGTGGGCAGAGTCTGGGAAATCCCAGAGTGAAACAAGAAGGAGGTAGAAGCAATCCAGGATGATTCCCGAAGTTACCCTTGGTCCTCCACGGGGACACACAGTGCCCTCTGATACACACACACACACACACGCACACACACACACATATGCAAAATAAAGTAAGTTAAAAAAATTATTGCTGTGTGTGTATGTACAATGGGGTGCCATGGTGCACATGTGGAGGCCAGGACGGCTCTGGAGTTGTTTCTCTCCTTTCACCTTTATGTGAGTTCTGGAGATTGAACTCGGGTGGCCAGGCTTGCGCGGCAAGCACTTTTACCCACTGAGCCATCTCGTCGGCCCAAAATGGAAATGCTTTGGAATCTGCTTCCAAAAACTGTGCTGTCCTAAGCAGAGGGTGAAACCAAGTTCCGCTGAAACAGAGACGGGGGATGCAACTTCCTTTCCCATGGATTGTCCCACCCCCCCCCACGTTCTCTCACACACCCCCCTCGCCCCACGTTCTCTGCCGCCCTCTCTTCCCACATACTTCCTGGGCAGTGCTGCCGTTTCCGCTGGGCCGTCCAAGGTCACGTCAAGAGTCACTTTGAACACTGTTTCTCCCCTGAAGCCCCACGCGAAGTAAAACGGGTCTCTTCACAGGTACGCGGTCTCACCGTGACACACCCCGGTTTGCTGTGTGCCTGTGTCCCCAGACTGTGGGTCTCGGAGGGGAAACCCCCTTCAGCCCTCGGTTAGCGGACCTCTAGCCACTGACCGGATGGTACAGACATGGACAGAGGTGCCCCTGTGGAAGGCAGGGGAGGCTGGAAGTGGGTGTCAGAGGCAGGCTAGGGACAAGGGAAGAGCTCCAGCCACAGCCAATCAAACTGCGCCTCTCTCAGACCTGTCAGAAGGGGCAGAGAGTGACTAAGGGCCAAGTATGGGAGAGCCTGGGAAATGTGTTGGTCAAACCTGGAGCCTGAGGACTGGCACCCGGGAGTCCTGGTTGCTAGGAGGGGAACAGTGGACAACTGGGGACGCTGCTGCCAAAGCGTCACTACAACAGAGGTGCCGACTGGGGGAGCCGCTAACCTGCCTCTTCTCCCCCTGGCGGACTGCAGGAGATAGGAAAGAGACGCTTCCACATAAGAGAGAAGTAAACAAAGGGCGGAAGCAGCGAGAGAAGCCCGGAGGACCCCACACCTCCACCTACAGACCCCACACCTCCACATCAGCCCACGCAGACCCCACAGCTATACCCACAGACCCCTTCCCACGCCTCCAGCCACAGGCCCATACAGACCCCACATCTTCACTGCATCTTCACTGTGCAGCCCCCACAGACCCCGCATCTATACCCACAGCCCCCACGCCCCCCTGTAAGCCCACAGAGACCCCCGCATCTATACCCAGACTCCCAAGCTCTACCCTCAGGCCTACATGGAACTCACATCTGTACCCACAGATCCAAACAGACCCCATGTCTCTACCTGCCAACCCCACATCTCCATCCAGGGTCCCATGAGGGCCCCACGTCTGCACCCACGGGCCCACACAGACTTCCTTTCTTCTGACTGACTGGCTGGAACCCATGTGTGGGCCTGACCCTAAACCCGGGAGGAGCCCAAATGGACTTCCCCCTCGCTCTGGGAAGCAGAGCTGTCAGGAAGGATTTTTACAAGAGGAAAGTATTAGTAATATCAGCACACTGGGCAAATCCTTGTTCATTCATTGGACGAGAGACCGGAAGAGCAGTGCCTGGGTTTTTGGTCAGATCCGCAGGACCTGGCTTATCCCCATGCCGGTGGGGGACTCACACAGATAAGTGGGACCGCGAGGCACGGCCTGCTGGGCAGCAACAGGGAGATGCAGGGCCGCCGGGCTCCCTTCTGTCCAGGCGGGTGGTGTGGCCTTAATGCCAGCCCTGGCGGTAGAGGCAGGAGGACAAGAGTTTGAGGTCAGCCTCAGCCACATGGTGCATTTGAAGTCAGCCTGTCTCCAAAGACATCACGGAACCTTCTTCCTTACCACTGTACTGTTTCTTATTTGAAAGAAAGGGAGTGAAATAAAACTCAAATATTGCTTGGAAAAAAAAAAAAAAGGAATCACAGAGACAAAGGCTGAAGGAGACAGGTGTTGACATTTTACTCCAACATGTTACGGTTACCATGACAAGTTCAAATAAAAATATAATTTTACAAATTAAAAAAACCACCATTTATATACACCATGGAATGAGCTAACGCTACTGTATGACGATGTGAACGGAAAGGCGGGAGCGGCGCTGCGGGACCAGTGCCCACAGGAGGAGGGTAATACTGCAGGCCCACAGGCCCACGCTGGGGGGCTGCCTCCCCCGAGCCTTCTGGTCCCCAGGGGTCGCCAGCGTGCAGTTCTGCATCACAACTGGCCAGAGCACATCCACTGCAGCTGGAGCCATCCATCAAGGTCCCAAGCAGAATCTGAAAAGGCTCCAACTTCTCAGACTCCTGCCGTTGGCGCTGCTGAGTGCTCCAGCCCCGGCCACAGGGTACCAGGCCACAGGTACCAGGCTGGAGTCCCCAGGAGACCAGCCCGACACCCTGCATGCGTCTGATTGGCCAGGCGCTGTTGTGGGGGTGGTGTCCACAGGACTGGATGTGGGTGGGCAGGACCAGGGTCAGGAAGTAGTCACGGCTGAAAGCTACTATCTTTGGACGTTTCTGGAAAGGACAGGTGCAGATGGGAGGAGCCTGGGCACGGGCCGTCCTGGGTGGAACTGTTTGCACTGTGGTCTGTTCTGGGGTGAGCAGAAGGGGTTCACACTACACGCGGGAAGACCAAATTCCCACAGGCCTCCCGGAGGTCTGGGCTCTGCGCAGGGCTCTGGCCCTGCCAACCTTCGGGGTCGGAAGAGCACACTGGCTTCTGTGGCACGTGCCACTACTTTCAGTCGACATGGGCAACGGGATTCTTTCTGGATGAAAGAAGAGCCAGCATGGTGGGCTCTGAATGCCCCCTTTAGTCACGTGACAACCGCCCAACCAAACTATTTCTCAGGAGTATCATTCCCCATTCATCCATCAGGGAAATCACGGCCGCTGAAAAATGTAGAAGTCAAGATCGTTTGGGTCAAAAAGGGTGAGCTAATGATGGGGTGGGGGGCCCCTGGCCAGCGGGAAATGTCGGGGCAGCCCCTCACGGCCGCGAACTATGTCAAGTAGGAGACCCAGCCAGCCTCCTGGGTCTGACCGCAGCACAGGCCACAAGAAGCCCTGGCACGCGGTGCCCTCCAGCGCCTCCCAGGCTAAAATACATTAAAGCGCATTGTGTCCCCAAGAACATCTGCCACAGGGACACTGGGTTCAGGAGATGAGGGGCAACCTGCCCAGCCGTGCACTGGGCGCCCAAGCGAGGGAACGCCCGCCTAAGATGATGACGTCACGACGATCCGGCACGCGTGTGCGCGTGTACACACGTAGTGTGCCTCTTCAGCTCCTCGCTGAAGCCTTCAGGCACGTGCTGGAGCCTCGGGGTTCTGCGGTGGTGTGAGGGGCGGCAGGAGAGGAACTATGTGGGAGACCCTCCCCCTCCCCAGCCACCTGCTCTCTCCTAACATGGAGTGGCCCCGGCTCAGGATGGCTTTCTTGTCACCCTCTCCAGGGGTCCACTGGCGGGGGCTCCCCGGAGCTGCTCTGTTTCGGGGAGCGAGCGTAAGACTGCCTCACAGGAAGACAGGCTGGAGGAAAGGGCTGGATGGGGGGAGCAGGAGGCAAGGGAGGTCTGCGAATGGGCACCTCCGAAGGCTCGCAGCAGGGGAGAAGGCAGGTTGGGGGGGTGGCACCCTCTGACAGACTTAGGATCTAGCACTGGCTGATGGGAGTTTGGACGGCGCTGTGCTCCTGGGGGTGGCAATTCTGAGGACTGAACTTAAGCCACAGGGACAGAAGTGAGCACATGCTGGGAACAGAACCAGGGAAGAGAGCTGGCGGGAGGTGGGCGGCGGGTCCCGCGGCACTCGTCGGGGGCTCGGTCCCAGCACCGCAACCAGTTCCGCCTGGACGGCAGGACGGCTTCTCCGAGCACAGGCCTTAGAGCCACTGGCAAACGGCCTGCCCAGCTTTTGCCTTGGCACGAGCCCCTCCAACACGGTGGAGTGCAGCAGTGGGCAGCGCCCCTGGGCCCAGCCTGCAGCACTTCTGTCCCTGGCTCTCGTGGAAGGACCTGTGCCAACACGGGTGGCAGCAGCCTGGACAGGAAACCGGAGATGCTTGCTGTGAAGTGAGCAAACACCCAACTTTTGGGTGGACACCAACCCCAGGACCTCGGACCCCAAGCGTTCCATGACCTCGGCTTTCTGAGCAAGTGGGCGATGGGAGTCTCGTGCCAGCACTGAGGGCTGGTGAGCGCAGAGCCGCCTGCCGGGGCTGCTCCGGGAGGGTGGGCTGGCCACCGCCGGGCTGTCAGAGGGTCTGGTAGTGCTGCCGCAGCCGGGCCTGCAGGAACTCGTAGGTCAGGTTGTGCCGTGTGATTATCCCCACGATCTAGGGCAAGGAGAAAAGACCCAAGTCACCGCAGGGCAAATCCATGGCTGGGGACGCGTGTGGGGACCTGGGCCGTTGGTGCACACAGCAGGTGGAAGGAGGACGAACTATGTCCAAGACAGCATGGGACAGGCGGGACACGATGGGCGCGCACGTCACAGCCTTCCTGATCCCAAGGGAGGCTGAGAACTACAAGGCGCTCAGCACTGAACTGAGAGCAGAATGCGGACAGGGTGGGCCAAGCCAAGGGGGGACACGCCCTCCTCCAAGGAGCCACGCCTCCTGAGTGCCAACAGGTCATCTTTGGGTGGCTCCAGCATCTTTTCGTTGCTTCAGGTTGGGGGGGTGGGATCATCCCAGGTAGCCCTGGCTGGCCGTGACCTTACCACTGTCCTGTGTCCTGAGGTTACAGGCACGCAGCGTAGCTTTATTTTTTTGTACAAGCTGACGAATAAATAAATTCTAAGCACATACCATACCTCTGAGCTGCCATCCTAGGCCTGGCATGTTCTCAAACAAGCACAGGGGCCTCTGTAGTCCCTACACTTGGGAGGCTCCGGCAAGTGGATTGTTTGAGTTCAAGGTCAGTCCACGCTAGGTAATGAGTACTCTACTAAGACCGGGGGAGAAGAAGGGAGGGAAGGGAGGAAAGGGAGGGAGAGGAGGGAGGGGAAGGCGGGGGGGAGGGAGGAGGGGCACGCAAGCTGGCTGTCCATGCTGGGCCGAGCTAAGGTATTTTTCTGTTTTAAAGAGGCCCCACTTGAGTGCTATGTACTGAAAGCTTTCACAGAGGAATGAAAAGTCAACGAAATGCCCAACAAAGAGAACAGGGAGGAGTGAGCGGACAGTGATCTAACGGCACAGAAGCTGCGCAAAGTGCTTTCAGCTCGGAGGTGAGTGCTCGTAGCTGGGTGTTGAGTGCTTACTTAGCACGCCTATGACAAACCGAACAGAACAGACCACCCACCAGAGAACACGTGCATGAAAACAGCTATTTCCTCTTTCTCTGCTACCACGGCACTTCTGGGGAGTCGATCCCTCCTCCCACCTTAAATGTGCGTTCAGGGGACGGGACTCGGGTCACCAGCCTCGCGCCACAAACATCTTTACTGCTGAGCCACTTTGCTGACTGGTCGGTGACTTCATTAAAACTTGCATTGGAAAGTCACAGTAGTGATCACAACAGGGCAGGAATGAAGGCTGGTGTGTGTCTGTGTGTGTCTGTGTGTGTGTGTCTGTGTGTGTGTGTCTGTGTGTGTGTATGTGTGTGTATGTGTGTGTGTGTGTCTGTGTCTGTGTGTGTGTGTCTGTGTCTGTGTGTGTGTGTCTGTGTCTGTGTGTGGTGTGTGTCTGTGTGTGTGTCTGTGTGTGTGTGTGTCTGTGTGTGTGTGTGTGTCTGTGTCTGTGTGTGTGTGTGTATGTGTGTCTGTGTGTGTGTGTGTGTGTGTGTGTGTCTGTGTCCAATGAAATAACAGTAATTGTGAGATTTAAAAAAGAAGTTTTGAATAAAAGTAATAGAAAAGCCTGCCGTGGAAAGTACTCTCCACACTACTCTCAACCTACTGCCCCAGTCAAACTCTGCACGTATTTGGCTGAAGTCCCCGCCTTCATCCATGAATCCCCATGACGGGAAGCGAAGACCAGGCCAGGCCAAGAGGCTTCTGAAGGAAGCCCTGTGGGGGGCGGGAAGCCACGGCGTGTGGGCGCCACCTGCTGGCCACTTGAGGCCGCACTGCAGGAGGGGAGACCCCAGAGGGCCGCCCAGACCCACTCACCTCTCCCACGGCATTCACCACCGGCAAATGCCGCAGGCCCATGGTTCTGAACAGGTTGAAGACTTGGGAAACGTGGGTGTTGGGGGAGACGGTGAATGGCGAAGGGTTCATATAGGGCGTGACATCCTGCGGAAGAGACAGCACGTCACCCGTGGTCTGGAACGAACAGCGGGTGGAGCAGCCCCGAGGGACGGCCTTCCTCGCTCACCACGATCATCCGAGGGTTCAGCAGTGTGAGATCCAGGTCGTGGATGTCGGGGTACCGCGGGTAGTCTTCGGCCATCTCCGCGTAGCACAGGCGAGGCTGGCTGGCACTCTGCGATTCCAAGCACGGCGGATCAATGCAGCAGCCGCCGCCTACAGGGCCCTCCCCAGTGCCACGCGTATCTGCTGGCCAGGCTGAAGTGGGCGCTGAGGTGGAGGACCCCCTGATCCCAAACCAGACCCTTCTAGATGAGAAACTGCTAAAAGGGCTTGGGTCTCCCAAAGATGTGGGCAAGGTGTAAGTCCTGGTACTTAGCAGGAGTCTAGAAATACTAGAAATGGGATTTCTGCAGGTGTCTTTACAAAATGGGGAGACGCTGCACAGACAGCACATGTAACCACAGGGCGAATCTGCAGTGCTGCCACCAGCAAGGAAGGCGCTGGCCGGAGCGGTCAGCAAGCACAGGCAGCTCCTGGCCTTGAAGTGTGCGTGTCTCCGTTGAAGCCCCAGGTTGACCACGGTCTCTGCGCTAAACCAGGGTAAAGGCTTTGTGCAAGACTGTCAATCACAGAGGGGCTCAGCTGAACCCCTGGCAGGAGCCCCCAGGAGTCATTCTGGAAGCCAGGGCTCAGGGGACATGCTCAGGCTCTTGCTGGAAAGACAGAACAAGGTGTGTGGTTTTGGCTATTACAGGTTTCTCGATGAGAAACTGCTAAGAGGGCTTGGGTCTCCCAAAGACATGGGCCAGCGCTTGGGAGGTGGAGCAGAAGGAGCAGCAGCGCTCAAGGCCCTGCTCTGCTACAGAGCAAGTGCAGGCCAAGCCGGAATACGAGACCCTGCCTCAAATACAAAAAAGTCTCCCTCTAAAAAAAAAAATCCCATGATATAAAAAGCTCATAAGCCAACAGGAAGACGCCAAGAGAGACAGAAGCCCACAAAGACCTCCTGTCTCCTGCAGGAGACAGCCTGCTCCCGGCCCATGTCTCCTGGGAGACACCAACAGCCAGGGATCTGAGAGGCTGCGGGGCACGTGACAAAACCGCAGCCCACAGTGCGCAAACATGCAGAACCACCTCTGGCCTCCGGGTGCAGCGGCTGCACCTGCCCCTCCCGCCCTCCAGGACCCCCGGCCACACTTACAGACTGACTTTCAGAGTAACAAACTCCTCTGACAAGCAGGGTGACGAGCTGCGAGCGGAGGACGAGGCCGTGGAAGGTCAGCGGGCGGAAGCGCTCCTCCATGGTCCAGTCTTCGCTCGGGGACTGGTCAGGGTATAGGTTGGGGTAGGGAGTGTATCTGTCACACAGAAACCAGACGCTGCCTAGCGCACCCTCAGCAAGGCTGCTTCTCGAAGCGCTCCCCACGCCCGCCCCAAATGCCCGGCAGGCTTGGGAGCTACCCAGCACCCGCTGTGCCCAGGGTGGTCCTGCGTGGAGACCCTCACCTCCTCTCCAGCATCTGCTGCAGCAGGTCCTCCTTCTCAGCCGGCTCCTCCGAGGCCACGTGCTCGTCGCACACATTCCGCAGCTCGCTCGACGGGTAGGACTTCATGGACTGGCTGCGCCTGCGCTGCTCGCCGGCCCGCGTGAGGATGCTGGACTTCTGCGGATGGGGGCGGGGCCAGGGACGGGCTCTGCAGGAGTCTGCAGGCGACCATGCTGGGCACATGGCAGCGCCTACTTTGCCTAAGAATGTGGGCGCAGGGCTGCGAGCCGCAAGGGCCCGTGGGCAGGGGGCTGCCTTGGACGCGGCCATGAATCCTGGGGTTCTTCCAACAGACTTCGGAGCTTTTTCAACTTGCGTCATTTGTATGCTGTGTATGTGCGCGTGCATGCGCGTGCACCTCTGCCTCTTCCCTTGAGACAGGGTCTCATGACTCTGACGCTGCCTCAGCTGGGCTGGCTGGCCAGCGAGTTCCTGAGATCTGCCCACTACCAGCCCTGGCTCACAGGCATCGAGTCGTTCACAGTGACACCCAGCTTTTATGTGGGTGCTGAGGCTAACTTGGATCCCCATGCTGGAGCAGTTTGCGCTCTGCCCCGGAGTCCTCTCCCCAGCAAAGATGTTTTTCTTTTGTGGCGCTAGCCTGACCCTGCTAGGCAAGTGCTTGGCCTTTGACCTCTGTGGCCAGCTAATCCTGGAGGTCAGCAGACTGGATCAAGAAACACCTATGGTCCTCAGGACCACTCTAGACTCAGGTTCCCACGTGTCTGCATCCTGAGCTGATGAATGGTCAACCCTGAAGGGTCATGGAATATAATGACATTGTTGGCAGAAGACGAAAAGGACGAGTTGGGGTCTGCTTGGAGGAGGAGGCCATGGATGGGGGGGCACCCTTGGTGTCTTGTCCTGACCCATCCCTGTCCTGCATTCCTCACTCTGCTTCCTCGCCACCACGGCGTCAGTCACTGCGTGGCCACACGCTCCCTGCGCTGACAGCGCTTCTCAGCCCGGAGCAGAAGTACCGTCCCTTAGTCCTTCGTCTGCATCTTGCCCTGACGTGACATTGTCAGCATCCCCTGCCGTGTGCTTGCTGGCTTGACTTCCCTGCTCCTTTCATCTGGGAAGCTGCACCTCAATTCTGACAAAGAAACAATCTCTGTCTTACGCTCGTCTTGGGGACTACAAATGCACGTGTGTGCCCCCCCAAAGCCACCAAAGCCAGGGTGGCACAGCTGGGTGAGGTGATGCGCTCCCTCTCCTTTGACCGAGCTTTGGAGCTACGCAAGGCAGAGGTGGGCTGGTGCTGCTCCTCCTCTGAGGGGGAGCCACAGGCCCCGTGGCCGGCCGCAGCGCTGTCCTGTCATCCTGGAGACAGGTAGTTCCCGTCTCGCTCCCTTGATTCAACGTGACACTCCAGGGAGCCCAGGCTGGCCCGACTCAGATGCTTCTCCCGAGCCTCCCACTTCCTTTTGTGGTGTGGCCTTTGTGTTCTCTCTCTCTCTCTCTCTCTCTCTCCATATACAACGTAGGTACTTGTGTGTGAAAGCAGGTGTGCGTGGGTCTTGGTGCGTGAGGTCAGAGGAACGCCTCGGTGTTGGTCTTAACGTCCCACCCTGCTTGAAACGGGGTCTCTTTTAGCTGGTTTTCTGCTGTAAACTCCAAACCAGCTGGCATGACAGTTCCACGGGAACCCTGGGATTACAGACACACTGAACTATGAGGCTGACTTTGGTGTGGGCTCTGGAAATTTGAACTCAGGTCCTCCTGCTTGCAAGGCAAAGTCTTTCACCCTTGAGCCATCTCCCAGCTCCGTGCTTCTTCTTAGCAGGCCGAGTCCATTTGTCTGGGCAAACTAGAACCCCCTTGACGCTCGTGTACAGTAAATAATTAATAACCACCTGCTGACTGTAAGACCCATAGGCCTACTTCCTGCCACTTCCTGCTTCCTGCCTACTTCCTGCCACCAGGCGAAGACACACTTTACGGTCTGATAAGGTCCCTGGGCTGTCAATCACAGGGTCACAAAACGAGGGCACTGCAGGTCTTCCCTGAATGACCGACTGCCCCGCTAGGGGAGGAGGATCAGAGTGTGAGCGCAGGGCCCGGCTGCCTTCCAGCGGCCTTGCCGTGCGCACCGTCTTTACCTTGAACTTGATGTTGTTGCTGATGAGCTGGTTGCCCTTCATGAACTCCTTCTCGTTGCCCCGGTTCTCCGTGACCACCGGGAAGGCATGGTGCACGGTGGTGCGCAGGATGCTCACCAGGGACTGGATGCGGGTGTGCGGGTAGACGTAGGTCAGGTTGGGCTCCATGATGTCGCTGGCTCTCAGCCTGCAGGAGGGGCAGCCACCAGTCTGAGAGCCCACCCTCCCCTGGGACCCGCTGACCCCATGCCGCCCCACGGCTCTCCTGAGCCAGCTCAGCTTGAGCCCAGGTCAGTCTTTGGTCCTTCTGTAGACAGGACGAGGAGCCGAGCCCCAGATCAAATCCAGCCCTGCTCGCTCACCTACACACTATGGTGGGGCTGAAGGGCCGAGACAGACTCGCAAAGCTCAAAATATTTGCTGCCTGGCCCAGGACGGAAAAGGCTTGCTGGCCCTGCGCCAGCTCAAAGGACCTGCTTGAGGTCGGACACCAGGCCGAGAACACCTGCGGACGTTCAGGAGGCTCGTGCACTGCTCAGAGGGCGCGACGCCTGGCTGACTGCCACGACTCGTGCCCTCAGTGTGTACAGACACCGCGTCACAAGCCTGATCCAGAGATAACACTGACTTAGCCAGATGCTCAGCCGCCGAGTCCCACGAAGTGGTCCACCTGGCCTCCCTGCCCTGTCCCCTAAGCTCCCAGCCACCCTCCAGCTGCTCAACATTTCCAAACACGCCGGACACATGCACTTCCTGAGAGGTGTGAGCTGTCGGTGCCTTCTCTCGTGCAAACATTCCTCAGGGTCGGAGCGGAGCGTAGGAAGAACAAGAGCGAAAGCTGGCCTTACTTGTCCATTTCCACCTCGGTCTCCCACTCCAGAAGCGGCACGCCTCGCAGGCCCACATGGATGTCATAAATGCCCTTATTGAAGAAGTCCCCCGTCCACTTGGCCACCTGAAATACAACGCAGAGACCTGGCACGGGCCCTTGGCGTGACCCTGGGCAGAGCCCGCGCGCACGCGCGACACAGAGGACAGTGCTCACCATCAGGGTGACCATGATCGGAAGCCCGTACGTGATCTCATTGGTAGACTCGATCAGGACGACCGTGAGACTGATCGTCATCCGCACAACGCCACCCAGGAAGGCCGCAGCGCCAACCAAGGCAAAGGTCCCTGAATAGATGTGCCCCAGGCCAATGTAGCTGGTGAAGAAAGAGGCCAAGAGTTGGTGCAGAGCCACAAGGGCGGGCAGGGTGGGGGTGGGGCATCCGCAGCTCACACCCTCGTGCCCAGGTGCACGCTCTCACGCTCACACTCTACCTCTTCAGCACGTTGGCAACCAACCGGCCAAAAGCAGCTCCGCACAGCAGGGACGGCACAAAGAGGCCGCTGGGAACCGAGATGCCGTAAGTCCAACACGCAAGCAGGAAGTAGAGGGTGAAGAACACGGCCAGGGTGACGGGGCTGAAGGTCCCTGGAGACAAGAACAGCCTGAGGCCCAGGGGAGGAGAGGCGCGCAGAAGGCTGGGCGAATCCCCAAGGGGCCTTCCACACTCCAACCCAGTGATTGACCAACCCTGAGAGCGGAAACTGGCACATGCCCTTGGGCTGGCCCGTCTGGGGATGAGCCCACCCTCGCCCTGGGTCACAGCAGCGTGGCCACTCACCGTCCTGATGGAAGAGCTGGAGGATGGCGGACTCCTGGGGGTTGAAGAAGAGTGTGGCCATGTCATTGTAGGTGTCGTTAGGGCAAAAAAATGTCCTGATAGATGAATTCACATCTTTTGAGGTGACCTAAGGAGGAACCGAAAAGAGAGTCCAGGGCTGTCTCCAGCCAGGTCATCATCTGGCTAGACAACGCGCACGGACTGGACACCCGACCGCGCCGGGACGCTGCTGGCTCCCTGCATTCCAAGTGCGCAGCGGGGCCTCTGCTCCTCCAGCCGCAGCAGAAGCAGTTGCTCCACTGGGTTCACCATGGACTCGGCCCTGCTTCCTCCTGGGGTTGGCACGGTCAGCGACATGCTGGAAGCCTGAAGGCTCAGGGCTGGGGGGCCAGAGGCAGGCGAGACACAGCTGCCGGGAGCTGAGGGGATCTAGGGGCTGAGTCAAGACCACCACTTGACCTAAAGCCTGAACTCTGATCGGAAACCTTTCCTTGATTTCTTGCCAGAGAAGCCCCTTGACGGCAGTAGGTGTCTCTGGACACCCCTCCCCAGACTGACCCCCCTCAGAGAACAGTCAAACAAACAGAGATTCTCTCCTCCCAGACTTCAGGGTCTCGTCACCATGTGCGCGATGAGATTCTGGTGCCACCAGACCCACTAGAGCACACAGGGTGCGTGTGGGGGGGACACGTGTGCTGCCTGGAGGTGGGTGGCAGCTGGGAGGATGTGAAGATGCTCCAGGACTCCACCGGTGCGTGCGTGGCAGAGACGCCTTCGGAGGGCGCTGGGACAGCACCGAGGGGTGGGCAGTCCAGCAGGACGCAGGCTGCACTGGGGAGCGGGACAGAGGCCCCATGGCAGAACCTGGCAGAGGGAGATGTGTGCAGAGACCTAGCCTGGCAGAGCAGGGGAGCAGGGTTCCCCACTTCACATCAGGAGGACGCCAGGCATCAAGAAACTGTAACACTTCTAGAAAGCAATCACCTGCCGGGGACAGATGGCTTGCTGCTAGCCCTGCCCCTGTCTGGGGACCCCGGGAAGGTCTTGCATTCTGGAAATTTCAGTCTCCTTGTGTGTTAAGTGAGGTCTTATCTGTGTGGCAGACCCAAGACACAGCTAAGGTGCCCAAGATCCCCAACACTTACTAGACCGCTACGAGCCTGGAAATCTGCATTCGTGAAAGTGATCTAATCCTAGATTAACCACCTTTGTTTTAATTTTTAGGTTAATCCACTGAGCATGGAACGCTTTTTTTCTTTGCTTGATGTACTAGTATTCCACAACAGAATGTACGTATTAGTAGTCCACAGCAGAATGTGTACTAATAGCCCATGGCACAATGTGTACTAATAGCCCACGGCAGAGCACGTGTACCGGTAGCCACGGCAGAGCGCGTGTACCGGTCGCCCGCGGCAGAGCGCGTGTACCGGTCGCCCGCGGCAGAGCGCGTGTACTAATAGCCCGCGGCAGAGCGCGTGTACTAGTTGTCCATAACAGAATGCAGCTTGAACACCTGGTCTCATAAATGAAGTGACCCTGGGAAAAGCTGAGTGTCGGCAACTTCTCCCATAAAGATGGTGAATTATTTGGGCTTTGCCAACCACACATGGTCTCTGCGGCACCTTTAGTCCCACAGAGTTAAAGGTGTGAGGGCAGTCTTGGCTGAAGGCTGCACAGGCCAGATGCGGGGGTGAGATGTCGTCCTGGGGCTGCCGCCTGTCAGCCCCTCATTTGATACGTTCTAGGGCTTACTGTCTCCCAGTGAGAGCTGCAGGTAGCTACAAGAAGTGTGTGAAAAGAACACTCAGAGAGCAGGCTGCATGCTAGTTCTCAGACCATCGGCATGAACCGAAACATGCAAGGCGGAGGATACTCTGAGGCCTTACTGTGGCCTTGCTTCTCAGAGAGAGGTTCTAGGAAACAGCACTGACCCCTAAAGACGACAAAAAGAAATGTGAAAGGGACACACCAGCCAAAGACCCCCAACCCACAAGAACTGGATGCCAAGGCTGGGCTCGGGGGTCTTCCTGTAAGAGGAGGGGTCTCAGCCACAAAGCTGAAGCCCAAGGATCCCTGCAGGCCCAAAGAGGCACAAGTGCAGATGGAGCTCGGTGATGTGGGCGGTGGCCGGGCTTATCCTGGTGAGGCTGGCTCCCTGGAGGGCACGCAGTCATCGTGAGGCTGCGCACACCCTCTCAGCGAAGACACGTGCACCCCTCTGTGTCTCACGACCACCCACCCGGCGCACGAGGAACCCAACATGTGTAAAGTATTTCTGGACGGATAACAAAGGGGGCAGGTGAGCCGGGGTTACCTGGAGCTGGAACGAGCCATTACCAGTTTGACTCGAGGAGGACATCTGTCGGCATTCCCCCAGCACCAACGAGGCCACAAACACCACCACAGTGGTCACCAGGGACACCAGGAGACCCTCCAGGACTCTAGAAAGCAGAGCGCAGCTGTCAGGACGCCACAAATGTGCTGGGCTTGAGAACGCAAAACCACACTTCGCCTACTCCTGGCCCTGTCAGTGCGCACACCGTCACCCCCGACTTTCAGAATCCCAGATGTCTGCATGGGGGGTACAGCAATCTACACAAGGGGTGTGGGCTGCCTCTCTCTGGAGGAACGAAATGGCCTTTTCTCGTCGCTCAGTGCAGGGCAAAGGCTGCTGCTGACAGCCCCGCGCAGGGCTCTGCTGAGCTCCTGATTTCTGTCACGTGTGTTGGCAACAGGCCAGGAGAGGAGGGAGGTCAACCAGCCTCTTGGGCCTGTGTGCCAAAAAAGGCAGATTTATTGCCCCACTTGCACGGCCGCCTGGGGTGAGGAGTCAGAGCGGGTGTGGGCAGTGGGGCTGCCTTCCAGGGAGAGCCGGCCCCGCCCACACGGCTCTCTCACACACCTGACGAGCTTAGGTTTTGGGTGCACATTTCGCATTCGGTACTTTGCAAGCCTCTTGTTCAGACAGTTGAATGTGGCTCCCAGGAGGCCCCCAATGACCCCCATCACGACGAAGAAACCCAGATCCACAGCTGTCCAGAGGTGACACTTTGTATCTGAGTCAGAGCACTGAGAACAGGAGAAGAGGGAGACACCAGGGCGGCGTGAGAACAGGGGGGACAGGAGAGAAGACAGAAACCAGTGCAGGCCTCGTCCCTGCTCTACGCTCTGTGCCAGCCTCGGTGCAGCGGGCACAGGTGGCCGAGACGGCTGCTCTAGAGGCTGTTCCTACCCCTCTGCCCACTGCTCTCTAGTCCTTAGGGGCAAATCTTCAGGGTTCAAGTAGGAAGCCATGGGAGGACGGAAAGGCATACCTTGAACTCGCCAAAGTTCAGCAGTCCAGGGAGCTGGAAGGAACCCCAACTTCCAAAGTGAATCCCAGAACGGAAGAAGTTGAGGGTGAAGGTGGCGGACATGGAGCAGAAGAGCTGCGGGACCAGCGGCAAACACATGAACGTTCGCGACACGCTACCCTTTCTCAGCGACCCCTCGCAGACCCCAGCTCCCGCAGAAGCCTACAGACCCCTGCAGGGATGGACCCCGGGGAGAGCTACTGACAGCCAGGCTCCAAGCCAATCCCACTCCCCCAGCCCACGTGAGCGCCCTGAGCCTCACAGAGCCTTACAAAGAGAGGAGGGGACACAAAGGGGGAGAGCTACTGGGAGCAGATGTTTGTTCCACTTCTGTGACCGCCGCCTGCTCCTATTTGTGCAGCAGTTTGGTGAGATACATGTTGCGCGTGTGTGTGGGAGTGGGGGTGGGGGAGCCCCGGGCTTTGTGGCGTCGCAGTCCGGGCTGGCAGCTATGGCAGAGGCTGCCCCACAGTCAGCCCTCCAATCTTACTGAAACAATGACCAAGTGCCCAAGAGATGCCCGGGTGATGGGGGCATGTGCTTCGTCCGGGGGGTGGCTTCCACCAACAGCGCGCTCACCACTTTCCACGTAAGCCCTTGGTTCCAGAACGATGAGCCTTCTTCCAGACTGAACAAGGTACCCCCGATTGGGGCCCCAAAGGCTGCAGCAACCCCAGCAGCTGCTCCTGCTGATACAAAGTCCCGCTTGTCTCTGGAGAGCGTGGGTAGAGACGCGGAGAGAAAGAAAAAGGCTGTTTATCCAAGAAAGTCCTCCGAGGCTGTTCTCTCTCCCAGCCACAGCAGTCAGCACCGCACAGGGCAGGCCCGAGGGACGCAGTCCCCCTAGGGACCATGTCTCCAAGGCTTGGTTCCCACCCCAAAGCTCTAGCAAGTGACCACAGCCAGCTGAGCCCTGTCAAGTGCACACGGACACTTTGCTCCCTCACGAAAGCCAGTTCCCAGCATGTGCACACCTGTCGCTTCGGAAGTACGGGAAGTTAAACTGGATCTTCCGCAAGGAGATGCTCTGAAACTAGAGACGAGAGAAAACCAAGTCAGACAACCTGTGAGGCAGGAGCTGCCAGAGCCCACGGCGCCTGGGGTGGCCCCATGCCAGGGCACACGGATGCCACAGACACAGGCATCCAGGGCAGCAGGCTGGAAAAACGGAGGTCACCTCCGTGGGAGGAGCTGGCTCTGCTCGCCGGGGACTCTCCAGGCCCTTCAGAAAGTGCACAGCCAACAGGTCAGACAGAAGGGGAAACAGCTGGGGGGGCACAGATGGCATCGGCCAGCTCTCTAAATTCTCATACTGACGCCCTCTCCATGCTTGTTCCCACCTCTGATCACTGTGGGGAGACCTGGTACTGGCTGCAGGACGGCGAGAAGGATGAAAATATGGACCCAGGAAGAACACCTCCCTCACAGTAACCTTCCTCAGAACAGGGGAGCTAAAGGTCCCCAAGGGGCTAAGGCCGGCTCGAACCACAACCCGCTAGAAGGAGTCTAGAGAAGCCCTTAGAGAACGGGAGCCTTGGCTGGCATGGTGGTCTAGTGCTTGGAAGACTAAGGTAGGAACATGTTAAGTTCAAGCTCAAGATCAGTCTGAGACATATAGTGGGACCCTCTCTCAAATAAACGAACAGAATTTAATATAAAGAGGGTCCTCAGAGTCCCGACTGCCCCTCAGCCTCTCCATCTGAGCGCAGCGATGGGTCACTAACCGCACAGGGGAAAGGAGGTCTCACGAGTTCACCAGCACCGCCCAGCAGAGGCCCTGGGCACTGCGTCACTTCCTCCCTCCAGGCCCTCTTTCTGTTCCTGGGCCTCGGGGGTACGGCTAAAGCTCTGAGGTAGAAGTCGGGGACCTGCCGGGAGAGTTCTCATTTCCACCCAAACGACATCAGGTTCTGATACCGCATTATGGAGAGGGCAACGGAATCCTGCAGATCTAAGCACGGGCACGTCCCTGGCCCACCAATCCTTACCTGAGGAAGGCCAGCTCCTACCACGGCGCCACTGTGGATCATGGGACCTTCCTTCCCCACAAAGAGCCCTGGGAGAGGAGAGAAGGGAGGGGCGCATTCGGCAGAGGCTCTGGCTCCCAGCACCTTCGCCACACACCTCTTGCTCTGCAACTCTAAAGCAGAGGTGAGTGTGTGAACCGCCAGGATGAAGTTGAGCCAAATTCTGCTCAAACGAGCTCCACTTAAAGTCTGGCTCTATGAGGACACGCTCTTTATATTCGAAATCGAGGGTCAGGGACCCAGAATCATCGATCAGGACGAGCCCACCCTGCCTGTCTTATAGACAATGGGTCAGTGACATGGTTCAAAGGGTAAAGGCAGCTGTACGCAATCCTGGTGACCTTAGTCTGACCTCCACGGGCATAAGGAGGCATGTTCTCTCTCCAAATAAATAAATACATATTTAAATACATAAAAGCTAAGAGTGGCTCATTTATTTATTGACTTATTTTGTGTTTGTGTTCTCGCCTTCTATTTTAGGGGTTGCCAGGCTTGTGTGGTAAGTATTTTACCCGCTGAGCCATCTCTCTAGCCCCATTTTTCATTTTTGGAGGAAGGGATCATTATCTACCCCTGACTGGTCTGAAACTTGCTGTATAGACCAGGATTTTAAACTCAGAGTGGCAGGGCTGGAGAGGTGGCTCAGGGGTTAAGCCTCTGCCTTGCAGGTAGAAGGTCCTGAGTTCGGATCCTAGACCCCGCGCGGAAGCGGGGGCGGCCTGCGTTTCTGGTCCTGGTAAGGCGGAGTCTGTGAATCCCTGGGCAGAGTAAACAAGGAGGTGGAGGCGTCCATGGTGGTTCCCGAATTCGCCTGTGGTTCTACACACACACACACACACACACACAATTGAATAAATAATAAAAATAAATAAACTCAAGAATGGCCACCTGCCTCTGCTTCCCAAATGTGCTACGATGCCTGACAGGCTGTTTTTATTTTTGAGACAGTGTCTCACTAAGTTATCAAAACAGGACTTGAATTCACCCTGTATCCTAGGGGACTTTGAACTTTCAATCCTCCTGCCTCGATCTTCAAGTGCAGGGATAACAGGTCTGGGCCATCACACCCAGCTGTTTTCTTAAATGATTACCTAAGGGAGGAGGACTTAATACCCACGCCAAGGTCTTGATTCTGCCTCTTGGCCTGCAAACTGTAACTCATTTACCACGTGGTCATTTATGCAGAAAGCTTGCTTCATAAGCCAGCTGCTTCACACAGAACGATGGGCTCGGTGATGCTTGCCCTGCAAGTGTGAGACCCAGAGCTCAGATCCCCAAAGACCCTCAGATCCCCAAAGAAGCTGGGCAGGCGTGGCGACTGCTAGAATCCCAAAACTCCAGAGGCAAAGACGGGGGCTTCCCAGGCTGGCTGGCCAGCTAGTCTAGTCCACCGGTGAGCTCTGGGCTCAGCGGAGAGAAACTGACTTAATAATAAAAGTGGAGAGTGGGGCTGGAGAGGTGGCTCAGGGGTTAAGCCTCCGCCTTGCAAGCGGAAGGTCCCGAGTTCGGATCCCAGATCCCACGTATAGACGCCAGACGGAAGCGGGGGCGGCCTGCGCTTCTGGCCCTGGTAGGGCGGAGCCTGTGAATCCCAGGAGAGAAGGAGGTGGAGGCGTCCATGGTGGTTCACGAATTCGTCCGTGGTTCTACACACACATACACACACACACAGACACACGCGTGTGCACACATACACACAGTTGAATAAATAATAATAAAAAAATTAAAAAAAAAATAAATAAATAAAAGTGGAGAGTGACTGCAGACGACACCTGGCGTCAACACTGGACTTCCACACAAATGTGCACATATGTACACATGTACCTGAACACACATATGCCTGTGCACATGTGAAGGTTCACACACAAACATGTACCACAGATATACGGACACAGACAAAAAGAAAAAGGAAATAAACACGGGAATGTACTAATGGTGTCTCCATCAAAGTCGACAGACAAGCGCGTGCCTACAATCGCAGCATCGAGAGGCCAAGGCCCTGAGCTCAGATTCGAGGCTAGCCTAGGGTACATAACCAAGGCAAGCCTGGGCTACATAGCTAGACCCTGTCTCGGAGGAAAAAACAAGAAAGAGGAAAAGAAAAGAAACAACAGCAGGGGTGTGACGGCCAATCTTTACAGCTGATTCTGAACTGTCCCCACGGGTCCCCGTGGACTCAGGGACCACAGTGTGCAGGGCTCTGCTGAAGGCAGTGAAGCCTTTAGGGGCGGGGTCCTGGTCAACAGTGGGTCATTTAGAAGGTTTTAAAGACCAGCCCTGGTTCCCGTTTCTCAGCCCCCACAATGGAGAAGGCCACGCCACATACTCCTGACACTATTAATTAACCCTTGCGCTCCCAGCTGTGAGGGCCCGGACTAAAACTCTGAGCCAGAACAGACCATTTCTCTCTTGCACTATCATTTCCCCAGACAAGGAAAGTACAGCACTGACCGACACTTTAGCCCTCTGCTTAAGGGGGCCTAAGGTTCACACGGATCTATGTACGTGCAAAGGGGAGAACACCTCAAGGCAGCAGAGTGGTAGACCCTCCTCACCTCCAGCCACACTGAACAGCACCCCAAAGACTTTGCAGAGCAGGGTCCGCAGCCGGACGATCCCCGGGACCTTCACGCCGTTCAGGTAGCACTTGATCTCGGGTATTCCAGAGCCTGCGGCCACTGGCTGTGGAAGCAGGAAACACACTGTCAGCCACCTCAACCAGGCCTTTGGTTTGCCCTCAGCAGCCTGGACACCGAGAGCTGACCGCTGGCTTCCTTCCCAGCGTTGCTTCACCCGAGGACCGACAAACTCTAAGTGTTGTGCTGAACACCCTTGGGGTCACCGGAAGGGCCGGCATCACCTGCGCGCCGCACCCCTCTTCCCAGACTCTGCTGTGTACACTTTTCAATGGCTCTGCAGGCCACTCCCAAGAGCTTCCCTCCCGGTCTGCAGGCTCCTCGAGAAGCCAGACTTCCAGAAATATCTCCAAGTGAACAAGAGGGCACTCGGCAGAAGCCCGCCTGCCACAGAGCGGTTTCCTGGTACTTGGGCCAAGGAGCTGGAGAAGTTAGGCGACCTCAACCCCACGAGAAGTGAGGCCTGAGCGCCTTACCTCAATCAGGACGAGAAGGCTCGCCAGGAAGATGAAGGTCAAGTTGAAACCCAGGAGCTCGAGGAGAGACAAGGCAAGGCAGCCCTTCTGGCTGCACTCCTCCACCGCTGCGCAGGTTGTCAAGGCAACAGGCATCAGCTGGGCGAACCCCGTGTTTACCGGCATGTGGTCGCCCAGCCCCCGGGGCTCCACGAGCGGCCATTCTGAAGATGGGCCCTTCCCACAAACCACTTTAAAACTCTGCAGTGGGGCCGATGAGTGGCTCGTGGGTAAGGACACCGGTGTGCAAACCTGCCAACCTGAACTGGATCCCCAGAGCCCACATGGCACAAGGAGAGAAGTGACTTCTGAAAGTTGCCTCAGACCTCCACACATGCACCTTGATACATGCACACTTGTGCTCTCTCTCTCTCTCTCTCCCTCTCCCTCTTTCTCTCTCTGCCACAGATAAAATTAATTATCGAGTACCCCCAAATATTACAGGCAGTAAAACACCACTATATACTCACAATCAGCTTAACAAACCTCAACATTATGCCACATTTGCTCCAGAGTTTTTAAAAAATAAAACATTAGATCTTAAATAAATCACCCCCCCCCCAAAAAAAACCTTCCTTTGTCTTCCCTTGTCCGGTTAGGAAGAAACCATTAGCCTGAAAGCACCCGGCACTCCCAGCCTGTTTTCACTCGCTCACACTGCCCTGCACGGCACTGTGTGCAGCTCCGTGAAGTCCTTCTTGCAGCCACCACTTTGGGAGCGAGAACCACCCTCGAGTGACACAGCTACGGCGCATTTTAACGCCTGCAAAACTGTATTATCTGAATGAATCGTAATTTTCCATTGGTGATCCAACCTTCTTTCAGTATTTTATTAACTCATTTGAGAGAGAACACACACACACACACACATGCACACACACACGCACGCACACGCACGCGCACACACACACGCACGCGCGCACACACACACGCACGCAAGCAGGACGCACGCCATGGCACACTGGTGGAAGTCAGAGAACAACTTTCAGACGTCAGTCCTCTCCTGCTATGTGGGCTCCCAGGGATGGAGGCGCCTGACCCGAGGAGCCATCTTGCCGACCATGATGCAACCGTCCGCAACCGAAAGCTGTCAGGAAAGGCAGAGTGGCTTGGCAGCCACGTGTGCAGAGGAGTCGGTGCCCACAGCAACAGCCTCCTGGTACTCTGCTGCACCCTGCTGTGCTCCGCGGAGAGCTCCTTGGGCCACATGTCTACCTTCCAACACTCCTTTTGCTCCTCCTCCTTTCTTTGTCTGCTCTGATGCGGAACTGGAGACTGGACACATGGCCTCAGCATGCTAAGCAAGTGCTCTGGACGGGCAGGGGCTAAGCTGCCCGGGTGGGGCTGCGACGCTCTTTGCGGCCCCCACTTGAATTTGAAAAACTCCTCTCATGGGGCTGGAGAGGTGGCTCAGGGTTAAGCCTCTGCCTTGCAGGTGGAAGGTCCCGAGTTTGGATCCTAGACCCCACGTATAGACACCGGGCGGAAGCGGGGTCGGCCTGCATTTCTGATCCTGGTAGGACAGAGCCTGTGAATCCTGGGGCAGAGTAAACAAGGAAGGAGGAGGTGGAGGCGTCCATGGTGATTCCCGAATTCATCCGTGGTTCTACACACACACACACACACACACACACACACACGCACGGACATACGCATACATGCACAATTGAATAAATTAAAAAAAAAGAAAAAAGAAAAACTCCTGTCTCAGGCTCCTGAGCAGCTGGGTTACAGGGGGCACCCCCAGGCCAGGGGTCATCTCTTACATGCATGGGAATCACCTGTCCCAGGCTGCAGGCTTATCCTTCACTTTATTTATGGAATTTCATTGTTGCTTGGAGGTTGCCTGTTTGCCTTTGGAAATGTATGTTTACTTTGATGTGGTGGAGTTTTAAAATTAAGAGTTACTGCGTGTGCCTTCCAGAATCTTAAGAACATTCCTTCCCCTCGATCCCACACGTATAGAAGCAATGCGTCACATGCACATGACTGCATTTTTAATGAAGACTCCCTTTCTGTCCTTCAGTAATAATTAAAAACCTTATAGCTGACTGGCTAGCAAGCCCTTCAAATACCAAGTTTACTGTTACCTGTTACTTGTTTCCACCCCAGACCTTCAGGGTCCAGGAAAAACCGCAAGTCATGAAAAGGATACAGGCTTGAACCACTCCAAACTTGAGCTTCGTGAAGAGTCGAACAAAGAAGTCCACAAAGAGTCCCACCTGCGGAGAGCAAGAGCCGGGTCACGCGGCCTTACACCCAGGCTAACCTAAGTACAGGGCTAACCTAAGTACAGGGCGCCCTAACCTGACTCCACCGTCCCTCCCAAGAGGACACCAGAAGGGGTGCTGCTAAAGGAATGAGGCACAGTACAAGAAAGAGGGTGCAGAAGAAGATAGGAGACCAGGGAGACCCTCCTGGGCTGAAGGGGAGTGGGACTGAGTGGCGGGCGGACAATTTCCAAAGGTGAGTTCTGAACGGCCAATGTCCTCAGAACGGCCATGTCTTCAGTGGTGCTTCGTGGGACGAGCGTGTGGCTCAGAATATGACTTTGAGGGATGAACTGGCGTGAGCGTGTGCACTCTCTGCCTGTCAGAAGCATGTGCATTTTCTAAGTGACAGGACCACTCTGTAGCAAACGGTTACCTGAGTAGAAGGACAATCTAAACTCACAATGCTTAAGGAGGACCCAGGAGCTTCAGATGAGGGGTGGGCAGGGATCAAAGGCTTCTGGCCTTCAGCTCTAGCCTTCCCTCAGGCTGGGCCTGGGGCTTTGAACACTGAAGCAGGCAGTGGAGACCATCAAAGGGAAAGGCAGAAGCTGGGGGGGGCAGCTACATAACGAAGGAGAGCCTCCTTCCAGCAGCATCTAAGAGCACGGGAGGTACTGAATGAAGCTGGCGGTTCAAAGGAGCTGGACAGACTGTCGCAGAAAGACAGACGACTATGCTTATTACGAAACCTGCAACTGGAAATAGCAGCAAGCAGATGTGAGATTGGCATTTGGTTTTTAGGTGTTTTTCCCTCTGAACGCTCAACTCTAATAAAACAATTAAGTTGATTCGAGTTCCCACCCAATTATGTCCTCTGACGTATTGGTACAAAGACCTTCTGAAAACCACTAGTGTCCCTAAAAGATGCCCCTTGTGAATTTACTTTGGGAAATATCTGGTAAGTGCCTCTAAGTGGGAACTGCAAGGCGCTATGTCTGCAAGTCCTTGGATGACCCCAAGTCGGCTGATGGAATTGATGAGGCATGTGTTCTTTGCTGACTTTTCCGGCCTCGCCTCCTCTGGCTTAATTATTCAGTCCACAATTATGGCCCCAGAATCTGGTGTCATTTCTAGCTGTCCCTGTCTGTGACCACCTTGTGGAGCCCAGGGGCCAACTACAACCAGCTCTGCCTTCCAGACAAATCAGCAAAGTGAGGATAGTGTGGCTCCGCCTTCCACTGTGTGTTCACTGGAAGCTACTACCCCGAGAGTGGAGTGGCCTCTCTTAGGTCAGTAAGCAGGTTGCCCACAGGTCGCAACTGCAATCATCATGTAGCAAGAGATAAACTCTGACTGCACTCCAGTGCTGAGCAAGCCCAGCACCTTCACAAAGCAAAAGTAAAAGTTTGAAGAACAGGACCCGGATTATTAATTTAAAAAAACAAAGATGAGGGTCAGCAGATGGCTCAGCAGGTCCAGGTGCCTGCGCCTGAAGTTCAGTCTCCCCCAGAGCTTACACGGAGGAAGGAGAGACGTGACTTCTGAAAGTTGCCCTCTGAGCTCCCTGTATGGGCCACAGCATGCTCCTGATCTCCCTCCTCCCTCTCTCAAAGAAATAAATAGGGCGCCTGCCCCTCATGGCGCTCCACATCTGGAGTGCACGAGCTCTCTTCCAGCTCCTTGCCCTCCATAAATTCCATGTCTAGAGTCCATGAGCTCTCCAGGGCACCCTCGCCCCTCATGTACTCCACGTCTGGAGTTCGTGAGTTCCATTCTTTCTCTCCTCTAATAAACTCTGGAAAGAAAGAAACAGAGAGAAAGAGAGAAGAAGGAAGGAAGGAAGGAAGGAAGGAAGGAAGGAAGGAAGGAAGGAAGGAAGGAAGGAAGGAAGGAAGGAAGGAAGGAAGGAAGGAAGGAAGACACAAAACAGAGAAGGCAGTCTCAGTTATGACAACAACCACAATACTACTCGGCTGAAGTGACTCATCCAACCAGCACTGCGGACCCCCCACTTGTCCCACTCGCCAGCTCCCTGTACCCCACTGCTCACCAGCCCGGTGCAGACTCCAATGGCAAACACCACCATCCACTTCACCGCCTCGTACCTTCGCCCTTTCTGCTCATGTGGGAAAGAACGGGTTCATCATTAATGGGACGAAGGCGCCTTGGCCAGCCACCTGGAGACAAAACTCGGCAAGGACCATGCGCATGGAGAGGAGGGCTGGCTGGGACCTCAGGGGTCTCACAGGGGAGGATGATGAACCCTACAAGGCTGGGCTTGGGTGCACTGAGGGAGGGTGGGGATGGTGAATCCTGCCCACCAGGAGGAGGAAGTCTAGGGAGTTAAATGCCGCCACCTCACGGAAAGATCTAAGACCAAAGAGAATGGATACTTGCTTGGATCGCAGGTACTACATAAAAAGTGACAAGCAGCCGGCACTTCTGGTGGGCAGAGCCTGGGAAATCCCAGAGCAACGCAAAAAGGAGGTAGAAGCAATCCAGGATGATTCCCGAAGTTACTCTTGGTCCTCCACAGGGACACACAGTGCCCCCCCCCAATAAATAAAATAAATTTTTAAAAATAGAAGAGAAAATTAGCTGTCTGAGACCTACCCGGTCCTGGGCCGTGGGACTCACCTTATTATCCATGGTCTCCAAAACCTCCAGGTAAGGGTCATTGATGCATCGGTCATAGTCCAGACTCTGAAAGGACACAGGAGTCAAATGTCACAGCTCGAGGGATGCGCATGTGCAGAGCCAGGAGGGACTCAGCACATGCAGAACCCGATTGGCTGGCTGCAGCTCCTGCACCTGCACTTGGATGAGAGGCTCTGCTCTCAGGCACAATGAGGCCCAGCAGGGGACCCTTCATGCTCTAGGAGAAATTTTAAATGGGGGACTTTGGGGATTAGGACTGTAACCTCGCATGCATGAGGCCCTAAGTCCCATCCCCAGCAATGAAAAAAGGAGGGGGGTTGCCATTTCTACAAGACCTCAGCTCTCATCAACCCTGCCCAATGCACTTCTATAAATAGGAACAAAACTCTCAACTAACCGGGACCACGTGAGCATAGATCAACTAGTTATAAGCATCTTTATAGATGATCTTTGGGAAAATGAGGTTAGTGAACAGACAAATCCAGATGTATATAAAAATATAAAACCATATTTTTAAAAACAATTTATGATTTATGTTCAGGCCCAGTTCCACCAAGTAGGACTCATGTCATAATTAGATACAGGTGGTAACTTGACAATTGAAGCTGGAGCTCTGAGCACACTTATACAAAATGAGTAATTAAGTTTAGCCCTGAGCAAGCCTGCAGGAGAGACTGAAGGCCCAATCCAAGGCAGGTGGGACTAGGCCCTGGACAGGTGAATAAAATGGAGCTGGTTAAGAAAGTTGGCCAGACATGCTGGTCTGGCAAGTAAGGATTGGCCCTCTCTCAGTTGTTATGTGGACATGGTGTGGCCAGTTCCCTTGGCTCCTGGTAGTGTAGACACTTTTGCCCAGCTGGAAAAAGAACTGTAACTGGACAACTGTAACAAGATAAGACCCTTTGCTCTCCCTTAAGCTGTCTGAGCAACCTTGCAGAGTTTACCGGGAACAATGCGGAGTAACTGCGACACCAGAAGGCAGCGCTCCTTAAACCACGCCTGGAAGAACACACGTCTACAGACCATCCCAGGTGTGCCAAGGATATCTTGAGAGAAATGTGGAGGGAATCATTCTACTTCTGGGTCACATAAGAGAAGCGGTCATCAGTCGACAAAGAAAAACGGTCCAGCCTGTGCTTGCGGCCCTTCCTCCCCCAAACCAGCTGCACAGCCACGTCAGCTAATAAACAAGCTGGACCTTGGCCTGGTGGCCACAGTCCCAGGCAACAGCTTCAAGTCAGCTAAACTCAGGTAAGATGAGCAATAGTTCATTCCATCCATATGACTAATGGGCCAAGTCCAAATTCCTCCTTGTAAGGGTTCTACAGTAGCAACAAGTAACTTATAAATCCATTATCAAGTGTCTAGACGAACACAAGACCTGGTAACAATCAAATGATTACAGTAAAATCTGTATCCAGAGATATGGAAAACATCCAAGAAAAAAAAAAAGCAAGATGCAATAAAACACGGTGTAGAATAAGAGGCAACTAGGGATGTAGCTCAGTGGTTGAGCAGCTGCCCAGAGCTGCACGAAGCTGAAGATGGAGGCCCAACACCACAAAACCAAAACCAAAACCTAAAATGTAGGCAGTGTTTTGGATGTTCACATCTGGGGACAGACACTCTCACAGCACACATGGTGTTTTATTTTGGGGACAGGGTCTCTCTTGTGGAGCCCAAACTCCTACAAACCCAAGAAGGACCTTGAATTCCTGATCCTCCTGCCTCCACCTGCCAAGTGGTAGGATTACAGACACGAGACACCTCGCCAGTTCATGTGGTACTGGAGATGGAACCCAGAGCTTCGAGAACGCTAAGCAAGGCTCTGCCCCAGCCCCACGTGCCTTTTTTTTAAATTATTATTTATTCAATTGTATGTGTGTGTGTGTGTGTGTGTGTGTGTGTGTGTGTGTGTAGAACCACGGACGAATTCGGGAACCACCATGGATGCCTCCACCTCCTCCTTGTTTACTCTGCCCCGGGATTCACAGGCTCCGCCCTACCAGGACCAGAAGCGCAGGCTGCCCCCGCTTCCGCTGGCGTCTATACGTGGGGTCTAGGATCCGAACTCAGGACCTTCCGCCTGCAAGGCAGAGGCTTAACCCCTGAGCCACCTCTCCAGCCCCCCACCCACGTGCCTTTTGTATTTAAAAGGAGGGCTGGAGAGATGGCGCAGGGATTAAGACTCTGTCACGAAAGCGAAGGTCCTGAGTTCAGATCCATGTCCCACGTAAAAACACCAAGCAGAAAATGGCAGCAGGAAGGAGGAGGTAGAAGCAATCTAGGATGATTCCCAAAGATACCCTTATGGGATACACAGTGCTCTCTGGCACACACACACACACACACACACACACAGATTATACACATAAAATAAAGTTAAAAAGAAAAAAAGAATGGGGATAAAACCTACTAGGAAACTGGACCCATTTTTGAATGACAAAACAGATAGATGTATTTATACACACACTTTGTAAAAGTCAATCAAAGTAACTACTTTCTGTGGAAAAATTGAAATGTTGAAAAAATCAGTATCTTTCCGTGGCACTCTGAAACATGTATTTGGTCTTCTTCTATCGCCTGGCATCCTGCTCCTTAAGACCCTCCCATCTTCAGAGCGTCAAGAGTATCTTTTGTATGCTAACGAGATGACTGGTGTCTAAGCCAGAGTTAAGACCAAGACAGGATGAGAGGTTGAGGAAGTGGGGGCGATCTGATCTGGCTGAACATCTGCCACCCCATGAATGGCTGGGGTTCACCGAGCTAATGTGGCAGGCTAGGGGGTGTCCTGTCTCCACTGCCGCTCTTCTGCCAGGGGTCTTCGGTCAAGGGTACACGACCCCATTGGAACAAACACGCTCTCAAGGACTGGGAGGTGGGAACTTTGGCTAGTGGTGGCACAAGCCTGGGACTCGGACCCTCAGGACGCTGAAGCAGGTGAGCCAGAGACCAGACTGGGCTATACGGCAAGACTGTCAACCTTTTTTCTTTTCTTTCCTCTCTCTTCCTTTTTTATTATACTAGGATTCAATCCCAGGCCTTCGCATATGCTAGACAAGCACTCTTCCACTGAGCTACACCCCAGCCCGTGTGACCTGTCTTAGCAGGAAAATGAGGAAGGGGCAGCACTTGCAGTTTCGATCCTAACTCCAAACCTCCAGGGAGAAGGGAGGGCCCAAGACTGTCAATCACCAATGGCCAAGATGCCACCCATCACACCTGTGCAACCAAGTCTCCAAAATAGCCATGAGGACTGGATTGGGGGAACCTTCACGCTGCAAACACTGGGTCACTCAGGAGAGCATGGCAGTGCCACGCCCCTTCCCACTGCCTCACCTACACATCTGTATCCTTTTGATTCCTTCACTAATAACTGGTCAGCTAGGGGCTGGAGAGGTGGCTCAGGGGTTAAGCCTCTGCCTTGCAGGCGGAAGGTCCTGAGTTCGGATCCTAGACGCCACGTATAGATGCCAGTGGAAGTAGGTGGCGGCCTGCATTTCTGATCCTGGTAGGGCGGAGCCTGTGAATCCCGGGGCAGAGTAAACAAGGAGGAGGTGGAGGCGTCCATGGTGGTTCCCGAATTCATCCGTGGTTCTACACACACATACACACACATACATACACATGCACACATATATACACATGCACGATTGAATAAAAAAAAAAAAACTGGTCAGCCAAAACAAGGTATTTCCCTGAGTCTTGTAAGTGACTCCAGCAAATTAATCAGACGGGGGGGGGGGGGGGCACCATCTTTGCAATTAGTATCTGCATAGGGGTCGCCTTGCGGGCTCCTCAATCTGAGATCCTAGTGTCAGAAGTGGGTTAGAGGATACTTGGCCAGTGTCTGCTGGACACTCTTAGCCAGTGTGCATATTGGGGACACCCCCACCTCTGCACATCTGTGATCAGAAATGGGCACCGAGTGAGGGAGGAGTAAAACAGTTTTGTCTGGAGCTTTCCAGTTGGCCTCAGATGCTGCACACGACCCTCAAATGCTGTGAATCTCATCAACTTGGCGGCCGCAGGACACTGACTCTTCCTGGGCTCGTCCCCCCACCCTGGGAAGCTTGTGCTCACCTCTGAAGCTGCCTGCGACCACCTTCGCTCTCCCTTACGAAGAGGTCAAGGTGCTTTCTGAGTCCCAGGCTCCTGCTACACCGTGCGCTTGATAATGCCTAGTTAGCCTCTCCTCCTGCTAATCTGGTCATGACCCGTTTATTGCTCAGACTCAAACTCAAACCTCCATCAAAGAAAAAGGAGCCCTCTGGCTGGAGAGATGGCTCAGGGGTTAAGACTGTCTCAGTGAGCAGAAGGTCCTGAGTTCAGATACCAGGACCCAGGTAAGAACACCAGGAAGAAAGTGTGGCGGCCTGCACTTCCAGCCAGGGAAATCCCAGAAGGAAGCAAAAAGGAGGTAGAAGCAATCCAGGATGATTCCCAAAGTCATCCTTGGTCCTCCACAGGGACACACAGTGCCCCCCCCCCCAATAAATAAATAAATAAGTAAGTAAGTAAGTAAGTAAGTAAGTCAGTCCTCTGTCCTGCACTAGGGTACTGTGAACATGCTCAAAGTTTCCAGAAGAGGCGTGTCTGAAGAAATAGGAAAGATTAGTTCACGGGTGTCTAGACCAAGCGGGCGCAATGGTTCCTCCTGTAATTCCAGTCCCAGAAGGCTGAGGCTGGAGGCTCGAAGGGGTTGGAAACCAGCATGGGCTGGTGACCCTGCTTCAAAGAGGAAAACAGACAGGCTAGGGACATAGCTCAGCCGGCAAGGTGCCTGCTCGCAAACCTGGAGACCTGAGCTCACGCCCAGGAAGACCGAGGGTGGGAACGCAGGACTGACTTCCAAAAGATCTCTCCTGACCTTCGCCATGTGCCGTGTGTGCAGCCCCTTCTCTCTCTCAAACAGATAGATTAAGAAAAAAAATGAACAAACCAGTGACCTGGCTGAGCAGGTCAAGAAAGGCGCCTGTGCACACACTGGCCACTATAAGTGACTAGTGGTTAATTGTGAAATTCTGGAAACACACTAGAACTCCCAGGGGATTACCTGCTTTAAATGGGGGGCTTGTATAACCCACGTATTATACCTCAATTAGCCGCTGACAGGCCCGTTTACAAACAGCGGGGACACACACTTGGTAAATATGTCCCAGTGGACACATGACCATGTCAACCCCAGCCGTTCCTTCTCCTTGTATGCCTGACTTCCTTTTACTCCACATGTACTGCCTTTTGATTCGGGGATCAGCAACTTCTCCCCCTTGGATAGTTGAACTTATCTTATTTTTAAATTAACCCTTTTTTGACAATTTCATATAATTTAATATTTGCACACATGACCTTCTTCTGCCCCTTTCCCCTACCAACTTTTGTTAATAAGCTTTTTACAGATGCCTGCTGCTTGTTGGCAGGTCCTGGGCTGGGCTGAGGGAGGGGTGTGGTGCTAACCAAGAAGGGGGACAATTCCAAGTCTTGGGCCGTTTTCTACCACAGCAGAGCTATCTGTTTATACCTTAAAAGCCTGTCTATTAAAAAAAAAAAAAAAAAAAAAAAACCTTCTGATAGAGCACTTTCACTCAAAGCACCTACAATAAGAATGATTATGAAAATGTGGGTTTGAATATTGTCTAACCTAGATTTAGTAAAGAAAAGGTCTAGTATAGACCCTGAACTCGATAAGGAAGAAGCCAGGGGGGTGTGGTGGGGGCACTTAGCACCCAGTTCTGGAGAGGTAGAGACAGAGACCAAGAAGGCCTGGCCAAGTTGTAACGTGACGGACAGCTCCACAAGGAAGACTCTTCTCTAAATTTCTTGCAGACCTCTCAACTATGTACAAGAAACCAGACACTTAAGAAAGAAGCAATTTTGATTAATAAAAGTGACTCCCACAGGGGCCAAATACCCAACTGCACCACGGTGGCACAACTGGCCAACACCAAAGGCAGTGTTCCAGGGAGTGGTTTATGTCCAGGTTCTTGTGTTCGGGAGTAAGTAGAGTTTATTAAAGGAGAGAAAGAACGAAGCTCATGGACGTGGATTCCGAGGGGCAAAAAGCAGACATGGAATCCATGAGGGGTGAGAGAAAGCCAAAGAAGGCTGCCAGGGTCAGGGATCAGGCAGATGCAAAGAGTGACTTTACCTCCTAGGTTAGCTCCAGCTTCTGCAAATCTGATTGGAGCTTTTGGTCCTCTACTTCTCATTGGTCTGTTTATATTGGGGACCTGACCAGTTATCTCAAGGCCAACCTCAGGTCAAGCCTAAACAATTCATCTCCATATTCTTGCATTAGAACCAGTCTCAAGAGGTGATGCTTTCTCAGGCTTATTTTCTTTCCAAGCTCCTCTGACCTCTTAACTCTTGTGCAGAAAGTTCATAGTAAAATGTCTCTTAATAACCCCAACTCTGCTTCATTAAAAAACAAAATCAAAAGGTAGAGCGCTGGCCTCGGGTGCACCCACAAAGCAGGAACCTGGGGCGTAGGGTACGTCTACAATCCCGATGCTGCCAGCAAGCAGGAGGTGGAAGCAGAACATGAGCAACTCGGTATCACCTCAAGCTAAGGCAGGATTAGAGCAGCCATGCTGGGAGGGCTCTAAGGTCTTTGAAGGTCTTGGAATTCCTGAAGGCCATCTCTCCCCACCCGTCCCCCCCACTGCTGGGATCACCCTGAAGGAGCACCCCTGCTGGGAACTGACTCCAAACATCCCAGAGACAAGATGGCCAACTTCCCTATGAAACAACTTCCATATCAAACAACTTGACCTCTAGCCCACCTGGGCCCAGGAGCAACTGGGTTGGGCCCCCATGGGAGTTAACCAATGAGAAAAAGCCAGTTTCCCCAGGCTTGTCTAGGTGTATAAATATACCTGGCCCCAGCAGCCATCTTCAGGCAGCCTCGCCCCTCACGGCCCGGGAGTCTGTTTCCAGCTGCCTGCTTCTCATGAGTTCTCTGGCGCCATAGGTCCTCATGGCATTCATGCCCCGAGTCTGTTCCTTGCCTGCTTCTCATGGAGGCGCTCTAGCCCCTCGTGACATTAGTGCATGAGTTCTGTTCTGTGCCTGTTTCTTGCGCATTCCATGAGTTCTTCACTCCTCATGGACTCCATGCCTAGGCTCCATGCATTCTCCAGGGCGTCCTAGCCCTCACGGCACTCCACATCTGGAGTCCATGAGTTCCAACCTTTCTCTCCTCTAATACACTCTACCTTAATTCTCCACGTGTTCTGGTTTCAATCTTCGACTCCGGAACACAAGAACTCCACAACATTGGGATGGTCATTTCCTGTCCCTGCAACATTTGGCAACCCAGATTGCAACATTCGACAACCCAGATGGGACCGCCGAAAGATCGTTTCCCTGCATCAAAGTCACACAGCCAAACAGGCCTACACAGACCCTGTCTGAGAAAAATGAAACTAATTGAATTATTGTAGCACTGAACACAGCAGAACGAGTCCAAGGAGGACTACAAGAAAGACCCTGTCCAAACGAACAAACAACCAACAATACACTATGGTCTCAGGTGTAGTAGGGATATATGATGTAGGCCTGTAATCCCAGAGGCTGGGAGGCAGAGGCAGGAGAATTACAATTGGAGCACAGCCTGGCCTACACAGACTCTGTTCCCTCAAGTAAGGAAATGACTTAAAGCTGGGACATGGTGATGCGCATCTGTGATCCCGGCGCTCAGAAGGTGGAGGCAGAAGGTTCTCGAGCTGGAGACCAACCTTGGCTGCAAGTGAGTCCAGATCGAGCTGGGCCACTTAACCAGAACCTGTCCCCAAAACCAACCAACCAACCACCAAGCCAGAAATGGGGGCCTGCAAAGAGTTGAGCAGGTGAGGCGCCTGCTGCAAACCTGGACTGCGGGTTCTAGGAAGCCCACAGGGACGAGAAGAACTGACTCCTGAAGGAGCCCTGTGGCTTCCACCCGTGCACCGGCACGCAGGCTTGCATAGGCTCTCCTCTTCTGCTTTTCTCTCTCTCGGCATCCACGTACCCCTTTCCCACAGACAGACAGATGAACGAAATATCAAAACCAAGAAAGAGCAAGTTCTTAGGATACTAGAAAGTTCTTTTTTTTTTTTCAAAACAACAAAAGAAGTAGCATTGTAACAAATGCAGAAGTTCTTTTCAGGTTAGGGGAACAAATTCAGTCATCTACCTAAACCTTCTATATCTTCTTTCAGAGAATGGTTTAAACATTATATCATAGAATCTTGGCTTATTTTTGTCATTTCAAAAGTCATTTAAAAAGTCATCATGGGAGGCTTCGGATTCTGACAGACTCAGACACATCCAACCATGGTGCTCTCTGCTGAAGACAAGGCCAACGTCAAGGGTGCCTGGGACAAGATTGGCGGCCACGGTGGCGAGTATGGTGGCGAGGCTCTGGAAGGATGTTCGTGGGCTTCTCCACCACCAAGACCTACTTCCCGCACTTCGACTGCAGCCTGGGCTCTGCCCAGGTCAAGGCCCATGGCAAGAAGGTGGCCGACGCACTCACCACTGCTGTGAACAACACTGACGACCTGCCTGGCGCCCTTTCTGCTCTGAGCGACCTGCACGCCCACAAACTGCGTGTGGACCCCGTCAACTTCAAGCCTCTGAGCCACTGCCTGCTGGTGACCTGGCCAACCACCACCCTGCCGATTTCACCCCCGCCGTGCACGCCTCCCTGGACAAATTCTTTGCCGCTGTGAGCGGCGTGCTGACCTCCAAGTACCGTTAAAGTGAGAGCGTCCAGGCCTGCTGCTCTCCCCCCTTCCCCCCTGCTCTGTACCTCTTGGTCTTTGAATAAAGTCTAAGTGGGACTAAGAAAAAAAAAAAAAGTTATCATGGGCTCAGGGGTTAAGACTCTGCTTCTCAAGCAGAAGGTCCTGAGTTTGAATCCCAGGTCCCACATAAAAAACATTTGATAGAAACAGCTGAGTCCTGCATTTCCAGTCATGGGAAAGAGTACATGGAAATCCCAGCGTGAAACAAAAAAGTGGAATCGATCCAGGATGATTCCTGAAGTCACTCTTGGTCCTCCACAGGGACACACAGTACCCTCCTGAGACACACACACACACACACATGCATGCACATGCAAAAAATAAAATCATAAAAATTTAAAAAGTCATCATGAACTGATGAAATAATAAATATCTTATGGAATAGTATTGGCTTTAGTAAAATCACACTTTGTTCTTTCGTTGTTGTTGAGAGGGGGTCTTATTATGTTAGTCAGAATGATCTAGAACTCTTTGGCTCAAGGGACCATCCCAAGTCAAGTGCTAGACTTACAGGCATATAATCCCACTCTTTGGAGAGACTCATAGCTGAAACTGAAAACTATCACACAATCAAGACTATTTCACACACATACATGCACCCCACATACGGACACATGAAAAATAGGCAAAGAAAAAAAAAGGGGAGAGATGGCTCAGTGACTTAAAGCACTTGTGGCACAAGCAAAAAGACTGCAACTGGGATCCCCAGAGGAACAAGAAAAATGCCAGGAGGGTGTGGCAGTGGAGACAGGGCGTTCCCAGAGCACTGCCTAGCCAGAATGGCCCTACCAGCAAGTTCTAGGGTTGATTAGGGATCCTCTCTCAAAAGACTAAGGTGAAAGACGGGCTAGCAAGATCTCTGGGTGGAAGAGCTTGCGGCTGAGCCTGAAAACCTGGGATCGAGCCCTTGAACTGAACTCACATAGTGGAAGGAAAAGAAGGAAGGAAAGAACTGCTTCCTGCAAGTTGTTGTCTAAACACAAGATAAAACAATGTAAATAAATAAAAACTAAAAGGTGAAAGGGGGGGAGGGAAGCTGGGATGAATACTCAATATGCTTGTAAAATTAGGGGCTGGAGAGGTGGCTCAGGGGTTAAGCCTCCGCTTTGCAGGCGGAAGGTCCTGAGTTCGGATCCCAGATCCCACGTATAGACGCCAGGCGGAAGCGGGGGCGGCCTGCGCTTCTGGTCCTGGTAGGGCGGAGCCTGTGAATCCCGGGGCAGAAGGAGGTGGAGGTGTCCATGGTGGTTCGCGAATTCGTCCGTGGTTCTACACATACAGACACACACACGCGCACACATACACACGCACATGCGCACAGTTGAATAAATAATAATAATAAAAAATATGCTTGTAAAATTAGAAAAAATTAATAATAAAGAAGTTTTAAAAATGAGATAAAATAAATTACTGAAGATGGTTCCTAGTAATAATATTGGGCCTCTATGTTCGCCCCACATGCAAACATGCACATACATGCACATGCAACCTCCCTTATATATACATGAAAAATTAATAAAGAGTATTTCAGAGAGAAGAAAGATTTCCAAAGAGGTTCTAAGCACATGCCTGTTATGAGCACTCACTATCGAGACATTTGATTCAAAAGTTTAATGGCAAATATGTACTCTACCCAGGTAGAGACAGCAAGGACTTTAGTAGATGGCACGGAATGCAGACCTTGTTTAGGAATAAGGTGAGAAAAAGACTGGCTAAACAGCCCCTTTCCCAAAATGCCAGTTATCTCTTCCCTAAACACCTCTGAAACAGAAGGTCAAAGTGTTTCTCTGGAAGCCTGATATGACCAGGCCACTCCGTGGTTTTGTTACCTAAGACAGCAGCCAAGGGCCTCACCTCATAGTCTTTTCTTGGAAGGATCTCATCTTCTTCTTCCTGTGTCTCCCCAAGGATGGTCTACAAAAACAGAGTCACGGAAGGGAGGCTTTTTCACTAGTTAAGAAGGGAAGGAGGTGAAGCATTGCCCAAATCAGGTGCTACTTCTAAACCAGGGCCGGCTCACCACCTCAAAGAATTAACATTTGGAAGGGGGAGCGCTTCATTTCTATTGCTTGAGGGATTCTTCGAATCATCACGCTCACCTTTGGGAGACCTCTGTGATGTCTGATGGCAGCTTAGGGAGGGGCTCGGAAATTCAGGTTCCATCTGACAGCGGACATGTCAAAGTGACAGGAAATCAGATGGAACCTGTCACCTCGGAGGACACGACTCGAGTTTTCCCAGACTGGATGGTCAAGTGACCCAGAAAGGGAAAAACCTGGAGGAACTAAACCAGCGGCACGAGCACAAAAGTCCTGCGAAGGGCTCATTCTGCAAACGCTTCCTTCGTCCCCAACTCTTTGCAGATGGCCATGAAAGCAAATGCGGGTGGGATTAGCGGGGGCTGCGCGGGATTCTCACTCGGGCTCCCAGGGAGGGGTCAGGAGCCGAGAACTCAGACTCGGGTGCAAGAAGGGCGGATGCTCCGGAGCGGCTGCGGTCTCCGGCCCCAGCCGCGGACACCTGCCGGCGCAGCGGGCTCGGCCCCACCCCCGGCAACGCCTCTCGCCGGCCCTTAGCAACCGCCCCCTCCCCACGCGGCCCCGCCCGGGCTCACCAGCTCCTCCGGGGTGCGGGTCTCCCGCTCGCCGCAGCAGCAGCACCACCTGCAGCAGCAGCACAAGGACCCCCTGCACCCCGCCATCTTCCTCCTTTGCGGCCACTCCGGACCCTGATGCCGACCCCCCCCTCCCAACGGGGGATCCGCGCCTCACGTGACTGGGCCACCGACGGGTCACGTGACGCCCTCGAGTTCAGGGACCGGAGACAGGGAGTGGCTGCCGCTGGGTGGGGCGAGGGCCTGCGTCACCTGACGGTCAAGGCACGGCTTCCAACGAGATCGCCGGGCGCGGCCATCTTGGAGGCGGGACTTCCGGTGGGCCGCGGCGGGTGGCTCCGCCCCCTGGCCCCGTCTCCCTGGGTAACCGCAGCTGCGTCCCGCCTCCTCCGCGCACGCCTGGGGAGGCCGCGGCGCGCTGGGCCGGCCGGCGAGCAGCGTCCCGAGTCCCTTGTGCACGGAGGGTGAGTGGCGGCGAGGCCTGGGGCGCCGAGAAGGGGCACCCCGGAGCCGGGAGCGCCGCCGCGTGGGTGGGCGGAGCGGAGGGCGGGCCGTGCCTCCGTGTGGGAGGGCTCCCGCCCCGCAGCGACTCCTGGTCGGGTCTGTCGGAACCTCCTAGTGGCTGCACCCCAGCCCCCCATGCACAACTCACTTTGGTCACTTTTCTGGATCGAGGCATCGCGAGGATAGAAGGGGCCCCCGAATCTGAAGCAGTGATCCCGTTCCCCCCAGAACCGGCCAAGGCCCCCGCATTCCCGCCCGGTCCTGTGACCCAATGACCAGGTGACCCGCCTCCCACCCCTCGGGCCACTCTGAGCCCAGGCAGCTTCCGGCCCCGAGCTTTTAAACCAGCCCCCCGAAAACACCTGGAGCAGAGCCGCGGACCGCCCAGGTGCCCCCTGCGTCCTGCTGTGCCTGAAGGGCATCGCCACCCGCCGGGGAGTGGGGGGCTGTGTCCCTGTTTTCCAAACAGTCTAAGTAAGTGGTCAGCAACGGTCAGAGGGGAGTTTCGGGACTTTTGTCAGTACTTGGCCCCCCTTGAGACCTTGTTTAGGAACTAAGGTGAGTTGTCCCTTGAGATGAGGTTGCCCACACCCTCAGCCTTGGTGGTTATTACTGTGTGCCAGGTACTGGGGGTGCCACGGGCAGGATTCTCGTCCTGACTCGGTAACTGGGTGGAAGGAACAAACCCGTGACCCCATAGTTTCAAACCGTTGCTTGGAGAACCTAGTTTAAAAGTCATAGATTTTGGGTGTTGGTTGAAATGTGTCGCATGCTAGAAATGCTCTTAAGACTCGGAGGAGCAGATAGTTTGTAAGTCGCTCACCCTCCCCCAGATGCCCCTTTGAGTGGCTGCGCTGCCATTACCCTTCTCGTATCCCATGAGAACTTGGATTGTAGGTCGGAACAAATCAGGCGTGTCAAAGAGACTTGGTCTTAGTCTGGAGTCAACTTGCACGCACCCAGATGGGTTCCGAGCCCGAGAGGTGTAATCACTTCCATAAATTCTCGAGTCTGGGGCTCCGTATGGCTTAAGCATACTGACTCAGAGGTCCCCAAAGAAATGAACCGGCAAGGTGTTCATTCCACTGTTCCACGTCACCACACACAGATTTCCACTCTAATGTGTTTGTCCCTTGCTGTGTAAAAGTTGTCATTTCCTGACCCAGCTGCCATCTGGCACCATGCCCGGTTGTCTGCCCGGTGGTGGCGTTGTCCAGGGCCACTCTGCCCACTAATTACTTTGATCTCTCTGGTGTGTGTAAGGAGACCTGCCTGCAGGGCTGGCGAATGGGACAGCCTTTGTTCAGAGTTGGCCCTAAATGTGTGCCCGGAGTGAACTCCAGTCACCTGCTTTTGCAGCCTAGCCCAAGTCACATCTCACAGTGAGCTTTGGGGAGTGTCACCAACACAGGAAATCAGGCTGCCTAGTCAGCCCCCCACCCCACTCCTTTTTCTCTGCACACAACCAACACTTGATTTCCAGGCAGTCCTGCCTGCCAGAGCTGTTCATTCTTGGAGGGCTCCAGGGACCTTATGGCTGACCCGGGGCCCTATGTGGGCCCTGACAGCCCCGCCCTCCCACACCCCTCCCCCCATGTATCTTCTCGGAGTGGCACTTAAGCCCTCCTCCAGCCTGGAAACCTCCTCCGCCCCTTTGCGTGGCCCCAACGCCAGCTCTTTGTCACAGCTCCGCCCCCGTTGGGCGCACCCTCAAGGATAGATTCTCTGTTCCTCCCCCCATCTTGGAGTCTAAGCTGATAAAGATGGACCATGGCAAAGCCGAGGGCCCTCCCAGCTGGACACCGTAAGCCCTCTCTGGCATTGTGGGCCTCAGAGGCCGGCTGCGTGAGGCTCTCAGTGCCACCCTCTCGCAGGTAGCTGTCACTATACATCCGTGCCTGGTGGGGGCCAAAGCTGTGCGTGAGGCAGTGGTGGCGGTGACGTCTGGAACCGCTGGGCAGGAGCCGTGCCAGCCTCACGCCTGCCGGCTGCTTCCTGCACAGAGCCGAAATGTCCTCCTGGCACTAGAGCTGAGGCCGCCCGCATGCGCTGGGGAACCCTGGGGCTCGGCTCCCAGCCCTCTAATGCCCCCCTGCACCCTACTTCATGCAGCAGGAACCTGGTCATGGTGAACGAGACCAGGGGCAGCAGCGGCCCCAGCCTGCGATCGGAGGGCAGCAGCAGTGGCAGTGAGGGTTCCAAGGACAGTTCGAGATGTTCCACCCCTGGCCTGGACCCCGAGCGCCACGAGAGACTCCGGGAGAAGATGAGACGCAGGATGGACTCTGGGGACAAGTGGTTCTCCCTGGAATTCTTCCCGCCTCGAACTGCGGAGGGAGCTGCCAACCTCATCTCCAGGTGAGCTGGGAGGCTGAGGCGTGAGGCGAGTGGGGGGTGAGCACCGCCAGCCCCGGGCCTCTGCAGCCCTTTAACCCGGCAGGAAAGAAGGGGGTGGGGTGGGGGCGGAGAGGGCGAGAAACACGAGCCAAAACACAAAGGAAGTTCGCTCTGCCGCTTACAACTGAATTGTCCGCGTTGGTATATTTAGGTAGCTCCTCGGTGAGTTGCCAGAGGAGTTGTGGTGTTTGCCAGAGCGCCTGAGCTGTGCAGAAGTCACGAGTGGCGGCCCAGGGAATGTGCTGAGCAAGTGAGGCGTGGATGGCGCCTTTCCAGGTCCACAAATGCAACTGGTTTATCTTAGTCTCGGAAGAGTTGCATTTCCTTTTCTTGGAAGGGTTTGCTCCGTAGAGGGCCGGAGTTACAGACAGCCCGTGGTGGAGTGTTTGCTTAGCACTCACAAGGTCCTGGGGATGCCCCTCAATGTCTCAAAAGTAAATTAATAAAATAAAAGTGGATGTCTTTTTTTTGGATTAAAGTAGGGATTTATTGAAAGTGAGAAAGGAATTCGTGGACACAGTCTGGGAGGCACGAGGGAGCCCTGTTCTATTTTTTTTTAATACTTGTTTATAGCAGAGAGGGGGAGAAAGAGAGAGAGAACACAAGTGCGATATGGGCTTCCCAGGGTTGAACTCAGGTCACCAGGTTTGCAGGTAGGCACCTCATCCACGAAGCAGTCTTGCCAGCACTTGGAAAACAGAGGCAGAAGGATTGCCGTAAGTGAAACCAGATTGGACTACCCAGTGAGAGCTAGGCAGCTAGGGCTGCACAGCAAAACCCTGTGTAACTATAAAAGGGGGCACAGCTCCGTTGGCAGAGTATTTGCTTAGCATGCACGGAGCCTGAGTGTGATCCCCAGCGCTGGACGGAACCCGGGAGGGAAGCGCAGGCCTGTGTCTCAGCCCCTACGAGATGTCCAGCAGGAGGATCTGGAAGTTCAAGGCCGTCCTCAGCTCCACGGGGGTTCCCGGCAGCCTGGGCTGAGACTTCAGTGCCTGTGACTGTCCCTCTGCTCGCATCCCCTCCGCCCCCTCATCGTTTAACAGGGATGCTGTTTACGCACAGCATTGCAGCCTTCAACACACGTGCTGGGGCACTGGAGACCGGACAAGAGAAACCTGCATCTCCTGACCCTCTGCCATCCCTAGAATGGGGCTCTGCCTGCCACGGACTGGCCCCGTCTGCCAGGGTCAGGTCTCGTGGCACTGAGGACTAGTGTGCGGCTCAGAAGCACAGGGTGGTGTTTATGCAAACGGAGGCCCTGTTGTTACACGTGCATTCTGCACCCACATTAACATAAGTGCTCGGCCCCTCCCCGTGGGTCCCCAGGTCCTACAGAGTCGTCTGACCTAACGTCCTCCTGGCCCTGCTCATCTTCACGTGAACAGGCTGAGGCTGAGCAGATGGGCCCGAGAGCGCAGAGCTAATAAGCAGTTGTGCTGGGAGGTGAAGGCGGCTGCATGCTCTGTTCTCCAGCCCCCAGGGGGACTGGACAGGAGGGTGTTGTCCCCCACAGATCCTCTCTTTACCAAAAAACACTCACCTACAGGTTTGACCGGATGGCAGCAGGTAGCCCCCTCTTCATAGACGTGACCTGGCACCCAGCGGGGGACCCCGGCTCAGACAAGGAGACCTCGTCCATGATGATCGCCAGCACAGCCGTGAACTACTGCGGCCTGGAGACCATCCTGCACATGACCTGCTGCCGGCAGCACCCCGAGGAGATCACGGGCCACTTGCACAAAGCCAAGCAGCTGGGCCTGAAGAACATCCTGGCGCTGAGGGGAGGTGGGGCGCCGCACCCCTTCCCTCTGGTTCTTCTTTCCCAAAGGCCTGTCCTGGCCTTGGAATAAGCCTCTGCTTTCCCTGGGCCCCACACTGAGCATTCAAGCGGGGCTCTCCCTGCCTGCGGATCTGTGGTCGGGGCGCAGCGGCTCCACCCTGGGCACTGGCACGGGTGGGGCCGCCGCTTCCACCTCTTGACCTGGATGTAGTTCAGGCAGGATGTAGCTGTTTCCTGACAGTCAGGCTGCTCAGCACCATCGGCAGGTGCTTGGGAGTGTCTGGGGGTCCGCTGTCTCCAGCGCCTCAAGTAGCTGGGAGTGGGCTTGTGGGTTCACTGCAGGACCCCAGTGGAAAAGTCTCCCAGGATCAGGAGCTGTGAGACGGTTGGAGAGTGAGCAGGAGAGGTGGGAGAGGGTGCCCGTGCGCTCCGGGGCCAGGCCAGGGACCCTTGTCTTCCAGGCTCAGTGAAGACGCCCACTGTCTCGGGTTGCACTGGCCAGTGGGGCGTCTGCATAGGATCCACCTCTGGGTTCTTGGCGAGTTAGTTCTGCCCTCTCCCACCGCTCGCCAGATGCCAGGCTAGACTTCAGTAGGCAGCATCTGCCTTGGAGGAGCCCACGGCCCCACGAGTGGGAGTAGGTAGCGGGAACAAAGGCTTTCTGGAGGCCAAGGGACACCCAGTGAGCATGACCTCCAGCATCCTGCAGACCCCGCAGGTGACCACTGGGAAGCAGAGGAAGGAGGCTTCAACTATGCTGCAGACCTGGTGAAGCACATCCGCAGCGAGTTTGGCGACTACTTTGACATCTGTGTGGCAGGTGAGTGGGGGTGCAGGGGGGGGAAGACACGAGAGGCTGGGAAGCCTGCCAGGCTCAGCCCAGGACTTGGTGCCTTGGGGGGAGGGCCGAGGGAGTGACCCGTCCAGGTGCACATCCCACCCAAGCCGTCCCCACAAGAGCTCTGCCCCCTGCCTCGGTGTTATCCCAAGAGCCAGGTCAGGCGGTGGCATCTGCTTCCTGCTGTGTGTCTGCACCCCCATTTCCTCCAGTGGATCTGATAGGTACACGACCTTGTGTGTGTGTCCTGCTTCTGTGTGTGTGTGGTGTCAATCAAACCGGAATGATGGACATGCCTCAGTATTCCTTCATTCCCAAGGAGAGACTCGCATAGGCTCACCTCTAATCCTAGCGCTCAGGAGAGAGAGAGGTGGAGGGAGGGAGGAGAAGCAGGAGGACCCGAGCTTTAAGGCCCTCCCCAAAACTCAGCCTGAAGCTGTAGCTCAGTGGTGAAGAGCCAGTCATGTGCCAAGGTCCTGTGGTCCATCTCCAACACTGCAGAAGTAAATGAAATAAGCATGGCGCATTGTAGAGGAACATCTCAAGTAGTAAAAATGTAATAAAAAAAAAAAAAAAAAAGGCTTGTGGCTTCAAAAAAATTCCATGTCTGAGGCCACTTTGGGCTTTTCCGTGGTTCCCATGTCAGCATCTGCTTCTGTCTGCAGGTCTGTGTAGCTAGCTGAGACCCTAGGAAACACTGAGGAGTTGGGAGAACAGGCAGTGCCAACCTTCAGTGGGCACTGCTCCCACAGACCCTCATGCAGTGAGTCAGGGACTGCACGCGTGCATCAGCTGTGGGGATTAGCTCGCAGCTTCTGTCTGTGCTTCTCAGTAAGAAGATGGATTAAAAAGCACCAAGGTGGTTGTGCTAGAAAAGAATATAGAAAAGTAAGCAAAATCCAAACCTCAGCCATGGATCTGCCGGGCATATTTGCAGTGTCTAGACGTACAATTTCCTGCTGAAAAGATGCTTTGTTGTTCAAAGCGTGAGTGCCGGCTGCCTAATCCCCTCCCCTCTGCTTGAAACAGTAGGTTTTCTCCCCATTCCTGATGACTTATCGCTGCAGAGCTGCCCTGACCTCCCACAGCTCAGGCCCCGCCTGCTTCCTGCTTGCGCTGGTCCTGGTGGAGCCTGGGGGAGGAAGCCAGCGCTCTCCCGGGGCAGAGCTCCATGAAGGCTGTGGTCGCCTTCAGTCGCCGAGGGCCATAGAGTACCAAGGGGCCAGAGATGCTCTGCTCCCAGCTGGCTGGCCACCTGGGAGTCCCGTCTTCTGCACGTGTCGTCCCATCGATCCCGCGTGTTAGACCACCTTTGGTGGGATGGCAGTGATGCTGGTTCCTCCTTCAGGGGCATTGCCAGTGGGAGCCCAGCTTGGGGATTCTCCTCCCCGGACGGACTTTAGAGCATTGTAAAGTAGTTTCTACATCTGTTTGGATGTTTCCTGAAACAACTCTTCACTTCCTTTGATTCTTCCTTACATAATGTGATTCCTAACTTTTCACTATCTTGGACCTAAATAATGTTACATTAAGAAAAAAAAAAAAAAAGCTTAGAACTAGAGAGATAGTTCAGGGTTAAGCCTTTGCCTCTCAAGCAGAAGATCCCAAGTTCGGGTCCTGATTCTGCATAAAAATGCCAGGTGGAAATGGCGGAAGCCTGAACTTCTGGTCCTGGAAAACAGAACCTGATACACTCCAGAGCAAAGCAAACAGGAAGTTAGGAAGCGATCCAGGTGATTCCTGAAGTCACCTTGGGCCTCCACAGACACACTCAGAGGTACACACATGCACAAAAGAAAAAAATGGGGGAAGGTACTTAGAGCCACTTGGGGTAAAGTCCCTAGGCTTGAGCCCCAGCAAAAAGAAACAGAAAATAAACAAGCAAACAGCTATAAATCAATACCTTAGTACTCAGAGTCAAGCTGAGTACCCAACAGCCTCACGACTGGTGCTCAACGCAGCATTCTCTCCATGCCGAGAGCTGAGCGTTATCTGTGCGCCAGATGTGTCCCGGCGCCCCCTGGAAGGAGCTGCTCCACAGAGCCGTCACCCGTCACCCACGTCAGTCTCCGGGCAGGGCAGTGGGCGGGTCCAGCTGTCTGTCCTGGGGGAAGCAGGCATGGGGAGCCCGGCTGCTGCAGCGGGCACGTGTGGCCAGCCTCTGCCTACTGTCTCCCTTGGGCAGGGTACCCCAGGGGCCACCCTGAGGCGCACAGCTTTGAGGAGGACCTGAAGCACCTGAAGGAGAAAGTCTCGGCAGGCGCCGACTTCATCATCACCCAGCTCTTCTTCGAGGCCGACACCTTCTTCAGCTTTGCGAAGGCCTGTGCAGACGTCGGCATCACCTGCCCCATCCTGCCCGGGATCTTTCCTATTCAGGTGAGGACCAGACTCCCACTTGCTGGGGCCCAGGCTCTGCCGAGAGGTGCCAAATCGTGCCAGAGTTGTTCCCCCTTGCTCACCAATTCCATCGGACTTTGCCTGCACCCCATTTGGTTACTGCTACTGTTCCCCTCAAAAGAACAGCAGCGTGTGATAAAGGACTTGAACTTTGGCCTGCTGAGAAGTGTCACCAAAAGTGACTCTTAACTCTTAGAAGAAATTTTGGTTTAACTGAGTGTGATGGTACACACCTGTAACCCCAGAATTTGGGAGGTGGAAGCAGGAGGGTTAGGAATTTGGACTAGCCTGGCTGTTGGAGACTTTGTCTTGAAAGCAAAGACAAAAAAAAAAAACTGTAAATCGGTGTTTCCCAAACTTAGTTATTGCCAAAATCATTTGATAAGCTTTTCCCCAAGTTGGATCTTCAGGTCCTACCTCTGGAAGTTCTGATGTAACAGCCCGAGGCAGGTCTGGAATCTGTATTTTACACCTAAAGTTTGGCAGGTGGCTGATGACTAGAAAAGCTTAAGGTTAGTGGCCATCATGTTGGTGTCTCAGGGTTAGTGGCCATCGTGTTGACGTATGCTGGCGGCAGTAATGCTGGATGCAGCTACTGACCTTTGCAAGACAAGGCCAGGCCGAGCCCTGAAATACTGCCTGACTTCCCCAGACCCCTCCATGGAACTAGTTGGCTAGGAGATCTGGCAAGGATAGGCAGGGGTAGGCTGGAGACCCTGCTGGGGATGGGGTCAGGGTAGGTTGGCGACCTGCTGGGGATGGGGTCAGGGTAGGTTGGAGACCTGCTGGGGATGGGGTCAGGGTAGGTTGGAGACCCTGCTGGGGATGGGGTCAGGGTAGGCTGGAGACCCTGCTGGGGATGGGGTCAGGGTAGGCTGGAGACCCTGCTGGGGATGGGGTCAGGGTAGGCTGGAGACCCTGCTGGGGATGGGGTCAGGGTAGGCTGGAGACCCTGCTGGGGATGGGGTCAGGGTAGGCTGGAGACCCTGCTGGGGATGGGGTCAGGGTAGGCTGGAGACCCTGGGGATGGGGTCAGGGTAGGCTGGAGACCCTGCTGGGGATGGGGTCAGGGTAGGTTGGAGACCCGGCAGGGGATGGGGTGGGGGCAGGCTGGAGCCTGGCAGAGACTGGGCGGGGCGGGCTGAGGTGAGCCCACAGCGCTCGTGTCTTGGCAGGGCTACACGTCCCTTCGGCAGCTGGTGAAGTTGTCTAAGCTGGAGGTGCCGCAGAGGATCAAGGACGTGATCGAGCCCATCAAAGACAACGATGCTGCCATCCGCAGCTACGGCATCGAGCTGGCTGTGAGCCTGTGCCAGGAGCTGCTGGCCAGCGGCTTGGTGCCAGGCCTCCATTTCTACACCCTCAACCGCGAGGTGGCCACCACGGAGGTGCTAAAGCGCCTGGGCATGTGGACTGAAGACCCCAGGTGAGAGGAGCCCCTGGGAGCCCCGGGGGAGTCAGAGGACTCGAGGCACAGGCTGGCCCTGCGCTGCTAGCAGAGCCCACCCGGGCCACAGCGCCCCTGCACCGAGGGTCTGTGCTCACCTCAGCCGCTCTGTGCCGGAGAGGTTTCGAGTCGGGTCTCAGGAGCTAGCCGGGTGCCCCGCTTCCTCCAGCCAAGTCATTGTCCTTTTTCTTCTCAGGCGACCCCTGCCCTGGGCCCTCAGCGCGCACCCCAAGCGTCGGGAGGAAGACGTGCGCCCCATTTTCTGGGCTTCCAGACCAAAGAGCTATATTTACCGCACCCAGGATTGGGACGAGTTTCCCAATGGCCGCTGGTGAGAGCCACAGGCACTTCCTCCAGCACCACCTAGTGCCCTCCAGGACGTGGGAGTGGGGCTTGTGGGAGTGCTCCCTGACCTCTGGTGCTCCCGCCAGGGGCAACTCGTCCTCCCCGGCCTTTGGGGAGCTGAAGGACTACTACCTCTTCTACCTGAAAAGCAAGTCCCCCAAAGAGGAGCTGCTGAAGATGTGGGGTGAGGAGCTGGCCAGCGAGGAGAGCGTCTTCGCAGTCTTCGAGCACTACCTCTCTGGGGAGCCCAACCAGCAGGGCTACCGAGTGAGTGACATGGGGGCCCCACAGGGGTCTGCCCTGGGCTGGATGTGGGTGGGGCACGGTGGCCTCTAGAGACTCGCGGGAATGTGCTCCCCAGCCAAGGCACCGTTGGGCGGGGTCTCGGATCCAGATGGTGCAGGGGGCACAGGTTCAGACATGGCTCGTCTCCCCCACAGGTGACTTGCCTGCCCTGGAATGATGAGCCCCTGGCGGCCGAGACCAGCCTCATGCAGGAGGAGCTGCTGCGCGTGAACCGCCTGGGCATCCTCACCATCAACTCCCAGCCCAACATCAACGGGAAGCCGTCCTCCGACCCCGTGGTGGGCTGGGGCCCCGGCGGAGGCTATGTCTTCCAGAAGGTATGCTGCCGTGCGTGGGGCTGCCACCCTGACCCGCGGCCCGGGCTCCCTCCATCTCCCAGAGTGCAGCAGTGCTGCGGCCTTTCCCTCCTGGGCTGCGGTTTCCGTAACAGTGGAGCCGAGCAGATAGGGGCTTTCACTCAAGCAGCCCCGTGGCCACAGCCCCGGGGCCGGCTGAGCTTCTGTCGCGTGGGTGCATTCCCTGTTCCCGAAACAAAGCGCAGCAAATCGTGTGCCGAGCCCGGGGAGGCCCGGGATGAGGCGCCGCGTGGGCGCGCTGACCGCCGTGACTGACGCTGCCTCCCAGGGCTGCCGGGGTCACACCCAGAACCACAGCCCTGCGCCCTGAACTCCAAAAGCCTGGGTTGAGCTGCCAGCTCTGCTGTACCCCTAGGCACAGCACTTCCCAAACCTGGCTTTCTTCCCGCCTCGTTCTGTCAGTGAAAGAACCAGCTTAGTCCCTGCAGACACGGGGTGCCGCTGAGCCCCGTGGGTTCCCGTCCAGCGAGTGCTGTGCGGCCCCTCTGCTTCCTGGCCGTCTCTGTCGCTCCAGCATGTCTTTCCCAGAGGCTGGGGGTGGCCGGTTCATGATTCAGGTGTGGACACCCTCATTTGCCCTTCTGTGCTCACCGATGCCGGGGTTCATCTCAGGTCGCCGGGCCTTCTCTCATCGAGGCAGTGCCCTACACTTGGGGGGCTCTTCCCTAGATTGCCAGCTCAGACTAGAGCAGACAAACCCAGTAGACTGGCTGTGGAGCTGATGGGAACGGGGTGGACGGGAGGCACGGTGTCGGCTGAGGCGGGCATGGCGGGCACCATCTCACAGGCCTACCTGGAGTTCTTCACCTCCCGAGAGACCGTGGAGGCGCTTCTGCGAGCGCTGAAGAGGTACGAGCAGCGAGTCAACTACCACATCGTGGATGTGAAGGTAAGCCGGCCTCGCTCCTCCGCTCGGCGAGGAAGGCAGTGGCTGAGTCGCGCCCCCTCAAGTCAGCACACAGAGGACAATCAGTTCAGAGTAAGGTGCTGCAGGGTCCAGAGGAAGGGTGCTGCCCCAAGAGGTCTGGCAAGGTTTCTCCAAGGAGTCGCCAGCAGCAGGGCTTCTGGGCAAGGACAGAGGACATGCGACATGGCCAAATAGGAGGCTGTGGCTGTGATCCAGGGCCAGGAGGCCTGGCTGTCCTGCTTGGGCCTGGGCGCACACTCAAGGCTGGAGAAACCCTTCCCACCGTGGAGTGGTGCTGTGTCGCGTGGAGTGTGCTGTGCCGCGTGGAGTGGTGGAGTGTGCTGTGCCGCGTGGAGTGTGCTGTGCCAGCATCACAGTAGGTGCAGGGACCGGGAAGGCCGCAGTCAGGAGCCCTGTGGTGACCCAGGTGGACAGCAGGTCACGGCTGCTGGACGAGAGGGTGCAGGGAGCTGGGTGCGGGCATGGGGCACATCTGTGACCCTAGGACGAGAGGGTGCAGGGAGCTGGGTGCGGGCATGGGGCACATCTGTGACCCTAGCACTTGGGGAGCTGAGGCAGGAGAATATCAAGGTCAAGGCCAGCATGGGGTACAGGGAGTCTCTGTCTTAAAAATAGGTTGGGGAAAATAAGAAGTCCAGTCGGAGGGGCATAGGGGCCAGCGGGCGTGGGCGCCGGGTGGAGCAAGGCGAGAGCGGCTGCCTGGACACCTTCGGTCAGTCACGGGTTCCTGGGCAGACGACGTTGTTCACAGAATAGGGAACAGCCGGCGAGGGGAGGTCTGCGGGCCGTGAGGGGCTGCAGTCTCCGTGCCCCCAGCCCTGTCCTCCTCACCCCAGGGTGAGAACATCACCAATGCCCCTGAGCTGCAGCCCAACGCCGTCACCTGGGGCATCTTCCCGGGGCGCGAGATCATCCAGCCCACGGTGGTGGACCCTGTCAGCTTCATGTTCTGGAAGGTAAAGGTGCACCCTGTCCTTGGCAGCCGTGGGCAGGTGGCAGTCCTAGGGTGGCAGAGGGCCACGTCCCTGGGCCCTGAGGCCACGGGCTAACACTTGAGGTTTATTCTGGGCTGGGGTGGAGTGTTGCTGGCAGTGGCCTTGCTGCGTTCTGGGCTCTGTGCCGCGGGGCACACCTGCAGCCTCCCGTATGTCTGCCCACGCGTGCACGTGCAGGACGAGGCCTTCGCCCTGTGGATCGAGCAGTGGGGCAAGCTGTACGAGGAGGGGTCCCCGTCTCGCGCCATCATCCAGCACATCCACGACAACTACTTTCTGGTCAACCTGGTGGACAACGAGTTCCCACTGGACAACTGCCTGTGGCAGGTGGTGGAGGACACGGTCGAGCTTCTCAGCAGGCGAGCCTCAAACTCGGGGGGCACAGAGGCTCCGTGACCGCGACCCTGGCCGGCGCCCCCATTCCTCAGCCCATCCCTGTGTGACGGCAGCTGTACTGGCAGGGAGCGTTCAGGCTCCGGCTGGACTTCACTTGGCCCGTTTGGTGCTCCCCGCTCAAGTCCAAAGCCCGTGTCTTGTGGTGCTGAGCCCCGCCATCGCGTGGGACTACCACCCGTGAGAGGGTGGACAGTAGTTACTGCAGCTGAGCCCTCCCGCCGCAGGGAGCCAGCCTGAGATTCCCGCGAACTTGCACTTGGGACAGGCACGGCGGGGACGAGGAAAAGGTGTCATGTGACATGGCAGAGGGGCAGCCGCTGCCCTCCCCTCTCAGCTGACCACACGCGGACCCTGACATGGGCGCGTGCTGACAGCTAATGACCTGAGCCGCTCCTGCTGCGGAGACCCGCGCAGCTGCGCCCCCTCCAGGACAGTGGAAAGTGGCAGAAGGCCCAGTGCCCTTCTGGGGACCCCCCCTTCTGACTCTCTGCAGCTCTGCCACTACAGAGCCAAAAGGCTGTGGGAGCCTGGTGTTGGCAGACGCGGCCCCACCCCCAAGCTTTCAGACTTAGTCCAAAGACCACCCTGACGTGCAGTGTCTGGTGTTAGCTGCAGGTGGCATGAATGCAAGGTGTTCTCCAGGGCCTCTGAGGTGTGGGCCAGGACCAAGCACACTCCCCAGGGTCCGAGACAGTCTTTGCACGTCTTGAGCATCTGTCTGGAGCCGCCATGTCAGGCAGAGCCTGCAGACGCCAGTGCCGTGTGCGTTTCCTCCTGCCGGCCAAGAGCATCATGGCCTCTTCAAGGCCAGGTCGGGACACCCCTCCTGGATCCTTCAGTGTAATCAGTGGCCAGGGAGACCCCCCCAAGCCCCTGCACACTCACAGCTGCTCCTGTCCTAGCTGTCTTTGAGGGCCCCCACTGTGGCCCTGGACAGCCCTGGTCTCAGAGCTGTGGAGTCCACCGGAGCTGTGTGGGCAGCTGGTGGCCCGGCCACTACATGCAGACGGTGGCAAGCAGAGCTGAAGGGCCGGGCACACGGGCCTTTCTCTGTCTTCTAGAAGGAGAGTTTACTTAGAAGCTAATGCTTTGGCTCACCAGTTGCCGGAGACGTGTAGAAGTGTTGGGCCTCGCTCTACGTCTCTCCAGGCTCTGGGCCGATCTGAGGCCCAGGCAGGGCAGGAGAAAGGAGCTGTCTCACCAGCTGGGGCTCCCAGCGGAAGAGGGCAGGGATCTGAGAAATGCCCATGGAGGGGCTGGTGGGAGGGCGGGGCCTGCTGGGACCCAGCTTCTTACTGGGAGCCCAGACTGGCCTTCTCCCAGTCCTTTCTACACCACAGCTGGGTGTGGGGCTTTCCAGCTCTCCCCTCGACCGCCGTCCGCAGCAGTAAAGGGAAACCCTGCCCTACAAGACTGACCGGGAGAGGTAAGGTCGCCGGGCGAACACTCGCACACACACACGCGCGCACACACACGCACCCGGGAGTTCTGTCTGAGCAGGAACTGATTAATGGCCGAAGCGCAGGGTAGTAAGAAAGGAAGGGGTGGAGCGCAGTTATCCAATCAGCACAGCAGGGGCGGGGAGTACAATTATCCAATCAGCAAGGCAGGGGCGGGGAGTACAATTATCCAATCAGCTAGGGAGGGATGGGGAGTACAATTATCCAATCAGCAAGGGACGGCAGCCAGATCATGAAGGGCAGCCATATTCCCAACTCAGCGTGTGCCGTATCCCTGCGCCGGTATGGGTATGGTTTCTTGGTTGGGTGAGGGGCTGAGTAGCGTGACCAACTTCTCCCTGGGCTAAATAGCCCTACATTTCCCCTTTTTCTTTTATTAAGCAGCAAGTGGCCCTGTCTTAGGTTGTCCCCTCTTCTGGGCGCACCTTACTGGGGAGTGTGCCTGTCTTAGGTCACCTCCCCCTTTTGGGAGATCTTACCCTTCATTGACTACCACTCCTGCGATTCAGGCGGCTCAGGGATCTTACCCATCACTGTCACCACTTGAGCTGGGGAGGAAAAGTGGATGTGGAATCTATTCAGACTCTGGTGCAGACCCTCCCTTGGCTTATCCCATCCGTGGAGGGCTGTCGGCGGGCATAAGCGTAATGTTGGTGGGCTACCATTAGACTGATCTGGCTTGTTGTCTTATTGGCCCCACAAGGGCCGAAGGTGAGAATTAACAGGATGGAAACTAGCAGACCCATGAGCGGGAGGAGGTATGGGAGCCACCCACTTAGCCCAGTCCATGGGAAGCTGGAGCTCTGGTCGGTTCAGTGTCGTTCTAGGTCCTCTTGTAACCTCCGGATCTTATCTTTGACGATGCCTGAGCGGTTGGCGTAAAGGCAGCACTCTTTCCCCAGATATAGGCAGAGAGTCCACCACAGGCCTTTTCATTCCTGTAGGAGAGAGAACATTATACCTCAAGAGGATGGGCTCTTGGGCAAGAGTGTGGTTATTTGGGGTATTCGCCAAGGTATCTTAAATTTCTAGCAGGAACCCAAATGGGGTTAGGCTCTCCGACTGGGAAGATACAGCCGAATCCTCTTCCAGCACTTATGAGTGGGTCAAGGCCATGCCATTGACCGGTCAGTGGATCTTTCCATTGAACCTTGACCTTTGTACATGGCGTCCAATCGCCCCAATGTTGGTGGAAAGCCGTTAGGGGCTGATCTTTTGAAAAATTTAAAATATTTAATGTCAATAAGGCAGTTCTCAGCTGGTCATGGGGGCTGTGTCCTTTTGGGTTATAGGGAATGCCTGTAATATGTTTGATATTCCATGTATGGAAATAGTCTTAACGACTGGCTCTGGAAGCAGGGCCCATGGTCTGTTTTCATTTGAATGGGTAGGCCCAGGACAGCAAAGCACTATAGGAAGTGGCTTGTGGGATGTTTGGCCTTTATACCTGAGTGGAGTATAGCCCAACAGGCGTGTGAATATGTGTCAATAGACATGAAAACATATTTTAGTTTTCCGAAGGGTGTATAATAGGCAGCAGGCTTTTTATCTCTTAGTAGATCAAACAGTGGTAAAAGAGTTTCTGTAGAGATGGGAAGCCAGGGTTGCAGCCAGTTGAGTTCCCCCAGTAGTCTCTGGAAATCAGTGGTAGAATATGAACTGTGAAGGAACAGCTGGCGTTTGAGGGGGCAGACAGCATCTAGTTTGAGTTCCACTCCCAGTATCTTAAATGGTGGGATAGTTTGGATTTTGTCGGTAGAAATAGGTAGCCCTCCTTTGTTTAATAAACCCTTTAGTTTTTTGAATGCAGAGCTTAGGAGGGAGGGGTCAGGGGCCCCGAGGATGATATCATCCATATAAATATATAAGGTGATATGTGTCATCTCCTGGAGAGGGAGAAGTAGCTGAGAGACAAAGTGTTGGCAGAAGGCCGGGCTATTGGCCATGCCCTGGGGCAATACTACCCATTCATACCGCTCGTTGGGCCCCTGATAATTAATCGAGGGAACTGAAAAGGCAAATTTCTCGCAATCGGCAGAGTGAAGCGGAATGGAGAAGAAGCAATCTTTGAGATCAACAACCAAAAGAAACAGGTCCTTAGGCCTTTCGAATAACGAAAACAGGGCTATTCCAAGGGCTCGTGGAGGGTCGGATGTGTCCTAGTCTCAGCTGTTCTTGGACTATTTCCCTGAGGTGTTGGAGTTTATCTCGAGGCAGTAGCCACTGTTCCACCCAGACAGGGGGCCTGGGAGCCATTGTATGGCTGGTCTGGGTGGAACAGTGGCCTTTAGATTGGGGGTTAGGCCCTCGGGGATGAGACCTTACATGAGTGGCCTTTCTCCTGGCATCTTCAAAGAGGGGTCTCCTCTATAATTGCTGAAACTGCCAGGAAGGTTAAACTGTTGTTGACATTCTTCCTCCTCAAGGATATCTTGGTACAGGGCCTTGTGGTCAGTGATAATATAAGCCTCTGCCTCCCCCAGAATATCTTGCCCCAATAAGTTTGCTGTGAGACCAGCAGCCACTAGGGGGCGCACGTCTCCTATCGTGCCGTCCGTATCTCTCCATTTAAGCCACGCTTTAGTGTCCTCCGACCTGGAATCCCCTCCCACCCCACGTAATTGGGGACCAGGACCGGGAGAGGTAAGGTCGCCGGGCGGAGAACACACACGCACGCGCGCGCACACACACACACACACACGCGTGCATACACACACATGCGCACGCACGCACGCACGCCCGCACCCGGGAGTTCTGTCTGAGCAGGAACTGATTCATGGCGGAAGCCCAGGGTAGTAAGAAAGGAAGGGGTGGAGCGCAGTTATCCAATCAGCAGGCAGGGGGCAGGGTGTACAGTTATCCAATCAGCAGGCAGGGGTGGGGAGTACAGTTATTCAATCAGGCAGGGGCGGGGAGCACAGTTATCCAATCAGCAGGCAGGGGCGGGGAGTACAGTTATCCTATCAGCAGGCAGGGGCGGGGAGCGCAATTATCCAATCAGCAGGCAGGGTGGGGCGTACAGATATCCAATCAGCAGGCAGGGGCGGGGTGTACAGTTATCCAATCAGCAGGCAGGGGCGGGGGATACAGTTATCCCATCAGCAGGCAGGGGCGGGGCGTGCAGTTATCCCATCAGTAGGCAGGGGCGGGGAGCACAGTTATCCAATCAGCAGGCAGGGGCGGGGAGCACAATTATCCAATCAGCAGGCAGGGGCGGGGCGTGCAGTTATCCCATCAGTAGGCAGGGGCGGGGAGCACAATTATCCAATCAGCTAGGGAGGGCAGCCAGAACACGGGCAGGCATATTCCCAACTCGCGTGTGCCGCGCCCCTGCGCCGGCGTGGGTGTGGCTTCTTGGTTGGGTGGGGGGCTGAGTAGCGTGACCAGCTCCCTGGGGCTAAGTGGCCCCACAGCTGGGCTGCTGAACTAGGCCAGGAGTTCCGGGCCCTGGGCCCTGTGTCCACGGGTCTGAGGGAGCAGCCAGAGGGGGGGTCAGAATCCAATCAGCCATGTGGGTCCACTGCCCAGGTAGGACTCCCCCCTGCTCCACCCTGAGCAAGGCTCCCTCCTGTGTTTATGCCACAGAGCGGGGCGGGGGAAAGGGGGACGCGCCATTGCCTCTTCCTCAGCTCACCGGACTGGAGACACCAGACAGAGGTGGCCCCCAAACAGCTGCCCCTTGGCAGAACTCACCAGAGTTCATTAGTGCTCAGAGGTAACACTTATTGCACCCCCACACCCCGCTAAAGCTTCACCAAGTTGACTTTGCCGAAGCCTTAGGTCTCAGAGGCCGCGTGACCACCCAACTAACACAGTGTACGGACTTGGGGAGCACGCGCTGCCACGGACAGGGTGCTTGGCCAGGCCAGAGCCTGGCGAGGTGTGTCCGTGTAGCATCAGGCCTGGAGTTAAGCGCCGAGGTGCCAGTGTCTGCTTTGTCCTCCAAGTGCTGCCCTTCCTGACAGGAGGGAGCGAGGGGGCTGCTGGGTGTGGTATTACTTCCGACACCCACGTGAGGAGCCTGAGTTTCCTTGGGCTACACAGTGTGTGAACAACAGAGAGCCTCGTAATATGTGTAGACCCCATCATCTGCTGCTGGTAAGACCCCAAGTATGTGAATTCTGAAACTGTCCCGACTGGTCTCTTTCAGTTCCGTTGCAAAGGTAAAAGCCACTTTGCTGATTTCTAGTCTCTTTCTGAAATCAGTCACAGTCTTCCTGACCTGAGCCAGGACTTTGGGACACCAAGTGGCCCTTGGAGACACTACTAGACTTGCTGGCATCTCTCGTCAGCAGCCGCATCCCAGACTGCTGTGTGGTGCTGCTCGTTCATCCCTTCCCTCCCGTGGCGTCAAGCTGAGGGCTTCCAGTGTGGAGGATGAAGCAAGGATTCCCTTGGGCAGGGAAAAAATTGTCCACATTATTTCTGTAATGAGCATACTTCCATTTTTTCTCCCCAATAAAAATGAGGAAGTTGGGTTGGAGAGATGGCTTTTGGGTTAAGACTGTGTCAAACAGAAGGTCCTGAGTTTGGACCCAGGTCCCAAGTAAAAGCGCCGGGGGGAAATGGCTGTGGCCTGCACTTCCAGCCCTAGCGGGCAGAGTCTGGGAAATCCCAGAGCAAAGCAAGGCGGTAGAAGCAATCCAGGATGATTCCCAAAGTCACCCTTCGTCCTCCACAGGGACATATGGCACCCTCTGACACACACACAAAATAAATAACATATCTTTAAAAAATAGTGAAAGTGTTGCTGTCTTGGTGGGCCAGTCTTGATTTCACTACACTGGTGATTCTTAAGAGTTGGGGATATGAGGGGCTGGAGAGGTGGCTCAGGGGTTAAGCCTTTGCCTTGCAGGCGGAAGGTCCTGAGTTTGGATCTCAGACCCCACGTATAGATGCTGGGTGGAAGTGGGGGAGGGCGGCCTGCGTTTCTGGTCCTGGTAGGGCGGAGTCTGTGAATCCCCAAGCAAAGTAAACGAGGAGATGGAGGTGGTCCATGGTGGCTCCCAGATTTGCCTGTGGTTCTACACACACACACACGCACACATACATAACACACACACGCACACAATTGAATAAAAAAAAAAAAGTTTCTTTTAAAAAAAAAAAGTTGGATATGATAGAACACATGCTTACTCTGTTCAAGGCTGAGTTTCATCCCCGGCACACACACACACACACACACACATACACACACACACACACACACACAAATCTCTATCTCCTAACAGACAGATTTCATAGCTGTCCTTGCAACCAGACTTGCCCAAAATTTGATGATGCCCCCAGAACCCCGAAGGCATGGGAGAGCTGGGCTAGGGTGTCTAAAAGGTTGATCCTTAGAGAAGTGTCTGTCCCAGCCGCCACTGCAGGACTTAAGGCTGCTGGCTGAGGGCTATTTCTGGACCCTCACGTGCTCCCAAAGGCCTGAGGTGTCCATCTGCTGTCCAGTCTCGGCCGGTGCCTGATAGCCCTCCAAGCCCTGGTCAGTGCTTTCTGCCACTGAGCCCAGTGAGTCCTTAGAAGGTTCCAGAGCCTTTCCTGCTGGAACTGGGTGGCAGCAGCTCGCTGGGCATAGCCCTGGGCCACTGGGAGCCCAGAGAAGATGACCACACACTGGGCGGTGAGAGCCAGGATCCCAGGACCCAGCCAGCAGGGACAAAGCCCACACAGCCTTTCTCTATAACATACATCAAGTAAGCGTGAAGAGGGCGGGAGGGGCAGAATATCATACAACAGGGTCCCCACTAGAGTCCAGGGGACAGTCCTGCCACCAACATTTTGCTCGCCTCCCCTAGGAAGGGCGGCGCCCTGCCCTCTGTCTGGCACGGTGTGTCTGGCATGGTGTGTCTGGCACGGTGTGTCTGGCACGGTGCTGCATGTGGTACACCTCTGGCCACGCCACGAGGCAGGACAGCTAAAGCGAAGGACTTCCCCGAGGTGGGGTCACGTTGGAAAGCAGCAGAGCTGGAATTTGCACCCAGCCACCCGATAGGTGCCACCCTTGCCGGGAACGCGCTTGAGAGGGGCCTGTGCTGGAAGCGGGTGCGGAGCTGCACTCGGGCCCTGGGCACTCAGCTGCAGAGCCCTATGGGCTCGCCTGACCCGGCCAAGAGGGCACTCGGGTACCCACAGGGTCCAGCACAGGGTGACCCGGGCCTGGGCCCAAGCTGCTGCTGCTCCTGCCTGCCGCTCGCCGTGGGAACGCCGGCTGGACACGCGCTCCCCTGCCCTGCTGCACGCGGCTTCCCCGGGCCACGTGCTGCTCCCGTGTCCCAACCGCTGCCCCCCAAGCTTCCGGCTGTGCAAAGGCGACCCTCGGTTCTTCTCTCCGCGGGCCATCCTGACAGGCTGGCCCTGTGGCCCGCCGGGCCTGGAAGTAGCTGCAAAACAGAAGCAGAGGAGGGTCCCGACCCACTCTAAGTCACAAGCCACGCGTGCTCAGAAGACTCCTGTGGACGCGCTTGGGATCCTGGCACCCTGGAGGCCGAGGCATTTGAGACCAGCCTGGGCAACGTAGTGAGACCCCGGCTCAAAACACCAAGCACTGGGAACGAGGCCCAGTTTGCCCGGGACCTGTCCACGCCCGGGGTCCCGGCGCTCGGGAGGGATTCGTGGTCATCCTGACTTCACCCTCCGCTCTACAGCAAGTCCAGCCACTTCGGGCTACATTCCTGCCTAAAAAAAAAAAAAGACGATTTGACCTTGTGGCTACTATCAGGGGCCTTTTCCAGGACGGCCCTCTCATGGCCCTAATGCGACAGATGCTAAAGAGCTCATTTCTGCCTCCTTTGCTGTGGCGGAAGCCACAGGACCGGCCCGGTCAGGAGCTGGTCTCCTGAGGCTTATCACTGAGCCCAAACATGGCCTCTGGCTCCTGCTAGCATCTTTTCCCATCCCCTCTTCTTCCGAGTCCTAGGCTGGAGACCTGGATGCCCTGCCTCCCCGCCCCCCAAGACCCCTGAGGAAGGACCAGCCCCTTCCACCCCAGGCACACCTACCTCCTCACGCCTCTCCGGCAACCTGCTGTCTGCTGCCACCGTCCTCTTCAGGGCTCGGGATCGGGCCTTCCGCCACTGCCCTGGGACAGGAAAGACCACCCACCACCGGGTCTCCACCCAGACTTCTGTCCTCGGCCAGCTCTGCCTCCTGCCCGCAGCCCATCCTGGCTGGGTTAAAAGACTTCTTGTTGTGTTGGGTAGAAAGGACAGTGGCCTGCACTTCTAGCCATGGAAGGCAGCGCCTGGGAAACTCCAAAGCAAAGCAATAAGGGTAGAGTAATCCAGAGTGATTCCTGATGTTGCTGTTTGATCTCCACAGGCACACACAGTGCCTTCTATGCGCACACACACACACACACACACACACACACACATGCACGCACACGCACATCTTCTTTTTCCACTGTTCATAATTATGGAAGTGGGGGAATCCACGTGTGCATGCATATGGAGGCCTGAGGTTGATACTGGAAATCTTCCTGTTATTCTACTTTACTCTGATACAGGGTTTCTATTCAACCCCAGAACTTGTTAATAGGGTTAATATGTGTCAGAGTTAGATATGAGGGTTTGAACTCTGGGCACATTCATAGAGAGTTGGTAGTTGAGTTAAGCCCAGAGCAAACCTGCAGGAGGTTGTTTAGTGGGTGGAGAAGGCCCAGCCCACGGTGGGTGGGACTAGTCCCCGGGCAGGTGAATAAAATGGAGGGCGCTATTTGAGAAAGGAGACAACCTTGTATATACTTGGCCAGACATGCTGGTCTATCAAGTAAGGATCGTCCCTCTCTCAGTTGTTGCGTGGAGAAGGCGTGGCCAGTTCCCTTTGGTAATGGTGCATGCTGTCCTGCCAAGTTGGACTAAGAACTATAACCAGACAATTGTAAGATTATTATTATTATAAGACAATTATTCCTTAAGCTGTTTGACGATGATTTTATCAGCAACGTGCAGAGTAACTACAACATTCTGGCTGAGCCCGCTTGCCCTGGAGATCCACTGTCTCCGTCTTCCAAGGCGGAGGGCGGGGCACCATACCCACCCTTGGGATCTGGGAATACAAACGCCAGCCCTTCTGCCCGTGTGGCAGGCTCTTGAACCGCAGAGCCATCTCCCCGCGTGGGGGGCAGCACTTCTGTAGCAGGCATCCTACTGGCCACCAGACGACCCCAACTCAGGAAGATGTTGAGGGGTTTTAGGGCTTTTCTTGTTGCTGGGGACTGAACCCAGGGTCTCACCCATGCTAACTATACTGTAAAACCTGAGTTCAGTTCCTGGAAGCCCACATAGAGGAAGGAGAAAACTGACTTCCAAAAGCTGTGCTCTGAACCCATCTGTGTCATGCATGCTCCCTCCCTTCCCTCTTTCAAGTAAATAAATGAAATTTTCAAAAAGACAGTAAACAGCCCTTGGAGCACCTGCCTGGTGTTCATATCCTGTCCGCATCTCCTTGGAACGTGTTTAGTATTGACCTGCATCTGACAGACAGGATGGAGTAGACAGAACGGGCTGTCACTTCCGGCATTAGGTGATAAAATGGCAACTGTTCACCCTGCATGAGCTGGTCTTGCAGAAAGGATCTGCCAACACCCTATGATGTCCCACCCCACAGAGACTTCAGATGTAGCTACACCCCAGGTGACCCTTCACTGCAGCCTCATGGGAGGGAGGACGAGGGACACAGGAGACCTCCTAAGCCATCTAGTTCCTGCCTCATGGACACCATGAGATGCTGAACGTCTCTGGCTTAAAACTGTAATGGGGGGGGCTGGAGAGGTGGCTCAGGGGTTAAGCCTCTGCCTTGCAGGCGGAAGGTCGAGTTCGGATCCTAGACCCCACGTATAGACTCCAGGCAGAAGCGGGAGCGGCCTGCGTTTCTGGTCCTGGTAGGGCGGAGCCTGTGAGTCCCGGGGCAGAGTAAACAAGGAGGAGGCGGTCCATGGTGGTTTCCAAATTCATCTGTGGTTCTACACACACACACACACACACACACACACACACACACACATACACGTGCACAATTGAATAAATAATAAAAAAAAATTAAAAAAAAAAACTGTAATGAGGGGCCAGCAAAATGGCTCAGTGGGTCAGACACCTGCTTGCAAACCTGGTGACCTGAGTTCGATACCCAGAAGCCCACGTGATGGAAGGAGAGAACTGGTTTCTGAAAGTCATCCTCTGACCTCCACCCATGCACGACAAGGTGCCTCCCCACCAGCCTCGAAAGCAGGAGTCCTGAGCTCAGATCCCAGGTCCCACGTAAAAAGCACCGGGTAGAAACAGCAGCGGCCTGCACTTCTGGCCCTGGTGGGCGGAGCCTGGAAATCCCAGAGTGAAGCAAGAAGGAGTAGAAACAACGCAAGATGATTCAGAAGTCACCCTTGGGCCTCCATAGGGACATACAATGCCTTCTGATACACACACACACACACACAAAATAAACCAATAAATAAATGAAAATAAATTTTAAAAGAAATCCATCAGGATGAAATGTCCTATTTATTAAAAAAAAAAAAAAAAAAAGGGCTGGAGAGATGGTTTAGGGGTTAAGATTCTCTCCCAAGCAGAAGGTCCTGAGATTGGATCCCAGGTCCAGGTAACAGTGCCAGGTAGAAGGCAGAGGCCTGCATTCTGGCCCTAGTGGGCGGAGCCTGGGAAATCCCAGAGCCAAGCAAGAAGGAAGTAGAAGCAATCCAGGATGATTCCCGAAGTCACCCTTGGTCCTCCACAGGGACATGTGGCGCTGCCCTCTGAGACACACACACTAAATGAATAAATAAATAAATAAATAAATAAATAAATAAATAAATAAATGAATGAATGAATGAATGAATAAATAAATAAATAAATAAATAAATAAATAAATAAATAAATGTAATAAAAAACTAAGTGCGGACTGGAGGTGTCATTTGGTGGTAGAGGAAAATGCTCCTCCGCAAGGCGAGGTCCCCGGTTCTGGGCCCAGCACTATAAAGGGTTAATTACCTACAACTACCAAGTCTCAGGGCTGTTAGTCACCCAGAAAGGGAAGGGTGACTTCTGGAGCCCAGGGCGTCCCCACCCGGGCCAAGAGTGCAAAGCGTGTGACGCCCTCTGCCAGCCGTCCCCTAGGACGGAAACTGCGACCCACCCTCCTCCGGGTCCAGCCTCCTGGGGGGGCCTCACCCACCTAGTGGTGGGCTGAGGATGCCTGACTCACTTGCTCCTCACCCCAGAGATCAGGCCAGGACACCAGGTGGAGGCGGCAGGGAAGACCACGGTGCCAATCATGCCCTGGTGGGGAGCTGGCCTTGGACCCTCTCGTCTGGTCCCCCACGGGCACCACATTACCGCCTTTTTACAGTCTGGCAGGCTGAGGCTGAGAGAGCTTAACCAGCTTGTGTAAGGTCCAGGAGGCCAGAGCTGGAATAAGGACCTGAGCCAAAGAGAGCAGAGACCTGCCCCAGGGTATCGATCTGCCACCCTGCCCTGGACGCGCCTCTGGGGAGCCAATCCCGGGGCTCTGAGATGCGTGGCTGTGGAGCTCAGGGTTTCATGGAAGGACCCCGGCCCTTCCCTCACCCTCGGCGCCCGCGCCCCCGCCCCAATCCTCGGCTCACTCTGCCAGCCGCTCAGGGCCGCTGGTATCAGCCCCTGGAGCATTGCTGGGCCCGACGCTCCACCAGCCGCTGGGCCAGGAGCTGCCGCCACAGCCCTGCAGCTCCGACTCCGTGCCCAGCGCGCAGCCAGCTCTCTCTTGGCCCTCTGAGCTGCCGTCCAGCGACTCCAGCTGAGGAGGATGCTGGGAGGAAGAAGGTTACCCTCCCTGAGGGTGGCCACTGCCCCCTGCCCAGCCCTGGCCTCTCCTCCAGCATCAGGAGTGGACCGGGAGATTCTGCCCTGTTTCCAGAATGAACGATGGAGCCAGCGGCTAGAGGGGACATAATGACAGGAAAGGACCCCCAACGCCAAATCCAGTGCTGGGCCATCTGTAAGTATTACTACGGAGTGAGTGGCCACTGCTTACTGTGCCTGGACGTATGGACCCCTTTGTGGGTGATGCCCATGGGTGTGAGTAATATTGCCCCCATGTTACAGATGGAGGCAGGTGACTTGCTGGGGATCATACCGTTGAAGTGCACAACTGCACAATTTGCTTTTGTTTTAAAGGACCGTAGACCATCGAGGCAGCTCTAGCTACTGGCCCATCCGCTGTGCTATTGGAGTGACTCGATGGTCCACGGTCCTTTAAAACAAAAACAAATAAAAACTATAAACTAGTCAGGCATGTGGTAAACCGACCACTCTGGAGGATGAGGCAGGAGGATTACTTAAGTTTGAAGTCAACCTGAGATACATAGTGAGACCCCGTCTCAAAACAAACAAACAAACAAAAACCCTAAAAACTGGGGAGATGGCCCAGGGGTAAAAGCTTTGCCTCCCAGATCCCACGTAAGAACGCCGGGTAAATATGGCTGTGGCCCCTAATTCCGGCCCTGGAAAAGCCCAGCGCAAAGCAATAAAGTAGATCAACCCAGTACCGTGTCACTTCTGGGTCTCAGCAGACGTGGACACTCAGGTGTACACATGCACGAACATACATGGACACCCACCCACATGTAAACCATGCACACGAACACATAGAACTAAAATGTATCCAGGCTGGTCTTCACCCCCTCTCAGAGTGGGGTAAGAATCGAATCCCTGACCAGGGGCAAGCTGGACCCCAGGCCTGGGCACCCAGTGGCCAATGCAAACCGTTCCAGCGCTCCTGGATCTTCTTAGCCATAAAGACAGGGAAACTGAGGCCGGGGGAAGATCATTTCCCCAAAGTCCAAACAGTAAGTGGCTGATGCGCATCACATGCCAGCAGGGCAGCCTGGGATAGGCTGCCGGGAGACGCGGACCCTGGCCTGACACCCAAGGCCCGATGGAGGGGGTCAGGTGACATTGTAAAGGAGGGGGGAACTGGGACTGTGGTTCTAGGGTGCACCCGGAGAGACTGAATCTGGAATACTCCGGGGCGCTTGTATGGAAGGGTTGGTCCCCATCTGGTGTCGCTATTGAGAGGTGGTGGAAGGTTTAGGAGGAAGCGGGTCCCTGGGGATGTGCCTTGAAGAACAGCTATAGACTGCTCCCTAGTGGACGGTGCTGTAGAGGACACCGCCTGTCCAGGCCTTTGCTTCTGAGTGGCTGGGATTGCATGAGTCAGCCGCCGTCTTGTCTGGCTAAGGACAGATTTTGTTTATTCGTTTATTTTAATTGGAGGTGGGGTGGGGTGCTGGAGATGGCTCAGGAGTTAAGACTCTGCCTTGCAAGCAGAAGGTCCTGAGTTCAGATCCCAGGATCCACATAAAAATGCCAGGCAGAAACATCAGCGGCCCTGGTGGGCAGAGCCTGGGAGATGCCAGAGCAAAGCCAGAAGGAGGTAGAATGATTCTCAAAAGTCACCCTTGGTGCTCCACAGGGACGGACAATAAATAAATAAATAAATAAATAAATAAGTAAATAAATAAAAGCCAAGTGGCCTGCACTTCTGGCCCTAGTGGGCAGAGCCTGAGAAATCCAAGAGGGAAGCAAAAAAAATTGTGCGCTTGCTTGCTTTGGTTTGGAATCTCCCTGCCAGGGTTACAGGCCTGTCCCCACCAGGCCTAGGAAGACAGGATTCTTAACTCTGTAACTGCGGCTGTTGCTTCCTGACAGCCTATCACGACCCTGGGCACCACCCTCCTTTCTTTATGGCTATCAGCCTGGGCCGGGCCGGGGATTCCCTGGGCAACTGTCCTCATGAAGACGACACCATGAAGGTGCCTGGCGGCTTCTGCCCAGGCTTCCTCAGGGTCCCTTGGCGGATCTCCACGGCCTGGCGTCTGTTGGTACCAGGATGTACCGCAGGGGCTGTCGCTGGCCTTCCCAGGACTCTCTGAGTATGGATCAGGCGGGTGCAGACAGACAGCAGTGGAGACTTAGCTCCTGCTCCTCGGCCTCTCCCGTGTCTGTTATTTGTCCTGTGATCTGATCTCGGAGTGGGAAGACGGATACCACATAGCTCAACATGCTTTTTCCCTAAAACTATATTTAAGGTTCACGTTGTTCCCAGCATTGTAGCAGAAAATGTGTCTTTTTAGATACTGTTAACTGTATGTAATCACTGACCATCTGAGGACACACTACATCACATATGTCTTTATGTACTTCCTTGCACCGTCCCTGTTACAGCTACTGACTGACTAGGATCGCTGATGTCTTTATGTATTTCCTTGCACACTCATTCCAGATGATTCCCTATGTGAAACACTTTTAAGCACGTCTAGTTGAGAATAAACTTGTCTCAGTAGAGTCTCACGCTGGGCTGTCTGGAGACCCCTCTAGTCCTGGCCTGGAGTCAATTCCTGTCGCTCCCTTTCAGAGACCCCATGTTACTATAAATGCCACAGGGAAAAGAATGATGTCCACTGTGCCCCCTGGAAGCCCAGCTGGCCTGCTGGTGCTGGCAGAGCCGCGTTCAGAGCAGCAGGACCTGGTCCAGGGCCGGCCTCTCGCAGGCGGCCACCGAGAAGCCCTTGCCTGGCTCCTGGCAGAGCCAAGGGGTCCTGGACACATGGTCACCAGTCATTGACCATTGTGACTCAGAGCCACAAGCAGCTGCAGCTCCTGACTGTGCTCTGGGGCGCTGCGCCCCATCTCCTCCACCTTCCCCTCCAAGCTGCCTCAAGACCTCATCTACCCCAGCCAGTGGGGAAGGGGCTATGTGATTCCCATGAGGCCAGGGGCTTCCTGAGATGGAGGGTCCAATGCCCCCTGGGCAGAATGTAGGATGACTCAGAGATAAGCCAGTTTGTAGGGAGAGTGGTGGGATAGTATCCCACCCTGGACAGCTCATGATGGAAATGGGGTTCCCACTCAAGGGAACCCCCAAGACCAGTGTATTAGTCACGGTTCTCTGAAAAAACAGAATCTACAGAATGTAATATATATAAATACGTTTATTAAAAAATAACACAATAAAAATAGTGTCCTTCAAGTTAGCCGCCCACAGCGGCCTCCTTCCTGGCTGGAATGTTCCAGAAAGCCTAAAGAGGGTCTCAAGCCTTTGCTCCTCTGGAGGGTCGAAGACGCTGGGTTCCGACATTGGTGAAGAACAGCTGGGCTCCAACGTCAGCGATGAACAGTGAACAGCAGCGAGGCCCAGAGACCAGCTCCAAAGGCAGCAGGAACAGCAACGACGTGATGGAAAAGGTGAAGCTCCGAGTCAGCCAACGATGGAGGCGGAGGCAGCAGCAACAAAGAAGCCACGACGCTCTAAAGGCGAACAACGTGCACGCAGAGTGGACTCCACAGCAAGTCGACACCGGATCAAGTCCCTCCTCCTTGCACCTCCTGTTACCCGGTCCACCACTGGAAAGTACCACCCACTGTGGGCTGGGTTCTCCACAGCAGTCAATCAAGTACCTGCAGACTTGTTCAGGGGCCATTCCAAACACCAACCTTCCACAGCTGCCCCCAAACAGCCTGCAACTGTCAAGTTGACATCAAAATGCAACCATAACAACCAGCAAGCTGCTTTCCTGGAAAGGTCCCATGCAGTCACCCCCCATCACAGAGTCTGGGGATCCCCGAGGGGGGAGCTTAGGTGGCAGTTGTTAGTGGGGGGCTCTGGTTGCAGGGAAGGGGACCTCTGTGCCCACCACTCATTTACCTATGTTCTGCCAGTAGAGGGACAACTGAGTCACCTTTGCCATATCTGAGGCCCAGAGCCCCTTCATCTGCACCCAATGACCCAGGCACGTCCGGAGGGTCCCCACTCAGAGGTTCCGGAGCCCAGTCTCTCTTGGCACAAACTATTGCCAAGCCCCAAAGCACCTAAAGTGGAGGGAAAGTGTCCTGTCCGCAGCCGCCACTGCCTACCTGGTGTAGGACACACGTGGGAGACATCGGGGCTCTGTGCCTCAGGGTCACCCCTGGATGTCTGGATGGCAGCGCCCGCCTGGCTCCCGCGCTCACCCTCGCTTGACCATCCTGTTGGCTCCGTGGCTCCGTCATCTCACATCCAGCGGGCTCGCGGGCTCTGCCTGGCCTCCTAGGGCAGCCCCTAGAATAAGACTCGGAGCACTGCCTGGCAGCATCTCACCAGGAGAAGGAAAGAGCCCAAGAAGCGCCGTGCCTCCCCGGGACACTCGGAACTCACAGGGAAGAAAAGCGGATGCGTTCCCGTGTAGCCACTGATCCGAGACACTTGCTGAGGCATGAAGCACGTCGTCATATGACAGCAAAGTCAACCTAGATGACGCAAGGCGAGCCAGACGGGTGAAAAGACTTGAAAATAGGGGGCAGGGTGACGGGACTTGAAGGGTCGTCAGCAGAAAAGGAGGGGGGATGAGACTGGGGGTTAGGGGGAGAAAAAAAAGAAAATTATTATATATATATCAAAAACTATAGGGCTAGAGAGATGGCTCAGGGGTTAAGACTCTGCCTCGCAAGCAGAAGGTCCTGACTTTGGATCCCAGATCCCACTTCAAAACTCCAGGTAGAAGTGGTAGCGGCCTGCTCTTTTCGCCCTGGTGGGCAGAGCCTAAAAAATCCCAGAGCGAAGCAAAAAGGAAGTAGAAGCAATCCAGGATGATTCCCAAAGTCACCCTTGGGCCTTCCAAGGGACACACGGTACCCCCTCCCTCCCTCTCTCTTTCACACGCACACGCACACACACACGCACACACCGTCCCCCAGCCTGTAGCTCCAGTCTCTGCTTTCTCCCCTGGGTTACTGACCTGCCCTTCCAGGTAGAGTCCTCGGTTGCTTTTCTTCCAACGGAGGGGCTTCCCTCAGAAGTGGGGGTCCCTGACACAGCCCGAGTGGGGGCCGCTCAGGTTTTGGCCGCAGAGCCCAGTTTCTCCACTGGGTTAAAAGACAATGGGCAGAGGACAGTCAGCAAAGGAAAGGCCTTGAATGCAGCTGCCGACAGCTGCCGCTGGAAGTCAGACCGTGAAGCTCCTAATGGTTAAACCAGCCTGCCTCCTAGGGAATGAATGAATGAATGAGTCCTAAGAGGAAGGGCTTTCCTCGGGAAGAAAAGCATAGGATGGCTCTTCTCACAGCAGGCCGGCAAGTCACTAAGAACAGCAACCAAGCCCGGCACGGTGACAGTATGTATATACACCTACAAATTCAGGACTCGGGAAGCAGTGGCAGAAGAATCCTGAGTTTGCAGCCACACCTTGTCTCAACACACACAGAGGTACCGAGAATTTAAGTAGTTGGTCCAAAATTAGTCAGAAAATGACCATGGCAGGATTTGAACTTGGGTCAGGAGTTGCAATCCTTCCCAGAGGTACCGCGGCTTCTCAAACACGTTGGAGCTTTAATCTCCTCTCCCAGGCCTGACTTGAGACCCTCTGACCTCTTGGAAGCTCGCAGGGCCTTTGTGTGCGGCTCCCGCGCCACCTCCAGTTGGGCCTCGGGGAGCCGCAAGGCCCAGCGCAGGGTTCGGAGGCCCTGAAACATCTGGACAGCAGCTTCTGGCTGGGGACAGGGGTGGAGGACCAGAGAGCCCATCAGGGTAAGATACCCGTCCGGGTGGCCCTCCCAGCCCTCGGGAAATGATTGCGCTCTCCCTCGTCCCACCCTCCCACCTTCCCTCCGCAGATGCATTGCAATCCCAGAGAGAGGCTCTGGGAAATCGGAGAATTGTATCCCTGCGCTGACGTTTAGGATTCCCATCGATCCAAACCCAACAGGACAGTCTCCGAGCTCTCTTGTCCCTGGGGACCAGCAAAGGACAGTGTGCGGAGAGTTCTGATCCCTCTAATCCTTCCTGTCCGGGCCCTGCCACGGAGGCCTAGCTGGTCCTCAGACCAGCGAGGAGCTGTTCTTGGGATGGTCCTGGCCACACACACACACACACACACACACACACACACACACACACAGTAGGGCCTCACCGAGCTGCTCCTGGATGAAGCTCTGGGCCTTGAGCTGCAGAAATGAGAGGACGTGTGGCTTTCAGGCCAAAGAGACAGTGACAGTCCAGCTGAGTGCTCCTCCTGGGCGCCCCGGCCTCCCCCCCCACCCCCCCTGGCCCCTCACCTGACGTGCGCCCCGGGCTGGGGCGGCATCTAAGGAGCAGGAAGGCCCCCTCTCCCGCTTCCTGCCAGCCTGTCCTTGCAGGACGCTCTCCCTGCCATCCTGCCCGCTCAGGACGCTGGAGGAGGCTGAAAGGTGGGGTCCGGCTTCCCTGACACCTCTACGCCTTCTGCCGCATGGAAGGCCTGGGGGGTCTCTCTCTCCTGTCGCTAGGGGGTGGGGGAGAAGGAGCCCCTGCTCAGAGACAGCTAGTGTCCCCAGAGTGGCCTTGGATGACATGGGCTGCTTGGGTCCCCCTGGATCCCCGGGGTGTCCAGGAGACCTGCATCCTCCCTGGGGCCCGGGTGTGAATCTCTTGCCCACCCCAGGTGCGGGGAATGGGTGGTCTGGGCTGCGGCGGGACAGGAGATGCGTGGCTCCTGCTATCGCAGGGGCCCGGATGCGCCGCGCCTTGGTGCTTCAGGAATATCCGACTCCCAAGATACATCGCCTCGCACTGCCCTGCAGCGGCCAGCGGCTGGTGAGCAAGGTCAGGAGAGGACAGGGATGGGGCCCGAGGCCGTCTCTGGGCAGGGACAGCCAAGTCCTTAAGAGTGAGGGGCTCACCCACCCACCTGGGCACCCCGGTACCCAAAGACCTGGCGCCGGGCCATGTGCCGCCATCAAGAGATGCCAAAGCGCCAGACGCCTCTGAGTGTGGGCAGGGGGTGTCTGTGGCCCGGGGTGTCTTTCTCGGGCCAGGGGTCAGGCGAGTCGATGGTCTACAGCTGTCCCAGACACGAGGGCTGGTAGTCCTTCGGAAGCACAGATTAGTCTGCTGCACGGTGGGCTCTCGGGTCTTCCCCGGGGGCCTCCGGGCTTGCAGGTTGCTCTGCTGCTGGAAGCCTGTTTTGACCAGTCGGCTAGTAGTGTCCACGTTGCTCTGGACCTGGCGCAGGGCTGCACCGAGAAAGCTGGCTGTGAATCCTCCCTCCTGAGCCCCGTCCTCCCACAACCAGAGTCAACACAACCCCTCGGGGACCCCTTCTCCCTCCGCAGGCCCCTCCCTCCCGTGGACCTCAGGCCACACTACCTAAGTCAACTACCCGAGTCGACCCTCTAGCATTCAGGAGACCCTGGACTAGTAAGTGGAGGAAAACCCAGCACGATCGCCTACCACACTCAACCAGCTTCTTGCCTGGCCTCGGCAGGGCCACGGGCCCTGGGTGGACATTCTCCTTGTGTCTGGCGACAGGTCTTGGATCCATGCTGTGAGGCAGATGCGTCCTCCATTCACACCACAGCCTGCAGTCTGGCCAGTCAGTGAGCTGGGCTAGGTTCAGCTCAATGGTATCCTGGGTTTCATTCCAACATGGCGGCGGGGGACGGGGACAGGGGACCCTGGCCACACCCCTGCTTCAGCAATGCCTTTGGCTGCCCTTGAGTCCCCTCCTGCCCAGAACCCTTAATGTCCCGTCTCCTTCATTCACATAGCAGCTTTGTATTGTCATTTCTTTTCTTTTGGAAACATGGTCTCTGGTCTATCCTAGGCTGACCTTGGACTCCTTATGTAGCTGAGGATGACCTTGCGTGTCTGACCCCCCACCTCTGCTTCCCCTATCCAGTATTTAAGTCTACCTTCCACACTGCAGCAAGCTGTCTCTCTGACGTCCCCTCCAGCTGCCAAGCCCTACCCACTGCCTTCTCTCTGTGCCAGGCAGTGCGTTCCTCTGGCAGGTACCCATCGAATGTCCAGAGGAAACCTGGTTTCACTAGTATGGCATGGAAGAGAGGCTGGCACACAGCAGGGTCTTGTAAATGTGAGCTAATGACTGCTAAGACTCAGGTTCCTGGCGCTAGAGATGAAGATGCTGGTGGCTAAGAGAAGCGCCTGCTCAGCCACGTGTGACCAGCGCCAGCCGGTCAGCATTGCAGAGGAACCAATCCAGGGGTGACTTGTATCCTCAGCCACCTCCCTCGCCCTCCCCGGTTCACTACACCCCAATCCCAGCCCACATAAAGACACTCGGGGACGCTTCCTCCTCTTCCCATCGAAAGAGTTTGTAGCCAGTTTCTTGCCTTTCTGGACCTGCCCTCACCTGCGTCGGTCGTTCTCGGATCTCTACCGGGGACCGCTAACGACCAGAGAAAGTGCAACTAACATCAGTGATTAGGAGCCGCCGGCCCCGCCCCGCGCCGGCCCCGCCCCGCGCCGGCCCCGCCCCGCCCCCGCCCCGCCCCCGCGCCGGCCCCGCCCCCCAGCCCCGCGCCGGCCCCGCCCCCCAGCCCCGCGCCGGCCCCGCCCAGCCCGGCCCCGTCCTGGTCTGCAGTGAGCGCGAGCCGCGGGGCGTCCGTGGAGCGCGTTGCACCGGGGTGCTAGCACCTGACAGTGACAAAGCATGTGGCCTCCTCCCAAAGAGGTTGGGATCCTCCCGGCCTCTCCTCACTCGCGGGACAGAGACGAAGTCGCGATCGGAAGCCGCCGCGCTTCTGGATGGATGACCTCAGCAAAGCCCAGGCCTCTCCCGACCTGACCCGGGGGAGCGCGGTGGGCTGCATCCTTGGCTCCGCGTGAGGGCCAAGTCTAGCACGCGCCCGCCGAAGGACCTTTAAAACTTCAGGAGGTGTTTAATCCTCCTGCCTCCACCTCTCGAATACCGGGATTACAGACATGCGCCCCGGTACCGTACTACGCGGACATGCGCCCCGGTACCGTACTACGCAAGTGCTGTCTACTGGGCCAGGTCGTCGGTCTACACTGCTTCTCCAAGTCTTCTGGCCACTTCGCCAGCCTCTGAAATAAAGCTCCGGACCCCTAGCAACATCTCTCTGTTCTCTTCGCTGTATGCCCATCATTCCTTCAAGCCTGGATTCCAGGCTGCTCTTCGGGGGTTTCTGCCCCATGGAGCGCCGGGTTGTGTTTCCAGCATGATTCCTCAGCTGGCAAGGCGCCCCCTCACAAGCCCGACGACCAGCATTTCACCCCCTGGAACCCACGCGGTGGAAGAAGCCTGTCGTCTGACCTCCGCCCATGTTGCCTTCTTTCTCTCCAACAGATCTTTTTGTAAGGTTTATAGTCTCCCCAGCCCCCATCTCCACACTGCCACGTTCAGTTCTGACATGGGGTCTCCACGTGCCCTTCTCGGAGGCTTTTTCCTGACCTGTGTCCCCAGCAAAGATCCAAAAAGCTTGGCTGCTGGGGGCCTTAGAGGCTCTGGCGGAGGAGGAGGGCGCTCCAACGGACCACTTGCCTTTGGTCTCCCCAGTTACACTGCACCCAGAATTTGAGGTCAAGCTCATTTCCCAAAGCACTGGGCTCAGGGAGCTCCGAGCTCCCCCCAAGCTACACTTGTGGCAGTTCTGACCTTAGAAATGGCAACATGCTAGCGGCTCCTGACTCTCTGGATGGCCCCTCAGCTCACGCACCAGTAGTCTAACACATGGAGAATTCGGCCTCAAAACCCACTATTGCTAGGGAAGGTACTTCCTGAAACTACTGCGGTCCTTCAAAAACTTCCAGAAGGTATTCTGTGAATGCTAGCAGATAAAGAAGTAACTATTTGGATGGGTGGATGTCCCCACATAATAGAGGCAATAGCATTTAACACTTAGAAAACACTTAGGTTATACAATTTTCAACTCTCACTTGCCCCTGAGTCAGGCATGATCTTCGTGTGGGTGGGCATGTGTATGCACATGACTGCGTTGTGTGGAATTGGTTCTCTTCTTTCACGAGCCCTGTGCAATTCTCATTTTGGGACTCAGGAAACAAGTCCAGTGAGATTTAGACGCTTCTCTTACAGAGGTCTCGGGGCACCTTTGGGATTTAAACCATGGCTTATTGCCTCCAGAACAGGTTTTTTTTTTTTTTTTTCTAGACAGGTTGTTGCACTGGGCTTTCTAGAATATTCTGGAAACCAAGGACAGCCCTGAGCTGGAGGTGGGAGGTCGATTTGGCAGACAGGGAGTGACCGCTTGTGGGACAGGTTCTACGGCTTCGTCTTCAGGAAGGCCCAGCTTGGTACAAACAGGAAACAGCTTGCAAACTGGACAAGTGACTTCACTCTGTAGACCACAGGCCATCAGAGGGGAGGGGAACGAGCGGTCCCCCACAGACACGGGGACTTGAGGCATGAAAAAGAAAGGTAGAGCTGGAGATACAGCTCAGGGGTTAACGCCTTCACCTTGCAAGCAAAAGGCCCTGAGTTCGGATCCCCAGGTCTGTGTAAAAATACCAGGGGGATATGGCAGCGGTCTGCAATTCCCTGGAGGTGGAGCTTGGAACTCCACAGAGCAAAGCAGTCAAGGGTGATTCCTGAAGTCACCCTTGGCCCTCTACAGGCACACACATGCCAAGTGCCCTCTTGTACACGTCGATATCCATCCACATGCAAAACACACACGCGCACACACACACACACACACACACAGCTGAAGAGCCCTGTATCACCCTGTTTGTCTGGAAGGCCCACCCTGAACTGGAGCTTTGTGTCTGCAGTAAGTGGCAGCTCTTGCCGGTGGCCACTCGGGCACTAATCCTGCCAGTGACGGCTCACCCCCCCCCCAGGCCTCCAAAGTGCTCTAGGGGACGACCGTGGCCCCCCCGGCAATGCAGTGCAAGCCCTTTTAGAACGTGCTGGAGTGATCAGATTCTGGTTCTGCTGCGTGCTCTCATTTGGTGAGTTTGCCCCTTCAATGGTCCCCAATCTTGCGCCGCCGCCCCCTGGCTTCTCCCCCATCCTGCCTGCCTGGCTTCAGGCCTTCCCAACAGCTGTCCCTCCGCCGGGCCCCTCGTGCAGCACTCCTTTGGGTGGGGGGTTTTCTCCTCACACATCCCCTGCTCCCTGCAGGCCCCCGACTGGGCTGCTGCCGAGGGGCAGCCTAACGGGGTCCCTTGGCTCCTCCAGTTGGCGGAGCGGCTTCGCTCGCAGGCCGGGGACGCAGGATGCAGGACGCGGGTCCTTCCTTTCCCGCCTCAGCCTGCGCTCGTGCCCGAGGACGTGTCTATCCCCGAGAGTAGCAAGCACCTGGCCCCCCGTGGCTCTGGCAGCTACTTGGCTTCTTTTGGTGGACAGATGATTACCGCAGGGCGGGGGGGGCTGCACCCCTAGGAAGGCTGGGACCAGCCCCCACTGGGACGGGTCTTGGCCATTCACAGCCCCCGTCCCTGTCTCGGGCCCTGCACAGCTGTGGCCACAGGGCCCTCAGGAGGCTGCTGCTGACCTGGTCACTGATGACCGGATGCTGCCCAGGCCCATTCTAGAAGAGGTGACGGTGCCCAGCGGATAAGCGGAGAGCAGGATTCAGACCTAAGGGGGTCATGAGACGCAGAGGCTAGACGTCCACACTGACCAGCGCCCTCCTCCCCCTTCTTGGCTGAGAAGAGCTGGATCTGGTCAGGCCCCGCGCGAGGCCCTCGTCCTCCAGCCACGGGCAGCAGGCGGCTCAGTGGGGGGCTCCACAGGGGAACTGCTCATCCCAGGTGCTGCACTCAGGAGATCAATGGCGCGGCCACAGAATCCCAGAACTTTAATGCCAGGGCGCTGAGGGCAGCGGCAGACCTCCTGCCTCCAGCACCAAGCTGTCGGCCGTGAGGGGCACAGGGTCTCGCCCCTACGCAGGGCACTCTGACACCAAGTTCCACAGATGGGCGATCTGGGTGGACGCCCCGGAGGCGTCTGCTGCCGGCGCTGGCGGCCCAGCCTGCTCGCTCACCTGCGCACACAGTCACCAGTGACAGTCACCGGTGAAGACGGTGACGAAGATGCCGGCTCGGGGCCAGCGAGTGTCTCTGAAGGGGGGAAGCCTGGAGAGTTGAGGCTGGAGTGTTTCCAGGGCTGTGAAGGGGGCTTCTGACCTCTCGAGGCACTGGATTCAGCACCCCCCACCCCGCCCGGTAATGGCGAAGAGAGGACACCCCACTGTCCAGCAAAGGGGGGCCATCCTGCAGGGCACCAAGAAGGCGAGAGCCAGGGCCAGGCGCGGGGGCAGCTTCAGTACCCCCAGGAGGTGCCTTGGCCCCTCCCCTCGGGGCCTGCCTGGGGCTCTGCAGGGGGCTCTGACGAGTCGATGGTCTGGTAGGCACCGTGCTCCTGAGAATGTCCGAGGAAGTCTGGAGGCAGCGGACAAGGGGAAAGAAGAAACCAGAGTGAGAACGTGGAAGACCGAAACCCCACCCCGCCCAAGGCGCGTGCCAGGCATCCTGGGACCAAGGAGACTGGCAGTGATTCGCCAGCCTGCAGCAGGCAGCATCCGCCCTCCTCCGGTTTCTATGGGACAGGTACTTACTGTCCCTGCCGGGGACTACAGGGACCAAGGGACTTGCCTGACATTACATGGTGCAAAGCCCAAGTAGCAGGTCCCTGACCAGTGCTCCAGCCCCAGAGCTCCAGCCAGTGCCCCTAGCTCAGTGCTCCCAGCCCAGTGCCCCCAGCTTAGTGCTCCAGCCAGTGCTCCCAGCTGTGCTCCAGCCAGTGCTCCTAGCTCAGTGCTCCCAGCCCAGTGCTCCCAACTCAATGCTCCCAGCCCAGTGCTCCCAGCTCAGTGCTCCCAGCTGTGCTCCAGCCAGTGCTCCTAGCTCAATGCTCCCAGCTCAGTGCTCCCAGCCCAGTGCCCCCAGCTCAGTGCTCCAGCCAGTGCTCCTAGCTCAGTGCTCCCAGCTCAGTGCTCCCAGCCCACTGCTCCAGCCCACTGCTCCAGCCCAGTGCTGCAGCCAGTGCTCTGTGCTGCCCCCAAAGAGCATGTGTTCGGGAATCTGAAGAGGGGCTCTGGGCACTGCGCCCCTCACTTCTCTCCCCCTCCCTACCAGTCATAAGGAACCACCCCACTGTATCCAGAAGCCCCCGAGGTTTGCCATGGTTGCTGCACCCGAGGATGGGGCTTAGGTTGCCAGGCAAGGTGAAAGCCCCACCCCAGCATCCTGGGATCACGAACAAGTCCCAAGGGCTTTGAGTCTCAGCTCCCCATCTATCTAGCAGCTGGACCCTGCCTGGTTCCCCTCCGCTAGGACAGGTGTGGGCGGCCACAGGCTGGTGAGCCCAGTGCTCCCGCAGGAGGGTCCTGGCTCACCCGCGTCTGTCCTCTAGGGGCTCTGTCCTCTAGGGGCTCTGTCCTCTAGGGGCTCTGTCCTCTAGGGACGGCTCCCCTCCTGCTCACAGAGAGGGCAAAGAACAAACAAGGTCCCAGCGGGTGGGGTGGTGGCCTCGAGGGAGGAGTGTGGCTGGGCTGGAGCACCCCGGCAGGGAGCACTGCCAGATCTGCCCCTGCTGTCTGCAGTGCTCCTCGGCCCCAGCAGGAGCAGAGGGGAGGAAGCCACAGGCCGGAGGCTGCCCACGCCTCGGGAGCTGCGGGAGGGGCACCAGTTCTGCTCACAGACTGGCAGCGGGGAAAGGCCCGAGTAGACTGGCAACCAGCGCCCGGGCTCCTGCGACGGTAGCCAGGCGCTACACACTGGACCCCCAAACCTTCGGGGCAGAGCCATGGGGTGGGGAAAAGGAGGAGGAGGGGCTCACCGGGGCGGGGCAGTTGACCCCCTCGCTCGCAGTGCATGTGGTAGACGAGGCAGCACGAGAAGGGCTTGAGCAGCAGGCTGAGGATGGCCATGCCCGCGCTGAAGCGCTCCGTGTCCCCGGCCACCGTCCGCGAGTAGAAGATGCTGATGTAGATGATATCCAGGAAGATGGTGGCCACCAGACCCCCCAGGAACTGCAAGACACATCAGCATTCGTGGCCTGTTGGGCCCCCAACACTTCTAGTCTCCAGCTGGGGCCTGAAAGGCTGGGGACAGGATGCTGTTCTGGGCGGGGCCCCGTCCCCAGGGGCTCAACACCTAGCTCTAGAACCTTGGAGAGGGACAGTCCTTTGGAGTCATTCCACATGGAAACCCCCTCAGGCGACCCCAGGCTCAGGGGCCTTGGGGGTAGAGGACACCCAGCGCCTTGGCCAGGGTCCACCGGCTTTGGCAAGCAGCAACGCCGTCTATTGACCAGGCCTCCCAGCCACATTCCTCGAACCTCAGAGACTGCCCAGGATGGCGGCCAATCTTGGGGTGCTAAGACTCCACCCTACACCTCTTCTGGGGAAGACGACAGCCAAGGGGGAGGCTCTCCAGGTCAAGAAAGCCATTCAGTTGGCCCAGCTAGTAGAAAACAAAAACTGTGGGGTACAGGAAGAGAGAAGATCTGGAGAGGTGGTGGGGGGACCCGAGTGGAGTGGAAGCCAACCCCCCACTCACCATGCCTATGGCGTCCACAGAGTCCCTCTGGGCCACCGCCCACACGCCCAGGGCCAGGATGGTGAAGTTGGTCCAGGCATAGGAGCCTGAGAACACGATGCAGCCCCTGCAGAGAGACGCTCCGTGAGGGGGTCGGGTGCCCACATCCTGCCGCTGCCACCTGCCCTCCCCCGGGCCACCTCCCTCCTGTCCCGCATCTCAGGTCTCCTCGAGAACAGGCCGTGGTCTCCCAGGACTCAGGCCTTGGTGCCCCTACAGGCAGATCTTGAAAGAGCAACCAATGTGTAAATCAAATATATCCGCATTCTCAAGTCTTCAGTACTATATGACAGTATTTCACGAGCGTTCCCCACAGATCCCCCCTTACTCCTGGCCATTTCTACAGGACGACCCCTCTGCCTGAATACATGGCCCTTTCCATGTTTTATCACTCTGGTTGTACGTGTGTGTGTGTGTGTGTGTGTGTGTGTGTGTGTGTGCATGTATGTGTATGTATGGGGTGTGTGGTACACGTGCCACAGTGCACATGGGGAGGTCAAAGGGCAACTTGCAGGGAGTCTGTTCTCTTTCCACCACCTGGGGTCTGGAATCAAACGCATGTCGTTAGGCTGACACCGCAAGCTCCTTTACCTGCTACGCCACCTCGAAGGCCCCTCTTGGGTCATCTGAGCCTCAGCTCCAGTGCTACCTGTGAAACCTGACATGACGCTCACCCTACCATATGTTTTGCGTGTCAGCACTGACTGCCATCGCATGCCTGCTGGTTGGCTTAGAGAGTCAGCGACGATCCCAGGTAACGCCGGGCACTTGCTAGCACCTGGCACTGTGCTGAGCTGAAACGCACCCACGTGTGTTAACAGCTGCTCTTGGAGGAGGTGACCCGTGACCCCGTTCTGCAAGCTCTGAAGCACAGACAGAGCGAGCGACCTGCCTGGGCACACGCAGCCGCCAAGCTGGACGGGATTTGGACACCCCGGCTCAAGAGGTTCGGTTCTTGCCCATCCTGTTGTATTACACTAAAAGTCAGAGGGACCTGAATCTAGGTCACCATCCGCTACCTCTGCTGGGCCGGGAACGGTCCAGAGAACAGTGAGACATTTTATAAATTTAAAGGGCTGTCGATAAGCGTGTTGTGACATGCAGAAGGCACCTGAAGGAGGGAAGCGTGGAGTGTGCCCAGGCGCCGGATCCCTGACAGACCCTCCCGCGTCTGTTACAGGTCAGCAGGCACCGCGGTCACTACCAGGGCACCCTGGAGACCGTGTGGCCCTGCTGCTGCTGCTGCTGCTGCTGCGCGCACACTCACAGCTGCCAACACGCGCACTGCACTTCAAAGCTTGCAAAATGTGCGTATGAGCTCATATTTTTTAAAAAAAAATTTTTTGTGTGAGTGTATCACAGGGCACTGTGTGTCCCCGTGGAGGACCAAGAGTGACGTGAGGGATCACCCTGCATTGCTTCTACCTCCTTCTTGCTTCACTCTGGGATTTCCCAGGCTCCGCCCACCAGGGCTGAAGGGTAGGATACCCCGTTTCTGCCTGGCATTTTTATGTGGGACTTGGGATTCAAACTTAAAACCTTTTGCTTGCGAGGCAGAGTCCTGACCCCTGAGCCCTCTCCGCAGCCTAAGCTCGTCTTGATTTGACAGAGAACACGCTCTGGAAGCTACAGAGGCAGGAGGGAGGTATATGGGTGGGGGGCAAAAGCATGAGTCAAGCTGCGCCCTGGGAGTGTGCTTAGGGCAGGGCAAGGAAGAGGGTGGCTCTGAGCACTCCTGCAGGGGCCGGTGCTACACAGATGGACCAGCTCTGTTCCCAAGGGGCAAAGAGACGCGCGCCACGCAATGGGCTAGGACCTGACCAGACCGACCCTAGGAAAGCGTGAATCCAGACCCCAGGAAACATGTCCCACGGCTGGGGGACATGTGGCTGCCGTGAGACACCCACAATCACAATCACTCACCAGGTTGTCAGCAGCCAATGAACCAGGAGAATCACCTGCAGTACAAAAGGGGGCTGGATAAGCAAACGCCACTGGGGGGGGCTGGATAAGGGAATGCAACAATGGGGGGTCTGGATAAGAGAATGCAACAATGGGAGGGCTGGATAAGCAAAGAGGAGGCAGAGCCTTCGGAGCAGGCTCCCAGGAGGCCCCTGCCTGGCTCTTACAAGGGGCTCTTTCGGTGGGCCACAGGGATCTGGGGGCGATTTCTTGGGCCACTGGAGCAGCTGCTGTGGGCAGAGGGTGGACAGCCAGGAGGAAGAGCAAGAGGGTAGGACCGGATGCAGCTCCGCTGACAGGCGCTTCCCTAGCGCGCGGAGTTCTGGGCTTCATCCCCAGCACCGCGTCCGTGGAACACGGCGGTGTGTGTCTGTAACCCCAGAGTTCAGGAGGTGGAAGCAGGAGGATCAGAGGCTCAAGTCAGTCTCAGCTACATAGGGAGTTTAGGCCAAGCCTGGGCTACGTAAAGAAGGGAATGGGGGGTGACAGATGAGGCGCCTGAGAGCTGCTCTGAGAACCCTGATGTCAAACCCAGTGGGAGGAGCCCAAGGAGGACCCTGGTTCATTACTCTCTCTGTCCTTCAAAACCACAGTATCCACCTCCACTGCTACTCCCCCGGCAGTGTCCCCACCACATCGGTGTGTGCAGGTGTACGCGTGTGCGTGAATGCACGTGTGCGTGAATGCGCATGGGCCTCTGGAGGCCCCAGGGGACATCAGGAGTCATCCTGAATTGCTCGCCCTCCTCAGTGCTCTGCTCTGGGGTTTCCCAGGCTCGGCCTGCTCTGTGCAGGGTGCCACGTGGGCTCTGAGATACGGATTCAGGTCTGCTTATGAGGAAAAGAGTTTAACCCGTGAGCCATCTCTCCAGCCCGAGCACCTCCTAAAAACAACCACTGCCCTTTTCTGGATGGACCCTCCCCACTTTCCCCTCCCCCTGGTGGCCCACAGGGTCCTGCCTGGGCAGCAAGGAAGATCTGAGGGGGTCACAGGAGGCCTGGGCGTGGCCAGCCAGAGCAGACTCCCAGGCTGAGAACTAAGGATGAGCAGAAATCCACCCGCTAAGGAGGAGCCAGGACCCCAGTCCTGAGTGAAGAGGGCGTGGCCGAGACCTCCCTGGCGGAGACAGAAGGTCCTGTCGGGAGACGAGCAGGGCAGACAGCAGGAAGAGCGTTTCCAGAAGTGACCATTTACTACGCATCTGCCATGGGCCAGGCACACAGGCTTATCAGGGCCTCCCAGCAGCTTCTGGAACACACGGTTTGTGCCTGTCTTCAGAAGGACAAGCAGCCTGGAGATTCCACGGCGGGTGGCAAACCCCGAAGTAGGCCTCAGCCTGACTCCCAAACCAGTGCTCCTGACCCCCATGCTCCGGCCTTCGTGCTGAGCTCAGCCACTGGCACGCTCCAAGAATGCACGCGGGCATCTTCCGCCAGGGGCTGACAGCTGGGACACTTGGCCTTGACTTCCGGGCAGCGCCCACCATCACCGTCCCCTCGTGCGCACCACCCACCCTCCCTCCCCCTCTTGGAAGCAGCCTGCGGCGATGAGCAGATAAGCATCGCGGGCCACAGTTCATCTGGGATGGCTCGTCTCTGCTTCTGGAACCAGGGCTCCCGCATGGCAGACAAGCCCTACCCCTCAGCTGTGCCCTGCTGGGTCCCTGCTTATTGGCGGGAGAAGGGTGGTGGGACAAGTCGGGGTGAGTTACTGTCCTTCATGTATCGCTGTGGTTTCATGAATATTTAAGAGACTTACACTCTTTCATGTCTCCTCTGCCCCAGGGACAGGGAACGCATAAAGAGAAAAAGTCTCTCCTGCCTCAGTTTCCCCATCTTTGTGATGGGAGCCTGCTGTGCTCAGAGACCTGACTTCCAGGAAAGCTGCAGGAAACAGAGCTCATGACAGGCCGGGAGCCGCAGCGGGGCTTGAGGTTTCTCAGAAGAAAAGCAAGAAGCTGGGGGGGAGGGGTGAGAACAGGAGCGCACCAGGGCCTGGGTCAGGACTCTCACTACAACGTCAGCTCAGAGCAGCTGCGGTCACCGGGTGCAGGATGGGAAACACAGCTGCCCTCTCCGCCCGACCACCCCAACTGGACCTGAACTGACAAAAAGGCGACTTGAGCCCAGCCTTTGACCACGAGTTCCCGCTGGAACCTTCTCTCCGCGTAACTCTGCCGAGGCCCCAACTGCCTGGTCCGTACTGCGCTGAGCACATGCCCCATGCTGTCTACACAACCAGCCAGTGCACGGCAACTAGAGGGACTCCGTAAGCTGCCCCAGATGTTCACCAACAGCAGCTCAGAGGTCGATCCAGAATGAGACCACCTGGCCTGCGTCTCTGTTCGTGTCTGGAGCCAGGGTCTTGCTAAGGCAGCCAGGCTGGCCTCGAACACGCAGCCACGCTCCTGCCTCTGTGATCCAAGCTCTCATGTGAGCGACTGTGCCAGTTTCTCACCCGGGTTTTTAACCCTGGCACAAGGCTATGTTCCCTCTCCTTATCACTCTGGGAAGTATGAAGTATGGTCTTCTTCCATCTCTTTGCAGTGAGGAAATAGATACTCAGAGAGTTTGAGAAACTTATTCCACGGATTGGAGCGATAGCTCAGAGGTTAAGCCTCTGCCTCTCAAGCAGAAAGACCAGAGTTCTGATCCCAGATCCCAGGTAAAAACAAACACACATCAGGCAGAAATGATGGCGACCCCCACTTCCACCCTGGAAGACAGAGCCAGAGAAACCCCAGAGCAAAGCAAAAAGGAGATAGAGCAATCCAGGGTGATTCCTGATGCCACCCTTGGGCCTCCACAGGGACACACAGTGCTCTGATACACGGAAGGAGGGAGAGAGGGAGGAAGAAATATACAGAGAGGGGAGAGAAAAACAGGCCGACTGTCCTGTTCAGTCACATAGCTAGTATCAGAGCTTGGCCTTGGAGGTGGGGCTGCCTGTTCTCTGTCTGGAAACTGCTCAGCTGTCAGGCTTGGGAAGGGAGAGGGAGGGGCAGATGGGGATCTAGTTTAGCAATAAGAAGCGTGGGGGCCACAGGGACTTAACCCTTTGCTTTGGCTGTGACTCGGCAGCAGAGACCTAGTCTGGGATTTGCCAGGCCTGCATTTGGAGGGCCTGCACCCGAATAAAACAAGACCTCCCTTTGTTTGCCACTCCCGAGGGAGGAGGGGTGGGACTCCGCAGACCGCCAGGGAGCACCAAATACGTTCCAGCGTGTTCTACAGCAGCTCGGTGGCCTGACAGATGGAGCCCCCCGCCGCAGCAGCCAGGGCCGCCCAGGAGGGCCTGGTCAACGAGGTGGGTGCCAGAGTCAGAGCTCATGCCGGCTCCTCACGTGACCTGGGAACCGCTGCCCGCTCTGCTGCACGGGGAGATCATCACAGGGGTCTTAGTGGCTCCAGGGGCCAGGGAGGAGGAGGATGGGCCCGAGCAGGTCTCACTCCCGCCGGCCAAGGCAACTTCCTAATGCTATTATCCACCTCGGCCCACAGGACCTCCTATTCTCTCATGACCCCCCCAACCCAAGCCCAGTTCTTCCCAACACCGCCCGATCCTCCAGCCCCCAGAGAACACAGGTGGCGTCCGGCCGGTATCAGCCTTTACGCTAAGGACCTGGGGCGACGGAGCTGGACGCCGCAAGCGTGCCTCAAGGGCTTGAAACACAAGACAGGGCAAATGGCAAAGGTGAGATTCCCTCAGCTCCAAGCAACTTCCAGCTTCAAGTGCCAATGAGAGGGGTGGTGAGATGGCTCTATAGGTTAAGGCACAAGCTCAAATCTGGCAGTCGGAGTTCGATTCCTAGAAGCCCACATGGTGGAAAGAGAAAACTGACTTCCACATACGTGTTAGTTGTCCTCTGACGTCCACCTGAGCCCCTTTCCTACCCCTCCTTTCACAGACAGATAAAAGATTGACACCTGACCTCCACAGACTCTCCACATCTGGCAGAAGAAACAACAGAGCCCCTAGCTCATTCAGAAAGTTCTCATCATGAGTTAATTTATTAAGTCCCCAATACTGCCTGAGACACACAATAAAAACCTACCGTTGATGCGAACCCCAAAATACAACTAGATGTTGTATATATGCAACCTGGCAATGCTGAGTGGGAGCAGCTAAGACCCTCGGAGATAGAGGTCGCCCAAGGTCAGAGAAAGCCCAGCTCATACCTATCAGGTCCCTCAAATTACCATAAACGGTCGAGAGCCAAGCTAGCCACAACTAGGTTGATATCAGGAAATCAGGACACCGGAGGTGAGTTCTGGAAGGTTCGAGTCCCTAGGGTGTCATTTATTTCCTAGGGTACCCTGACAAATTGCTAGCAGGAGCTGAAAGTGCGTAGCTCTGTCAAAGAGAGATTTCTCAGGTGGGGGGAAGACAGGAGGGCTGAAATCAAATTCACAAACAACCTGGGCTAAGACCTGGGTCAGCTGCAGGCTGGTGACCCGGGCACGTACAAGTCCCTGCCTTTGATTCCGAGCATAACTCAGGTGTGAAGACACGGGCCCATGACAAAGACATGGGCCTGTAATCCCAGCACTCAGGAATCGGAAGCAGGAGGATTAGAAGTTACAGTCAGGCCAGGGGGACCGCTCAGCAGGTGAAGCGCATGCTCGAAAACCTGAGGACCCGAGTCCCATCCCTGGAAGTCTATGTGGTGGAAGGAAAGGTGCCTTCTGACCTCCATCCACGCTCTATGCCATTCACGCGTGTTCTCCCTCTCTCGCTCAGAAATAAAGTTAAAGGTCATTCTAGCCGTAGAGTGAGTTTTGCGGCCAGCCTCCTACATGAGCTCTTTTTTTCAAAAAACAAATCACTAGGGATGGAGAGAGATGGCTCAGGGGCTAAAACCTGTTTCACAAGCAAAAGGACTTGTGTTTGGATCCCCTTATCCCCCCTGAAAATGTCCAGCAAGAATGGAAGTGGCCGGCATTTCCAGCCCTAGAAGGCAGAGCCTGGGGGACCCCAGAGCAAAACAAGGCAGAAAAGCAACCCAGGATGACTGCCAATGTCACCCTGGGCCTCCACAGATGTCCACGTACATTCATGTGTCCGTACACACACGACGTGATAAATAAGCAACACTAGTTCATAAACTGAAGTTCTCAGCTCTGCCTTGCACTTGCTCCTATTTTTACTATTGTGTATGTGTGACAGAACTCTGGGCCTTGGGCATGGCAGCCAGATGCCCTACCTCTGAGCCACACCTCCACCCCTTCGAGTCCTTTCTTAACTATTTGAGGCCAGTCTCCTCCCCCACTTTAGAAAGGACACCTGGCCTGAACCCCCGGCCACCGAAAGCAACGGGGACTTCCAATCTCAGGTAAGTGTCTCCCTTGCTAAGGGCAGCTCCAGGAAGGGCATTTCTGTGTAATGGCAAGAATCCCTCCCCCTCCCAGCCCCGAGGGGCAAATCCCAGGTCCGTGTGTAATCACTTGGCTACGTTACAGGCCGCTGCTCCGTGGCCATTTCTCGGACACGCAAGGGCGGCGCTTGTTGCATGCAAAGTCGTTGGGGAGTGGGAGGTGGGGTCGCATCTCAAGCGCATGCACCAAGCCCCAAGATGGCCGGGCGAGTCCAAGGTCCAACGCCCCCCTGACCCCTGCTAAGCAAGTGGCCGGGCTGTCCATTTGCAAACGGGGTGGGCGGGAAGGAAAAAGGAAGAACACAGAGTTCAGGAAATGAAGACACACAGCTGGCCCCGCCGTGAAGCCCTGGGCACGATGTCGGGGTTTTCAGCTTTTTGGAAACCACGGCGGTCGCGCTTAATTATGAAATGGGCCGTGGCATGCGGAAATTAAGGGGGAGCAAATGTTTGGGGACACCTTTTTTTTTTTTTTTTCTAATTTGCGTTAGCACACAGGAAGGATGTGCTAGAAGCAGGCTGGAGTGTGTGTGTGGGGGGGGGTCTGGCCCTCTCCTCCTCTTGGGTGGGGAGGATCCTGGCGCGCAGGCTGGGGCAGTCTGGGGATACGCTCGCAGCTGGGGGGGGTCTGCTCCAAAGGGGATGGCCCTGTCCCTGCGGGTCCAGCTGTCCTCCTCGGAGTCCCGCGCCTAGGCGGGGCTCCCCCTCCCCCTCCCCCTTCTCCTCCCCCCCTGGGGTGGGCGCCCTCCCTTCGGTTCCAACTCCCTCCCCGCGCACTGCCGATCCTCCCGCCTCCGAAGCGCACGAGCCCCAGCACCCTCGGGCCGAGGGGGACCCTCCCGCCCCGGCCCGCGTGGCCACCTTCAGGTTCACGGCCGGCAGCTCCATCCCGACCCCGGCGGAGGGCACCTGCGCGACGTCCGCGGGGGGCTCCTGGCCTCCGAACTCCGGGGACAAACTTTTCCGGCCCCGCCCCGCGCGCTAGCGCCCGCTCCAACCGCGCCTCGGCCCCGGGCCACGTGAGGCGGGCACGTGACGACTGCTGGTTGCTAGGAGACGGCGTACGGACGCTCCCGCCGCACGCTAAACCCGTCCGCCTAAAGTCCGGACTTCCTCGCCTAGCTCAAATCTGGAAGAGGGGCGGGTGGGACCTCCTGCAGCCAAGGGGTATCCAGACACAAACAGCTGGCGTTTCCCCCAGGGACCCCCTTTTTCTTTCTCCCAGTGTATTCGGGTCAGTCTTATTAATTCATGTCAAGGAAAATAGTCAAATCCAGTTGAGGCAGCTCATGCCTGGAATAACAGCGCTTGGGAGGCAGAGGCAGGATTGTGATGGGCTCAAAGCCAGCCTGGTCTACAGAGCGAGGCCCTGTCTTAAAAAAAATAATAAAAATAAATTATTTCATGGGTTGGGGAGATGGCTTAGGGACCATCGAAAGCAAAGGGACCCAAGTTGGGCAAATCCCACATAAAAATGTGTGGCCGATTTGGTCTGTAATTCAGTTCCTGGAAGGCTGAGTCTGGAAAACCCCAGAGCAAAGTTCTAAAAAGATGATTCCTGGGGCTGGAGAGGTGGCTCAGGGGTTAAGCTTCTGCCTTGCAGGTGGAAGGTCCTGAGTTCTGATCCTAGACCCTATGTATACATGCTGGGTGGAAGCGGGCAGCCTGCGTTTCTGGTCCTGGTAGGGCAGGAGCCTGTGAATCCCCGGGCAGAGTAAAACAAGGAGGAGGTGGAGGCGGCCCGTGGTGGTCCCGAATTAGCCTGTGGTTCTACACACACACACACACACACACACATACACCAACAGGTGTGCAGGCACACGTATTAAATGATTTAAATGTTTTTAGAAAGAAACAGGAATTCTTGCCAGATTGAGCAGGATTCTTGCTAAAGTAGGTTACGAAGGCTGGGCAGGGACAAAAAGACGACCGAGAAGGAGGCTTTGCAGACCAGACACAGGAGAATTCCAAACCCAGACATCTGTGAGACCTTGTCACAGAAACAAAACCCAAAATGACAGTGAGGGACAGAACATCTGTCTAGCAGACTTGGGATCCTGGCTTCTGTCCCCAGGATAAGGGTGGAGGTGGGAACAGGTCACTCTCAGCGGAGCCCTTCCTAAAGTTCAAAATGTTCGCAGCTGTGCTTGGCATTCGGTCACGGGCAGAACATATCAGCTCTTGTTACACTGACATACACTGAGCCAACTGGTTGGCGCCCGCTTAGCATACCAAGAATTTGCGCCAACTCTAGAAAGTTGGGAAATGCTTCTCTAAACAGACCCTCAGTTATGCTGGAAGGTCGGAGAAAGAAGAGACGTCTCACCTCGGGTCTTGGGTGTGGATCCTGTCAGGGAGCAGCTGTGACTGCCTCTGTTCTCATGGAGGGTAGAAGCCACGTGACAAGCCACAGACTTTCTGGGTAGGCTGAGAGGTAATATCCAGACCTACAGTACCCCAGATATAAAAGGGTTTTCCCCCCTAGATGGGTGAGGGGAATTGTGCAGACCCCACAGACTTAATTGAACACCCCATTTGCAGACACAACTGTGGGTCTAGGGGGTAGGCCAGCCACACACTTGCCATTGTATTGTTTTGAGAGAGAGTTTTCTTATATAACCCAAACTTGAAACTCACTGTGTAGCCCAGGCTGTCCCCTAACTCAAGATACTCCTATCTCAGCCTCCTGAGGGCTAAGATTACAGGCATTACCACTACATCCAGCTAATTATCATTTGTTATGTATATGTCTTTATTTGATACATAAACATAATAATTGGACATGAAATAGGGTACCACGTGATGTTTGCGTACATGAACACGTCATTTATGTTTCAATGAATTTAAAGATGGGTAGTTAATTATTGTTAGTTATTATCAACACGTACCTGCAAGACAGTAATTCCTCCACAGCTGAAAGGCATTGTTACATTACTGTGATTTTTTTTCACATTTTTTTTTTTTCCGGTGCTGGGGACCGAACCCAGGGCCTCGTGCTTGCCAGGCACGCGCTCTACCACTGAGCTAAATCCCCAACCCATGATTTTTTTTAACTTTATTTATTTAGTGTGTTTTCTCTCTGTGAAGGACCAAGGGTGACTTCAGCCAAGAGTGACTTCGGGAATCATCCTGGATTTCTTCTAATTCCTTTTTGCTTTGCTCTGGGATTTCCCAGGCTCTGCCCACCGGGGCCAGAAGGTACAGGCCGCTGCTGTTTCTCCATGACATTTTTACATGGGACCTGGGAACCGAACTCAGGATCTTCTGCTTGTGAGGCAGAGTGTTAACTTCTGAGCCATCTCTCCTGCCCACTATTGTGTTTTTTTTTTTTAATCACTTATCTTCCCGGAAGTATTATTACTCATCCATTCCAGAGTCTAGGAATTGTCTATTTTAAGCTTATATGGAGTGTAGAAAATAATACCCTAAGATATGGCGCTTTGACATGCTGCATACTTTAAGCTAGCAGAGATCAGACCTCAGAAGATGCATTGGAGGGGGTCTCTTGACCTTCTTGTGCCTTCCTGCCTCGTGCCTTCCTCCTTCCCTGAAAAGACTCATAGAAGCCCCCAAGGAAACCAAGTTCCTATCCTCTAGGTGGGTCCTGAAAACTGCAGTTCCTCTCCCACATCATGGTTAGATCCTGTGTCAACTGGATGGTTGAGAGTTCCAGCTCTGTGCACATTTGTAAACAATCAGTGGTTGACTTAGGCCCTGAGCAAGACTGCAAGAGATTGTCTAGGTAATTCACCTTGGGCAGGTGAATAAGATGGAGGGAGCTGGTTAGGGAAGTTGGCATCCTTTGGTATACTTGGTCAGATGTGTTGGTCTGGCAAATTAGCCTTGTCCCTCTTTCAGTATTCCTTGGATATGTAGATACAGAGTGGCCATTTCCCTTGGGTCCTGATGTTGGTGTGGGCTCTCCTGCCCAGCTGTAATTGGACTGTCCTAAGAGAACTGTAAGAACTTTCACCAGTGTCATGGTGTGAAATGTGACTTGTCTCCCACAAGCTCATGTGTTTGAATCTTTAGTTGTTTGGGAAGGTCATGGTCCCTTTAAGAAGCAGAGCCTTGCTGGAGGAAGACAGTCATAGGGGGTGGGCCTTGAGGTGGATTAGCCCCACCCTACTTCCAGGAGAGGTCCACTTTTGCAATGGGCAGTTTGCAGCTCTCGGCCTCCTTGACGGACATAACCTAGGCCTCCTTCAGCGTCTTCCAGCCAGCCAGGCCTTTCCTGCCATAATGGACTGAATCTCCCCTCTGGAACCATAAGCTAAATAAATCTCCCTCTCTCCCTTAAGTTGCCTGACTTTGAGTGGTGTCTCATAGCAACAAAGAATAACTGGTACAACTGGACTATTCTAGGAGGAAATAAAACTCCTTGTTCCCTTAAGCCATTTGGTTGTGAATTCATCAGCCTCATGTAGGCAAACAGACACCCCCAAAGTAAACCATACGATCTAGAAATGTCACTCTCATCTCTCTCTGGAAGACATTCCAGATAGGGTCTTAAAACTGTGACCTGTTATTAAAGGCTGGAGTAGAGCTAACCAGTAGAGTGCTTGTCTAGCATGAGTGAAACTGGGTTTCAACACAGAGAGAGAGAGAGAGAGAGAGAGAGAGAGACTACTGATGTAGCTCAGTCAGTACCCTGCTTGTCTAACATCCTGGGCCCTGGGTCTGATATCCCCAGTACTGCATAAACTGGGCGTGGAGGTGCATGCCTGTAATCCCAGCCCTCAGGAGGAGGAGATGGGAGACTCAGGCATTCTCAGGCCAGCCTGGGCTAGATACTGAGTTCTAGACTAGCTATAGGTTGCATTTATTCTGTACGTTGCTGTGAGACAATACTTGAACGTGACAAGGGAGAATGGGAGATTTATTTGGCTTACAGTTTGTAACTGTTACTCTTAACTATTGCTATGAGAGAACACCCAAAGTCAAGTAACTTAAGGGAGAAAAGGAAATTTATTTATCTTTGGTTCCAGAGGGGAGATACAGTCTTTCACGGCAGAAGCGGCATGGCTGGCTGACGCTGGAGACAGACTACGTCACACCCATCCACGTGGCTGAAGGCTGGAGGATTCCTGGAGAGTCTCTCCTCTTCCCAGTCTCCTCTTCTGTGGTTCCTTTATCTAGTCCACTACTGGGAGGTTCCGATCAGATCTAGGGGGGTTCCAATGGGAACTAGGACTGGTCTTTGTATTGTAAATGTATTGTTCTGGATAATCTCTTCAGCTGGTCTCAGCTGATCTTAGTTAATGCCAGGTGTGGTCAAGTTGACACCCAGAATGCACTATCACACAGTTCCAGAGGTGATACAGTCCACTAGGGCAGAAAGACCTGGCTGGTTTGTGTAGAAGCTAGAAATGGCTCAGGAGCCATCATGGAGCTAGAGAGAGCCAGCCGCAAGCTACAAGAACAAACCCCTAGAGGAAGCAGGGCGGTGCTATCCAACCTCACGGCCCGCCCCCTGCGCCTTCCTCCAGCAAGGTCCTGCCTCCTAAAGTTGGCACAACCTTCCCAACCATTCCTATCAGCTAAGGATGCAAACCCATGTGTCTGTGGGGGGAGAATCATATTCCAGCCACGACATCACGTGTATAGCCAGGTGGTTCACTGGGGAACGTGCCGTGCGCACACTTGGTGACCCTGAGTTTGATCTCAAGGCCCCGCAGGGGAGAACCCACTTCTGAAAGTGGTTCCCTGACCTCCACGTGTGTGCCTTTATGTGTGCTCATCCCCTCGCTCTTCTCGTGATAAAAACACATCTTTAGTGTACAGATTAGGGGTCTCACTGTGGCGCCTTCATAGACTTCCTGTCGTTGAACTTCATTCTCACACCTCGCCCGCCCCCACACTGACAGCCACAGACCCCAGCCAGACTCTACTGAGTACAGGAGCTGATTCCCAATGTTCCGTTGCTTGGCTGCCTGGCTGCTTCCCGGTGTCCACTATCATGGGTAAGAGCCCCCATTTGGGGTGATCTAACCTGGCAGACTCAGGCGTTCCTAGAATCCATGGGGACTGCAGGGTTAGGACAATGACTGGAAACCTTTTAGATGCCCTTTTTTTTTGTGGGGGGGCACAGGACATTGTAAAAGCTAACAGTAAGGAGTCAGTGAATTGGATCACTGGGTAAAGGAACTTACAGCTAAAACCTGACAAAAAACTGAATTTGATTCCAGATCCCCCATGGTGGAAGAGAACGAACTCAGGCATGTTGTTCTCTAATCTGTGCATGCCTACGTACACACACATGCACCATTGCATACGGCACGCATGCAAATAATTTTTTGTGACCCCCCCCCCGCCAGTGAAAGAGATAGGTGCAAATGAGGAACTTTCATTCTGCCTTTGGCTAACCTTGGTCCAAAGGTGATTCCGTGTCCGTTAGTAAAAGCAGCAGTCTTTTTGTTTTGTGTGTGAGTGTACACAGGTGTGTGTGGGCATGTGTACAAAAGGGCACTTCGAGTGTGTGTACCAGTGGAGGTTGTTGCAGCTAGCCTGCATAGTTGCTGATGAATTCATCACCAAATGGCTTCTGAGAGAACAAGGAGGTTTTATTCTGGCTTACGATAATCCGGTGACAGACCTTTTATCCCACTTGGAAGGAGAGCACGCGCCCGCATCATGGGCTGAAGAACTGGCCACACCACATGCACAGGTCAGAGGGACAATCCTTACTTGTCAGACCAGCATGTGTGGCCAAGTCTATCAAAGGAAGCCAATTTCCTTACCCAGCTCCCGCCATCTTGTTCACTGCTCGGGGACTAGCCACACCTCCCATGGGCTGGTCCTTAACCTGACAATTTCTCATGGGCTTGCTCAATGCTTAAAACAAGCACCGAGTCTTTACAATGCGCCCAGAGCTGGAACCCTCGACTGTCAAGTTGACACCTGTATCTAACTGCAACAGAGGCCCAAGGGTGACATGAGAAATCATCCAAGATTGTTCTCTCTCCTTACTCTGGCCAGAATTACAGGCCTCCGCCACATCCCCCTGGCATTTTTATGAGATCTGGGGATCTGAACTCAGGTCCTTTGGCTTTAACCTCTTAGCAGCTTCTAGGTACCTGCTCCTACTGGGGTCCAGTGAAAGAGCCGCTGGTACGGCCTCCTGGGTCACTTAGCAAAGCACCCGCCTCCTGGAGACTTGAGCACTCTGGGCATGCAGTGGACCCGCCCAAACCCTCACTGAAAAAGGCAGAGGAGGAGATTGCCTCTGCCCTGTGTTCCAGAAAAACAGCCAGAAGGAAAACGGACACAAGAATCTATCACCCAGGATAGAGAGGTGGCTCAGGGGTTAAGATTCTGCCTCCCAAGCAGAAGGTTCTGAGTTCAGACCCCAGGATCCATGTAAAAACACCAGGTGGAAACAGCAGTGGCCTGCACTTCTGGCCTGGTGGGTGGAACCTGGGAGATCCAAGGTGAAGCAGAGAGGAGGTAGAAGCAATCCAGGATGATTCCCGAAGTCACCATTGGTCCTCCACAGGGACACACAGTGCCTTCTGATACACACACACACACACACACACACACACACACACACACACACACACCAAAATCAATCAATTAATCAATAGGAGAGCCACTCCACCACTCTCCCACCTCTGTCAATGGTGGTCTCTTCAGAGCTGACCCATGCAGTAGACGGTGTAGCAGGCGTGCACACATGTGTGGGGGACATCTGTGCAGGTGACATGCGTGAGCTTGTGCATCCTACTCTTGCTTCACTGAGCATCTTGTTTTGGCTGCATCTGACCTCTGGACCAGGTTGTTCTTAAAGACATTACTTCTTCCTGCTTCTGTGGCCTGCCCTGGTCTCTAATTCTAGATTCCACGCCTTTCTTTCCACGTGAATGGTGCCGGGACTTCAGGGCGCATCTGACAGTTCTGGCTGTGCACATGAGAACAACTGTGGCTCTGGTCTTGTGGCTTCAAAATGGCCACCTGCCCCTGGTTTATCTGGGTGCTTGCTTTTCCGGTGTCTGATCGGGCCAAGCTCTGAAAGGCTTTGTCTTCCTCTCTGGGGCCACGATGAAGACTGAGAAGAATGAAGTAAGAGGGAAGGAGCCTCTGCCTGCTCTAGATAACAAGCATCCCCCTACCAGTAGGAATCCCTTTGGGGTTCCCCAGGAGACAGTCTGCAGGGCAGGTGGGACAGGATAAGGCCACCCACTCCTGGTTGCTAGGCTAGAAGATGAAGGGGAGGGCGGAAGTGAATGTCTGTGATTGGCTCAGTGAACTTGTCTCATGTAAAAAGCAACATGTAGGGCTGGAGAGATGGCTCAGGAGTTATGCCTCCTCTTGCAAGCAGAAGGTCCTGAGTTCAGGTCCTGGGTCATGGATGTAAAAATGCCAGGTGGTAGCCTGCACTTCTGGCCCTGGAATGTGGAACCTAGGAAACTCCAGGACAAAGCAAAGCAAAGAGGAGGCTAGAACAATCTAGGGTGATTCTCAAAGTCACCACTGGGCCTCCACAGGCACACACAGCACCCTCTGGTACACACAGACACAGATACACACAGACACAGACACACACACAATAAATGAATAAAATAAGTAAATGAACAAATGGGAACATGGACCTATGCCCTAGAATTAGGTTTCAGAGTCAGAATGATTATTGATTCTGCTAGCCCATTAGCACCATTTGGGGCCGTGCCCTGTATTTCTCTGTGCCTTAGTTTCCCTCCCGGGCAAAGAGTGTGTGAGTATGAGTGTGTCGTGTGTGAGTGTATGTGCGTGTATGAATCTGCACAGGGTGGGAAAGAAGGGGAAGGAAAAGGCACATCGTCGCTAACTACTCATCTCCTCACCTAGACACCCTCTGCTTTCCCATCCCACCCAGCTGGGATGTCACATCCAGGCCAGGAGACCCCAGAGGTAAGAGCACTGGCTTCCCACCACTGGAGCTCCAGCTGGCCAAGGGAGCAAGGGAGCCCAGCGTCAGTCTGCCGGAGACAACCCTGCCCCATGCCCGGGTGCTGTGACCCCGGGCTGGGGAGCAGAGCCCCAGAGATTCCAATTACAGGCTCATTCTGGGCTGAAGGCGTTGAGAAATCTAACTTCAAACAACAGTAAGTCCTGCCGAGACTCTGGCTTGCCAGCCTGCGCTGCAGATGGCAGATTCAAAGTTGCGAGAGCCAGAACCAGGCCCTTAGAATGAGTCTGTCTCTGTAAGTTGGTACATATATTATGCATACACACTTACATATGTGATACAAAAACACATAGCTATTTAAAGATATACAGTTTTAAGAATCTACTGCTCCTTTTTGTTTTCTTTTAATGATTTTTATTTGAGAGAGAGAGACAGAGAAGGTGTGCACATGGATGTCATGTCGTGTCATGGTGCACGGGTCGAAGTCAGGGGATGAGTCTCTCCTTTCACCATGGAGGCTTTGGGGCATCGAACTCAGGTTGTGAGTTCAGGTTTGTGAGTCGACACCTTATCTGCTGAGTTGTGTCCTTGCTTTTTGGGTTGAGGCTGGCCAGGTGGGCATCAAACTCGGCATATAGCTGAGGGTGACCCTGAACTTCCAATCCTCCTGCCTCCACCCCCGGAGTGCCTGGGTGGCAGGCAAGCAGGATGCCCCGTTTCTTGGCAAACTGATAGATCTGCCTCCGACGCCATCTGAACCCGGATGCCAACATCCCTGTGGCCTTGGATTCAGCTGCTCTTCATTCTTTAGCTCAGCACCACCCTGGAGTCTGTGCAGCTGGAAATGTGCTCCACATTGCAGAGACGAAAAGGGTCTTAGTCGACCAGTAGGCCTTTCTGCAGCCATTGACTAACCTGGGGATTGGCACTAGGGGAGGGCAAACGACATATAGTCCACGGGCCAAACCCCGCCCACTGCTCTTTTATGTGCACAGAGTGACAGGGGCACACGCTGCGCTCCTAGATCTGCACTCGTGTGCCCCTGTGTTATGCGATGGCAAAGCTGAACAGGAAGGACAGGGACAACGTGACATGGATGTCTACAGGAAGCGGATCTTGTGGGTTCCTCAGAACCGTCCTTCGCCAGGGCACCCTGAGCCAGGGGACAGTGAGTCCCCAGGGAGGTTTGATGCAACACCTTGGAGGCCTGTGTTATCCGAGAGGCCTATTCCCAAGGGTGCCCTAGAGACACGGACCCAGAATCCTAGTGGGCTGTGGAACCTGAGGGTACTCCCTGGAGGATTCTGAGGCTGGCTGCTCCAAGGCCCACCTTTTAGGAAACGCTGGATTTAGGGAAGCTGGTGGGAGATCTGCGTAGGAATGGGTCTCCAGGTCCCTCCCCCCCAGGGTATATTCTTGGCTGCACAACTAGGTATGTTTTTTTTATTTATTCAATTGTGCTTGTGCAAGTGTGCGTATGTATGTATGTGTGTGTGTGTGTGTGTATGTAGAACCACGGGCAAATTCGGGAAGCACCATGGACCACCTCCACCTCCTCCTTGTTTATTCTGCCACGGGATTCACAGGCTCCGCCCTACCAGGACTGGGAATACAGGCCGCCCCTGCTTCTGCCCGGTGTCTATACGTGGGTCTAGGATCCGAACTCAGGACCTTCTGCCTGCAAGGCAGAGGCTTAACCCCTGAGCCACCTCTCCAGCCCCCATAACTAGGTGTGTTTTGAGCCCGCCTTGGCTCTGGGACCCTAGGAGATGCTGTGTCACTGGGAGCCAGCCACGCTCCTATCAGTGAGGCCTGCCAAGGGCCCAGGGCTGTGCCAAGATAAGAGACATCCTCTGTGGTGCCAAGCCGGAGTATTATCCAGCACTTCACATGCCTTCCCAAGATGGCATCTGAAGTCAGTCCAGACCCGGCCAGGGCTGGCGGTACTTTGTTGTACATCAGATGTCTGAAGCCAGTGGCTGGTTTCTTAGCACCCCCCCCCACCTCCGGGTCTCAGAACAAACCCTCCAGCTTGCTGTGACAAGCCTCCACGTCTCTTGGGACTTCAGCTGCCCCAACCCTGAAGTGCAGCGGAAGAGAAAAACATGAACGTTCCGTGCAGAGGTCTGGCCTAAGGACCTGGTTCGAGAATGGCCAAGAGTGAGGGACGCCCATCTTTCTTGCTTGCCTCGAAGCTCATAGCAGATGTCAATCAAACACCCAGGGCCAATAGGTGGGAAGTAAAGGGGACACCCAAGTCTTAGAGTCTCCGACGAAGACCCTGACCACGCTCCCTGCCAACCCAGATAGAAACCTTCTGGATGGAAGGAGTCGATAAGCAGGTTAGCGACCATCCTTTCTTTATTTACAGTTCGGGAGGACACATGCGATGTGATGTCACAGAAGTACTGGGAGTAACCCCTCCCCTGCTGCTCCCACACTTTAAAGATAAGTCACAACCTCTCAGGACATGTCCCAAGCATTCAAAAGCCCCAAACATGGAGACCCCGGCCCTGGGAGTTGTACCTAGTGCCCTTTGAATCAGGCCAAGCCTCGGAGCATGGAGTTTGTCATTGCTGGTAAGGGACCCAGAAGCAGAGCAATACACAGCTGGGTGCAGGCGTCCTGAGTCCCCCAATGTCCTAGACCCGTGACCCTCACACCCATCACACTCAGGAACAACCCAGAGAATGTGTTCGAAGCCAGCGGGCTGGGGACACCCAAGACTTGGACTCTGTGCTTCTCCCAGGCTCCCAGCCAATGCCAGGCCTTGCTGGATGGTGCAGAGACTGGATGGTCTTTGCATCCAGGAATGACCCGGCTGTGGCTCTGGGCTCTGGGCTGAAACTCTCTTCTTGCAATGTCAAAACATCTGGTTCTTCTGCAACCCGCCTACCGGGCCCGCCCCTCACGCACACTCACTGTGGCCTGTGAGCTCGAGACAGAGGATCAGTGCCCAAACCAGCCCCATGAACTCTTCAAGAGGTGCCTGGGTGGTCGGCTTCTCAAGCCCCTGCTGTCTCTCCCAGCCCCGAGGAGGGGCGGGGGAAGGAGGGGAGTCCTGGCTGCTTCATTTCTAAACATGCGCAGAGAATCTTGATCTCTTCAACTGTAAAGGAGCCTCAGTCCAGAGCCCAGGGAGGGCTTGACTGAAGGACCCACCTGCAGGCCGAGGGGGCGTGGCTTTGGAATTTGATGACTAGTTCATCTCAGCAAACAAAGCTGTCGGGTATTTTTTCCCCTTGGAGTGTGACCCTTTCAGCCCATTCCCAGCAAGTATGGGGACTACCTTGGTGTCACTAGACAAACTCCACAAAAGCAGGGGGGGAGTGAAGAGGTGGGGACGGGGGAAGCTATGGAGGAGTGATGAGGCTCGGGCTCTAGGAACACAGGCACCTCAGGCCACAGGGGGCCCCCCCACAGCTTCTGCTCCCCCCCACCACGATGTTTAGTTCTCTCCATGGTCCATGTTACATGTGCTCAGAGCCGCACTGGTCAGCCACGTGTTCTTCTAGCTCTGCCTTGCCAGGGGCATCTGCGCCCTGCCCAGGCCAGCATTCTAGAACAGTCCTGAGCCCTCCCTGACTCCAGACCTCGATCCTCTTTTCTGATAGAGTGTCTGGCTCGGGAGCCCACAGGGTGATAGAAAGCGCGTGAAGGATCCTTGCCTGTGGGGGGGGGTCTCCCTAACTCACTCTGGCATGGGGTGCAGTGGTTATGCGCCAGGCACTGTTCTAAACACCTACGAATCAGGCACCTGTGTTTTATAGACGGAGTCAACGCACAGAGCCTTAAGTAACTTTCCTAAGGTCGGCGAGGCAGGAGAGGTGAAGCCCCTGCTTATCAGCAGCGGGAGGCAAGGACTGCTGGCCTCGTCAGCCCCTGACTCCTCGGGAGCCTTGGAGACCACCGAGCCAGACCAGTTATCGGGAAGCTCAGCAGAGAGCCCTTGTCTGGCATGTGCAAAGCCCCCTGGCACTGCAGAGAGGAAAATAAATCTGCATTAAAACACCCGAGGCCGGAGATGTGGCGGAGCGGGTAGAGTGCGCCTGGCAAGCACGAAGCCCTGGGCGCCATCGCTGCATCTGGTGCTGCAACCCGTCCTCCTAGCACTCAAGGTAGAGGCAGGGGGATCAGGAGTCTGAGACCATCCTCTTTCACACGGTGTGTCTGAGCCCAGCCTGGGATACACGAATCTGCTACAGAACAAAACACCCCAAACAAAACACCAGACTCTAGGTTTGTTGTGAATCCAGAAGCTTCCTCAGATTATCTCAGTGTCTGCCTAAGGCCCAAGAACTCAACATAGTGGCCCATACCTGTAATCTTAGCCCGTCAAAGGCTGAGGCAGGAGGATGGCCAGACTGGCCCGGTTTACATCGGGAGTTAGGTCAACCTGGGCTACAAAACGAGACTATGCCAAACCAAACCAAACAGAACAGGACAAGCACTGGTAAGATGGCTCTGGAGGAAAAGTGCCCTTCACGTGGCGCCCTAAGTTTGATCCCCAGAACCCACATAGTGGAAGGAAAGAAGCAACTTCTGAAAGTTATCCTCTGACCTTACAAATGCTGTAGCATGAACAGAGACTCTCTCTCTCTCTCTCCCCCCCCACCTCTCTCTTCCAAATAAATAACATATAAAAAAAGCAAAAGAAAAGAAAAAAGATCAAAAAAGACATATTTGGCGACACGGGCGAATGATACAGAGCTCAAATCTGAGTCTGTAGTTGATGAAATGCAACTAGCATGCAGCCATGTAGCATGAAATCATGCGGCATACAGCCAGGTAGCATCAGGTCACGTAGCATGCAGCCATGGAGGGTACAACCATGGAGGGCACAGCTCTGTACCCTCAGCCAGGTAACACTCAGGTATGTGGTCTCACAGCACATAGCTATGCAGTGTTACAGCAACCGTGTAGCATGCAGCCGTGTAGCACATTGTAGCTATGTAAGATGCAGCTATATACCGCGCAGCCACGTAGCATGTAGTCATGTAACATGCAGCCATGCAGTATATATAGTATGTAGTCATGTAACATGCAGCCATGTAGCATGTAGCTAGCATGCAGCCCGGCCAGTTCAGGACCCCCCCCCCTTTGCTGTTTGGCTGAGTTGAGTACAGCTCAGAGATCACCAGGTCTACAAACCCTCAGCTGTATGTCTGGTGCATGGGAAGCCTTGGTTGGCTTCTGTACGAACCAAAGAAATTCTAGATCAAATGGAGAATTTCCCAGGGGAGAGGTGAACTAAACACCTCTCCTTTGGGCCTTTGGGGTCCTCGCTCCGACATGAACAGTATCTACCCTCCCAGGCAGACACGCCAAGAGAAGGGTCCGAATCTGGTCATCAGATGTCCCCTGGTGGGCATCTAGCGTGCCGGGGAGCCCTTCCAGCCCCCTCCTGCCTGCCTATGTTTCCTGTTCTGGTCCCACCCTAACTGCCGCTCCCAGACACAGCACACTGGGTTCCCTGTCTGCAGCCACCCTTAGGGTGCCGTCCCCTCCCAGCGCCCCAACAGGTCAGATTCGTGACCTCACAGACGTGCTTACCGGTAGCCGCTTTGATCCTGCGGCTCCCTGCTCTACCCCTGTTCCCATGCCCGACAGCCTTGACCTAGCAGAGAAGAACAGGCGTGTCTGATTTCTCCCAGATCTGCCCGCTTTCCTTGGTGCCTGACCCCTGACCCCGACTGGCTTTCCCGGAGCAGTAAACAGCCCTGAGGTCCCGGATATTGTCCAGGCCAGGGAGAGAGGAGGCGGCAAAGGTTTTTATCCTCTACAGACTCCACTAGCCGGGAGGGAGATGCAAAGAGGAAAGATTTAAATGCACCTCCCGAGATGTCCCCTGGAGTCAGGTCTCTTGGGACAAAGGCTGAGACCACCCTTCACTTTCAAAGGTGACTGCATTATCCAGGGGACGCAGCCGCAGAAAGGGTGGGATCCAAACAGCACCTTAGGGGATCTGGAAGACCAAAATGGTGTATAAAATGGGTGGCATGTGGGGGCCTTTGACCTGGTAGATAGGGTAAGAGCTCTCGGGACAACTTGCAAGTGGGGGAACCAGAACTGGCTGAGCAGGGTCATGGTAACACAAGGAGCATTACTGTCTCCCCTGGTCACTTCATGACCCTAACTAGCCGCAGGGCAGGGACGATTCGTCACATGAAGCAGGTATCTTGTGTACCTGGGACAGGCATGGTGGGGAAGCTGGGGCTTTGCGCAGGCAAATGACTTAGGCTGTTTGTTTTGCCTTGAGATCGTGTCTCACGTAACCTAGACTCGCCTCCAACTTGCTCAGCAGCTGAGGATGACCTTCAGCTTCCGATCCTTCTGCCTCCACTTCCGGAGCGCTGGGATGATAGGCTCCGACCACCAGGCCCAGGTTGTGGGATGCTGGAGGTGGAACCCGGGGGGGCGACGTGCACGCGCTCTAATCACCGAGCCACATCACCCCGGTCCCTTCTTTTAGTTTTAAAGACCATCTACCTGCCTTGTATGGTGGCATCCGCCTGTCATCCCAGCACTTGGGAGACTGAGGCAGGAGGATTGCTGTGAGTTCAAAGTCAGTTCACGCTACAGAGTGAGACGGGCAGGAAAGGCTGAAGACAGCAGGGCTATTCCAGCCACGGTGATGGGAACGAGAACCACCAGGGAGCCAGCGAGTGTCCTGCGCTAAGGCCCAAAGGACCCATTGTTGTGGGGCCCTGGACAAGCCACGGGATTCAGCTGCGCCGCGTGTCCTCCAGGAAAAGGGATGGATCATAGTGCATTCTTGAAAGGGTCGTGGTGGTCGGTGGGCCGACGCGTACCGCACTCGGGGGCTGCTTGGGCCGAGGGACCCTCCTGAGTCACCTTTGCTTTCGGCTTGGAAACCTCTTCGGTTTAACTTGAGGCAGCTGCAGTGCTGTCGTCGGGCAGTAGAGGGCGCGCTCACCCGACACAGCCATCCGCACCCCGGGGCCCCGCAGGCCCGGAGGGTCCCGCCCGCGGGAGCAGGGTCCCAGCTGTTGACCCGGGCCAGGGCGGCGCCTGTGCCCAGCTGTCCCTGAGGCTGAGTGTCCTGCCCCCCTGCCGTCTCTTTGCCTCCAGCCTCAGCCATGGGTCCCCCTCAGATCTCCCAGCGCTAATCAGCGGGTCCTGCTTCTCCAAACCTGGCGAAAAACTCTCCAGGGCTCCGGGCGGGAGGAGACGACGCCCTTGCACCAGACGCTAGATGTTTATGAAGGATCCCTGGTCGCTGTCGGCTGTCTCCGGCTCCACGCAGCGCCCCTTCCTCCGAGTGACTCTGCTGTTCCGGTGGAATTTGGCGTAACAGCGCAGCCCTGAGCAAAGGAGGCAGAGGAGGCAGGCCAAGCTCATTTACCCCTCCCCTCGCTTCCCCTCCCTTCCTCTTCCTTTCTCTCCCCTCCATTCCTCTCCCTTCCCCTCCTCTCCCTTCCCCTCCTCTCCCTTCCCCTCCTCTTCCTTCCCCTCCTCTTCCTTCTCCTCTCTCTTCCTTCCCTTCCCTTCCCCTTCCTTCCCCTCCCTTCTCCTTCCTTTCCCTCCCCTCCCCTCCCTTCCCCAAGCACACACTACCACTGAGCCACCCCTCCCGTCTCTCACTAAAAACCAAACCAAACAGCAAACTTACACGGATCCCAGACGGGTCTCAAGTATCCGTGAAGCCGAGGATGACTCCAAACTCCCAATCCCCCTGCCTCCACCTCCCAAGTGTGGGGATTACAGGCATGTCCCACCACATCTGGTTTATGCAACGCTGGGGATTTAACCCAGGGCAAACACTCTACAGATGAGCAAAGTCTCCAGCCCGCAGAAAGCTAAACCCAGAGGTGGACCACACAAATGACTCCTTGCTCACACCTGGCCCTGACTTCCAATCCCAAATAAAGTCCAGTGAGTTCTTCCAGAAGCTTCTCCTGTTTCCCTGCACCACCTTCCCCCAGGGGTCACTATGTGTAAGGCTGTAAGGGTCCAAGGCCTCCTGCAGAGCCCTTTAGGCCCACCTTCTGGTGGTCACTCCACCATTCACCTGAAGATCTATGCAACCCCGTGCAAGACCGTTGCTGTAACACCGTCCACCCCGTGCAAGACCGTTGCCGTAACACCGTCCACCCCGTGCAAGACCGTTGCCGTAACACCGTCCAGAGATACCTTTTTTGTTTGTTGCTTTTTGTTTTTGTTTGAGAGACAGGGTCTCCCACAGCCCAGGCTACCTTCAAAAGGGGACGACCTTTGCCGAGGGTGACCTGGAACTGATCCCCTTGGCTGCCTCTAGGCTTCTGGGATTACAGTCTTGCACCCCCTTGCCTGACTCCAAAGACACCCTATCTATGCATTTCTCATCTGCTCATCTCTCTGGAATGGGACCCACGGGGCCCTGACGCCCTCCAGATACTCGAGGTATTTCTTTATCGACTGGACGACGGAGCTCAATAGCATGGCTTGTTTCTACTCCAGATCATTCTGGGGATAATGAGAGAGAAAGAGAGAGAAGGGGGGGCTCGGGGCTCAAGCTCACAGAGCCGCTGGCCAGCATTCTCCCCTCCCCCCATGGAAGACATGGGTCTGGTATGGAGGGAATTGCTTGATCTGGACATCTAGTGTTTAAAAGGATGTTTATCTCCTGAGCTCTGGGCTGAAAAGAAGAAACATCCCACGCCTCAGAAGCTGTTTTTTTTGGTCCTGTTGAAAGAAGGGACTGGGGGGGGGCAACAGGGAGTAATGGGAAATTGGGATTTGTTGCATTATCCTGACTGCTTTAGTCTGTGTGTCAAATTTTTCTGTACACAAAATTGGAGACATTCCTCTACTTTTGTTTTCTCTTTCCCTCCTTCTTTCACAGGGGTGGGAGTCAAACTGGGGTCCTGCCCGTGCTAGAGAAGTGCTTCGTCATCGAGCTATAAACCCTCGGCTCCTTTCTAGTTTATTCTGAGCTGGTCTCACTAGGTTGCCCAGGGAGCAACCTCAGCCTCAGCCTCAAAAGTAGTTAGAATTAAAGGAGTGTATCCCTGTGCTTGTATCAGTCTTTTCTTCCCTCCCTCCTTCCTCCCTCCCTTCCTCCTCCCTTCTTCCCTTCCTCCCTTCTTCCTCCCTTCTCCCTCTCTTTCCTCCCTCCCCCCTCCTTCCTTCCTCCCTCCCTTTTTCCCTCCTTCCTTCTTTCCTCCCTCCCTCGTCCCTCCCTCTCTCCCTCCCTTCCTTCTATGGGTCTCTTTCTAGTGCTGGTGATGGGACCAGGGCTTTGTGCATGACCAGCCCCCCACCTCCACCCTCCTCCCCACTTCTCTAAATGTGAGCTTAGGTAAGTTGCCCCGTTTTCCAAATGAAGATCATAACAGATCACAATAGCTGCCTTCTGCAGGTGGTTATAAATTTCTGTGGCGAGAGAGGGCTTCACAGAGCCAGCCTACCTGGGCACTTGTGGGCCCATCTTTTGGCTCCGGGTTTGGTGCTCAGAGTAGTTAAGCAGACCTGGGGAGCCCTCCCTGTGCCGGCCGGGAAGCTCACCTCCTGCCTTGTATCCTATGATCACACTTGGGAGGCCTCCCTGCGCCAGTCCCAGCCAGCTCAGCCTGGATCTTATTCAAAGAGATTCGCTCCCTTTTGACCTCCTCCTGATGGGCCCTCACCCCAGCTTGTATTTCAAGAGGCGAGAACCGCACATCTAAGAACGTAGGTCAGCCATGGAGACTCGCAGCCCGGGCGAGCTCACAGACAAAGCCAAGCAAAACAGATCTTGCTCCTGCCTTTAGCTCCCAGGGGATTCTCTTACCTGCTCCCTCTCCGCAGGACCCTCTTCCCACCCTCTTCATCCACCCACCCGCCTCGGGGAAATCTCAGAGGCTTCGTGAGGGCTGGAGAGATGGCTCAGGGATTAAGACTCTGCCTCACAGTAGAAGGACCTGAGTTCAGATCCCAGGTCCCATGTAAAAGTGCCAGGTGGAAATGGCAGCAGCCTGGTGGGCAGAACCTGGTGGGTGGAGCCTGGGACATCCCAGAGGGAAGCCAAGGGAAGGTAGAAGCAATCCGGGATGATTCCGGAAGTCACTCTTCGTCCTCCACAGGGACACACAGTGCCCGCCCCCTCCCAGGTTCCATGGCCCTCCGGAGCATGGGGGCCCCTGGATTTACCTTCCATACACATGCAGTCGTCAAAGCATTTGTTGTTGAGGCCGCGGTTGTGTAGTGCGCAGACATGCTCCCGGAGGTCACAGCAGCTTCCTGGCGACGCAGTAGACACATGTGGTCGGTCAAGCCGCGCAGCCGCCCCCCCCCCCCCGCCCAGGGTCCCAGGGGACAAGAGATCCATCATCTGTGTACAGGCCATGCCCTGGCAGGGTGGATGCCATCTGGTGTGCAAGGCTCCTGGCCAGAGCTGCCAATGGACATCCTGGCTGAGGTCCTGGGGGGGAGGGTGGGGGGATGGGTGGCAGAGATCCCCATGGCCCCAAAGGGGCGACCGATTGATCGAGGGAAGATGGAAGATGTTATGGGGATTCACCTCTTCCTGGGCCAGGGGGTGGGATGGCTGAGGGGCAGCAGGGGCAGGGGCATCAGCTCAGCTCTGGGAGGGGCTGGGGCTCAAGGGCGACCTCATTCTTTCGGACAGGTGGAGAAGCTGAAGCCTGGGACCCCTCCCACCTTTGGCCACAGGCCTGGCTTCGCTCCTCACCGAGCCTCCCCCCGCCCACCTCATTGGTGTGACCCCCAGCCTTTTCTTCCCGCTCAGAATGCAGACGGTGGGTTGGGAAGAGACACGTTCTGTGAGGGTCCATGTCTGTCCCCCATGGCAAACAGCAATTCCCACTGCTGGCCTCATAGCCCCGCGCTGTGGAGATGCCCATCCGGGTCCTCCCCGCCCCACCCCCATGCAGGAAGAAGGGCTGCGAGCTACTGGCCTCAGGATCCATTCAACGCGGGTCCCCACTCCTCTTCGCGGCAGCCCCTGACCGAGGCCAGCGTGGCGGGCGTCGGGTCTGCCGCTTCTGACCAGGGCGAGGCGCCTCGGGCAGGCGCAGGCTTGGCTCCCATCTCGTGGGCATCGAGTTAAAGGTATCTCTGCCCAACTGCTTCCTCTCTTGCCTTTTATGACCGCCATCCCCCATCCCCGCCCCCCTCAAATTCCTCTGTGTATCAATAGAAAGGGTCTCACGTAGCCTGGCCTCCACTTACTGTGTAGTCAAGGCTGACCACGAACCCCTCATCCTCCTGTCCTCTACCTCCCAGGGTGCTGGGGCTAAAGGTCTGTTCTCTCTCTCGCTCTCTCTCTCTCTCTCCACATGTGGGTGTGTATATGTTTGGGTTTGTGTGAAGGAGGGCATTGTGTGTGCCAATGGAGGTCCAAGAGTGATTTCAAGAATCACCCTGAATTGCTTCCATGTCCACCTGACATTTTTATGTGGGGTCTGGGGATCCGAACTCAGGTCCTTTCTCTTGCAAGGCAAAGGCTGTAACCTCTGAGCCATCTCCCCAGCCCTCTTCTCTTTATTCTCACCTCCCGCTCCACATCTGACCACAAGAACCAGGGTTTCGGACACTAGTCAAAGCCCAGGCCCCTTGATTTTAGCCTGTCTTAATGGAGATTGCTGCTGAAGGGGATGGGGATATAACCAAATGCCTGAGTCTCCAGAAAGGGGGGGGGATGAGTCATCATGGGGAAAGAATAGACTTAGCCCCATGGGGTGTTTAGAGGAAGAGGTCAAGAAGGACTCATCGCACCCACCGCAGGGCTCCAAGGATTATGCTTAACAAGCTTGGGAACCGAGTTGGCCCAAGCTGTGTGATCTTGGGAAAGACTCTTAGTGTCTCTGGGGTCTGACTGCCTTATCTGAAAATTGAGCGTCCCCTCTAATGTTATCAATGTACGATAGCATCTCCGTGGAAACTGATAGCTGCTGTCACTTTTTGTGCATGTATATGTGTGTAAAGGGGCATAGACCCTCAGGGCTGGGTAAAGCCTTTTCCTCACAAGCAAAAGGACCTAGTTTGAATTCCCAGATCCCACTTACAAATTGCTAGGAAGGGGCTGGAGAGATGGTTGTGGGGGTTAAGACTCTACCTCATAAGCAGAATGCCCCTGAGTTCAGATCCCAGATTCTATGTAAAAATGCCAGGCGGAAGTGCTGGGAGTCTACACTTCCCCGTGCCGGTGGGTGGAGCTTGGGCAATCCCAGAGCAAAGCAAAAGGAGGCAGAACAATCCGAGGTGATTCCCAAAGCCACTGTAGGGCCTCCACAGGACAGTGTAGCCTCTTCCCTCTTCTACTCCCTGCACCCACATCTCCACCCACACTCAAAGAAAAGGTCAGAGACCCTGGGGCCTGCTTCCATGACGAAAGTCCCATCCCCACACCGGACTGGGAGTCCCTTCAGCCCGGGGCCTTGGGTGTGGCTGACTGGGTTACCTGGCAGGCAATCCTGGTGGTGGTCACACTGCTCCCTTTCGGCCGCCGATGTCTCGTTGCCGTCACTGGAGAAGTGACTTCGGTGTTTCTCTGGGGACAAGAAAATCTGTGGTGAGACTATGCGGGTCAGCAGGTGGAAGAGTGAGCACAGCGTGTGAGAGCCGCAGTGCCGGCCGGCACATCCCCAGGGGCTCTGCGCAGGACGGAGACCTCGCCCCCCACCTCCAGTCCATGCCGTAGCGCTTGGGCGCAAAGCGAGCGTGGGTCACCAGCGTAGACCCTGGACATCTCCAAGTCAACCTGAGCTCATGCTTCCTTAGAAAGGGAGGGGGTTCATGGGAGAGGGTGGAAGGGTGGGAGAGGCTTCATATGGGAGGCTGGGGAGGAGAGGGAGAGGAAGGGAAGGTAGGAAGGTTTCGTGGGGGAGGGCAGGAGGGTGTGATGGTAAGTCTCAGTTGTCCACTTGATGGGATCTAGAAACATCAGTGAGCCAAGCCTCTGGCATCCCCTTGGGACAGTATCTTGATCAGATTAATTGAGGCGGGAAGACCCGCCCACCACGGGAGACACTATTTCCTGGACGGGTGTCCTGGGCTGAATAGAAAGAAGAAAGCCAAGCTGATCGCCAGCATGACGCAGTCACGTGTGTGTGCGTGTGCGTGTGTGTGTGTGTGTGTGTGTGTGTGCGTGTGTGTGTATAAGAGGGCACTTGAGTGTGCGTGCCTGTGGAAGCCCAAGGGTGACATCAGGTACCATCCTGGATTGCTCCCCCCCCTTATCACTCGGCTCTGGGGTTTCCCAGGCTCCCCCTTCCAGGGCTGGAATTGCAGGCCACCGCCATTTCCGCCTGACATGTTTACACGAGATCTGGGGATGTGGCTTCGGGTCCTTTTGCTCATGGCAAGGGCTGTAGCCCCTAAAGCATCTCTCTCTTTGCTTCTTGACTATGTCCGTGATGGGACCTGCTGCCTCCAGCTCCCGCTGCCCCTCTGATCTGCGAGCGGAACAAACCCTTTCTCTCGCGGATGGCTGTCTTCAGGGTATCCTGTGAGAGCGGCGGGAAAAGAAGCAAGGACACTGGGGGGGGGGTTACCTTTCCTCTTCACAGAAGGCCAGACCTCGGGCTTTAAGTCTTCGTAATCGGTCCAGTCGAACAAGGTCATGTCCAGCGTGGGCATCACCTCCCCGTCAAGCCTGGGCTGGACCTGCCATGGAAGGAAAAGACAGGCGAGGGGTCCCAGGGGCCATCCAACCAGGGAGGTGGTCACCTGGGGTCTCCAGGGCAGTGGCCAAGGATGAGGCTCCTCAGAGGCCACCTTGTCCTCTACTGGGCACCAAGGATGCCAATGCAGTAGCCTGAGCCCTGCTACACTGTCACCAGGGAAGCTATTGCAAGATGCCACTTCACGGATGCCACTTCACGGGCATCGTGGGAGTAAGTGTGTTACGGCCAGGGACGAGGTCACATTCCAGCAGCTGGTTAGGAAGGCCTTCGTGTGTGTGTGTGTGTGTGTGTGTGTGTGTGTGCGCGCACGCGCGTGTGTGTGTAGGAGGGCACTTGAGTGTATATGTGTGTGCACTTGTGGGTGAACTCTGGAATTATCCTGGATTGTTCTGCTTCCTTATTGCTTTGCCTGGCTCTCCCAGGCTCTACCCTCCAGGGCCATGTCTGCCTGTCATTTTTAGGTGGGTTCTAGGATCCGAACTCAGGTCCTTTAGCTTACAAGGCAACGGTTTAACCCCTGAGCCATCTCCCCAGCCCCAACTCTTCTGAACTTCGAAGTTCTTCCCCATGGGTCCCGCCTCTCTCTACACAGGGACCACCATTGTCAGAGTTAGGCACAGGTGTCCACTCGACAGTTGAGGGTTTGAGCTCTGGGCACATCTGTAGAGAATTAATGGTTGAGTTAAGCCCAGAGCAAACCTGCAGGAGATTGTCTGGCTGATGGGGAAGGCCCAGCCCATGGCAGGTGGGATTAGGCCCTGGAATAAATCACAGAGAGCTGGTTGAGGAAGTTGGCGTCCTTGTGTACACTTGGCCAGACACGCTGGTCTGGCAAGTAAGGATCGTCCCTCTCTCAGCCGTTACGTAGAGATGGTGTGGCCAGTTCCGTCAGCCCTAGTGTTGTTGTGAGCTCTCCCATCAAGCTGGACTGAGAACTGTAACCGGACAATCATAAGAAAATAAACCTCTTGTTTCCTAAGCCGTTTGATGGCGATGTTCATCAGCCCTGCAGGTGACTGCAACAGCCATGCTGCGCCGACCTCGTCCTCCTGGCTTCTCCAGCCTGAGTCCCAAGGCCACGCCCTGTGGGGCCAACAGCCCTTCCCCAGATACTCGTCCCAGGGGAGCAGAAGCTGGACCACCTCTCAGGTTCACAGGGGTCTCACGCCCAGCCCTGAGGCTGTGTGGGGGTTCCTTACCTGGGGCTGCAGGGAGGTGACAGGCAGGACATGGGACTCCTCGGTGGCAGGCGCGGCCTCCGCCGTGGTTAGGAACAGCATGGTGGGAGCCAGGCTGGTGGAAGACTCCCCCGCGGCGGCCTCCAGCGTCTGGTCTTGGGTGGGCTCTGCTTTCTTCATCAGGGAGCTGGGACCTCGGACGGCAGCTCGGCCTGAGACCAGGCAGCAAGCACAGGGTGACCTGCTTGCCGCCCAGAGTCAGCCTACAGAACCCCCCTCCTCTTCGGTAAACCGAGCAAGGGCCGGTAGGTCCATGGGGTAAATCAACCACTAACATCCCTGCTGTCTAATCTTCTGGGGGTCTGGAATGGGGTGGTCACTGTGGAGGATGAACCCAGGATGCCAGTGGACAGCCGGGCACTTTGCATCAGGGATGAGTGAGATTAATCATGGAAGAGGGCTGGAGAGATGGCTCAGGGGTTAAGACTCTGCCTCACAAGTAGAAGGTCCTGAGTTCAGAATCCAGGTCCCGCATAAAAAAAAAAAAAAGAAAAAAAGAAAAGAAAAAACCACCAGGCGGTGGCCTGCACTTTGGGCTCCAGTGGGTGGAGCCTGGGAAATGCCACAGCGAAGCAAAAAGGAGGTAGAAGCAATCCAGGATGATTCTGAAGACACCCTTGGGTCTCCATAGGGACACACAGTGCCCTGTAACACACGCACACGCACACGCACACGCACACGCACACGCACACGCACACAACCTTAGTGCTTCTGGGTGGTGATAAGTAGCCATAAGCTTGTTCACTAAGCACCTGCTACGCTGGGTTCCCCAGAGAATCACTTTTCAAGATTTAGTTCTTCTGAGCATCGCAGGAGCTCCACGATGTGGGGAGAAACGAGAGCCGCAGGGAGGTTTGATAGCTTCACAAGGGACACACAGTTCATGAGCGACAGAGCATGGATTCGAATCCCAGTCCACCCCGGTGCGAAGACAATGCGTTCACTCCCTGGGGCCACCATCCGAGCCTAGGTGTGGGGACTGAGTGCGAGGGGAGGGTGCAGGGCCAGCAGGGGCTCAGCAACAGTGGGGACCACCTGTCTTTGTTGGTCGAAGCAAGACCCAGCTGTAAGCTGGCTGGGTGTACCCCACCCTGCAGAAATGAACCCCAGTGAGCAGAGCCTGAAGCTTCACCACTGGTGGCAAACAGAGCTGGCCTGGCCTGAGCCCCCTTGTCACCCCCCACCTGTGCCGCAGGACAGCCCTGCTGCTTCACTGAACATGGGAAGCTGAACCGCAAGGTCAGCGGGCCTCTGTGTGCTGCGCCCTCCGGCTGGTCTTCGAGGATGCCAGCCTCCTCCCTCCACCTGGCACAGGGGTCCCCAAACCAAGAGGATAAGTATCAAAGCGGCGGGGAGGGGGGGACTTATCTGGGTTCTGCCACCTGGAGGGATGGGGGAGGTCTCATTCTGCCTATTCCCAGAGGAAGCCTCCCCCACTCTGCCCGGCCCTTGTCCTATGAATAGACTTAGCAGCCCACGTGAGGCTGGGGCAGAGCCGGTGGGTGGGTGGAGCTTCCTGGGCGGTGAGTGTTTGAGCCCTCGGCTCACTAGGTGGCTGCAGAAGGGCCTTTGGGAATGGGAAAGACGCGGGAAGGAAGGTGAACAAGGGAGACATAGGAGGAATGTGACATCTCTCCTGGGGTGCTGGAACCCCTCGGGGCGCCAGTCTAAGGGGGCACTACTGGCAAGAGGTGGGATTCTGGGAGCTGGGTCTAGGGAGAGAAGGGTGGATCATTGGGGAGCATTTGAAAGGGATTTGGGGATCCTGGCTCCTTTCCCTTCTCCTCCTCCTCTCCCCTTCCTCATTCTCTCTCTCTCTCTCTCTCTCTCTCTCTCTCTCTCTCTCTTTCTCTCTCTTCCTTACAGTCCTTTTAAGGTGCTCTGCCCGGGGCCACTGTGGTTGACCCCTCTGAAATCATGAGCCAAAATTCAGCCTCTTCCTTGTGCTGAGTGTCTCAGGGATGTTGTCACAGTGGACAGCTGACCACTGCCCAGGGCCACTGGTCCCCAACTGGAGGACGCTGATGCTCGAGGGGCGTCCACTGCTGCGCTCCAGCCAGCCCCCGAGTCTAAGCGATCTGCGAACCAGGTGCTGGAAAGCCACAGAGAGGAAGCAGTGGAGCGGGAAACTACGAGTCCCTGTCAGGGCAGGTTTCAGAGCTCAGATTCTCAGCCCCCCCATACACTCTATTTCTGAGGATATTCAGGGATTTGGGCACCAGCCTCCTGTCTCTTCACTGGACTTATAGTAGGGTAGATATAAGTCAGATATGCTGTAGAACTTCCCAGCTTTAGGGATGATTGGCTGTAAGACAGCATCCCTGTATCACCCCTCTCCTCCTCCCAGGCCTCTCCCCTTGACTTTAGCCATACATTGCCCCTCTTTCTGGGTGCCCAGTGCCTGTCACCATGGAAGGCTCTGGATGGGTCGACCAGGGCCTCACAACCCCCTGACCCCGTCCTGCCCTTGGAGGCGCGGTCCACTTCTGGTCCGGGACCGTGTCCCTCCCAGGTCTCCAGCTACCTCGGTGCTGTCGCAGCCGCCGTCTCTTGTGCTCTTTACCGCGCTTCTTGGTCTTCTCCCACCCTGGAGACCGGGGCGCCTTCTCCGGGTAGGGCAATGCCAGCCCCAGAAACAGGTCCTTGTCCCGCAGCAGGCCTGCGGGGCTCTGTCCGGCAGCAGTCCAGAGGCCTGCCTGGCGGTGGTGGCCGCATCCCCCTCTTGGACCCGGCCGGGCACGCTGGGGGCCCGATTTTTCCTGTGAGTGCCCCGCCGACCATGGTGGGTGGTCTGAGGGGCCCCCAGTGCAGATCCAGGCAGGTGAAGGTGAATCTCAGGCAGGTTCCTGGAAGGACTTCCAGGCACAAGGGAGCCCGCCGCCCGGAGCTCTGGGAGCAGCAGCAGGACCAGGCACAGCCCGAGGACCTTGGGGACAGCGGCCCCCGCCATTGGCGCCTGCAAGAGAAGCGGCAACATGAGGACCATGTATCAGGGCAGGCTTCTCTCTCAAAGCCCCCTACCCCACATCCCGCCACTCTGGCCACGTTCCCTGATACAGATGGGAGGATTCCGCTCCCAGGGTCCAGATGGCAACTCCTGGGCCTGTTTACTGGTTGCTTGGTTGCATTTTTTAAAAGTTTATTTATTTTATTTTTTAATTTAATTATTCATTTATTTGTGTGCGCGCGCATCAGAGGGCACTGTGTGTCCCTGAGGAGGACCCAGGTGACTTTGGAAATCGTCCTGGATCGCTTCTACCTCCTTCTTGCTTCGCTCCGGGTTTCCCAGGCTCCGCCGACCAGGGCCGGAAGTGCGGACCGCGCTGTATCCTCCTGGCGGCTTTATGTGGAACCTGGGATCTGAACTCAGGGCCTTCACGCTTGCCAGAGTCTTCACCCCTGAGCCATCTCTCCGGCCCCCTTTTTGTTTTGTTTTGAAGACTAGGGTTCATGTGGCCAGGCCAGCCTCTGGCTTGCTATAGAGCTGAGGGTGACTTCAAACCCCTAAACCTCGCGTGATGGAGACGTTTCCACTGGTCACAACCGTCTGGGGCTGGAGAGATGGCTCAGGGGCTTAAGACTCTGCTTTGCAAGTACAAAGTCCTGAGTAAGATCTCAGGTCCCCCATAAAAACGCGGGAGGAACCGGCCATGGGCTGCACTTCCGGCTCGGGTGGGCGGAGCCTGGGAAACCCCAGAGGCGCAGGGAGGAGGTGGAAGGGATCCAGGACGATTCCCAAAGTCACCTTGGTCCTCCACGGGGACACACGGTGCCCCCCGACACACACGCGCGCACACACACACCTCTTTAGTCTCTCCAGAACTTGGGGGGGGGTGCGGAGGGAGGTGCAGGACCCTCCCTCCCTGCTAGGGAAGAAGGTGGCCCCTGGTGGCTGCCTGCGGTCTGTGGCCCGGTGCACGGGTTTCTGTTGGACTGTCCCCCCACTGCACCCCTTCATGTCTCTTTTCCTAGCTTCCAGCCTTGGCCAGGCTAGCGCTAGATCAGCCGGCTGATTGAATTTTTATGGGCTGCCCAGGACTCCATTAGGGTCCCCAAAGTGCTTACACGGCCACTTCTGTGTGATCTGTGGCTTCATAATTGCCCCGGGCAGGGGGACGTCGGCCCACCCGGATGATTCTCTGATTCCCAGCATCCCTCCCCCCAGCTACCTCCAGCACCTCCCCCCACATTCCAGCCGAGTTCACCTCCAGCCAGTCCCTAGTGGGGTTTGCCTGGTCGGCTCTCAGAGACCCACCCAGGTGTACTCAGCCAAGGCCGAGGGGAATATCCCAGTACTCTTTATCAGGGGACCCGGGCATCCGGTCCCGTTGATCAAGGGACCCCGGCCTCCTCTGCACACAGCTCTGCTCTTCCAGAGCCCCGTGCTAGATACAAGGTGGTCTCACCGATTTCCTTTCTCCTTCCTAGTCACAAGACCATGCCTACAAGAGGCCGATGGAATACTTGGGGGTCTCCCCAGCAGCCTCCCTCCATCTCTAAGACTACAGACAACAGCCCGTCCTCACTGGCTGTCCTTGTCACCTGGCGGCCAGAGACACAGCCCTTTCCTAACAAGCACCTGAGGCCCCAGGACTGTTCTGGTGGGCCCAGGACACATGGGGGGCCGGCAGTCAGTCTTTGTTGGACTCCTGCCAGTACCCTAGGCTACTCTCTCGGCTGGGAGTTTGCCTAACCATAGCTAGAGGCAGCCTCTGCCCTCTCTAGAATAAAGAGCCAGAAAGAGCGACGTTGGAGTCAACCTCTGGCCTCCACACACATGTGCAAAAGCATACACTCCACGCCCCACACCCTCACAGAACCTTTATTTATTTACTTGTCTAGAACCTTTATTTTTGTCATATGATTCAGACCCAACCTGCTTTTGCAGCTGCGTCTTTTACTTTCTAGACATCACAACCAGAAACAGCTGTCCCAAGCTGCTTAGAACAGCTTCTCCCCTCCACCCCTACTTTTCTCTGCCAAATTGTGCCTGCCCCCCCATGACCTCTACTCCAGGAGGCGACCCTCAGCTCCCGCCTGGATGTGCTCCCTCTCAGCACTCCCATAAAGCTTTGCTTCTGCAGATCTCGCTGCCAAGGGTGGAGAGACAGGTTAAGAGTCTGCCTCACCAGCAGAAGGTCCTGAGTTTGAATCCCAGGTCCCATGTAAAAATGTTAGACAGAGGCAGAAAGAACAGCAGCCCTGCTCGCCCAACCCTGGTGGGCGGAGCCTGAGAAATCCCAGAGCCAAGCAAAAAGGAGGTAGAAGGCTGATTCCCAAAAATCACTCTTGGGCTGCCACAGGGATGCACAGTGGTCTCTGATACACACACACACACACACACACACACACACACACACACACACACGGAGTAAATAAATAAATAACATATTAAAAAAAAAAAAAGCCAGGTAGAAAAAATGGCAGCAGCCTGCACTTCTGGTCCTAGTAGGAAAATCCCAGAAGGAAGCAAGAAGGAGTTAGAAGCAATCCAGGATGATTCCTGAAGTTACCCTTGGACCTCCAAGGGACACACAGTGCCCTCTGATACACACACACACACACACACACACACACACACACACAGGCAATAAATGAACGAATGAATGAAGTTTTTTAAAAGAGACTTTGCTACCAAATGGTGGGATTATTTGCTTTCATGGAAGTACCCAAGAAGCCTAGCAGCACCCTGTGTGTGTGTGTGTGTGTGTGTGTGTCCGTGTGTGCATGCGTTTGCACGCACGTGCCTAGATCTCTCTCAGTGCTTCTGCGTGCCGAGGGCCCTACACACCTAGACACTGGGGGTCATGACTTGGATGGGTGTGGATCCCTGGGATATGTGCGTGTGCGGGCACATATGAATGCACACCTGTGCACATGTATGTGTGTGTATGTGTGAGCTGGCAGACTGCACAGAATCCCCTCACTTCAAAATGGAGGGATTTGTACTCAGATATTGGCACTACATAGTGGCCACAGTGCCAGACTGGCACGAAGCCACTCAGGAAACACGGCCCTCTCCAGAAGCTGTGCCAAGGATTCCCCATGACGACGGGCTCCGATCCATCCCCGTCGCTCTGAGCGTCAGATGGAGGCTGTGCCACAAAGCGCCCACCCGGCATCTGAAAGAGTGGCAGGTGGTCCCGCTCCTCTGCCAGTCCTGACGGTGGTGCCTGCCGCCGGTTCCCACAGGGATGGTCCCAGGACCGCCCCTGCCACACTGGGAATGGCCTGGATGCGAGTTGTCCAGACACGGCGAGAGAAGCCACAGCCCAGGCCTGTCCCCACTGAGGCCAACAGCGAGCCGTCAAGACAAAATAACACAGTGACGCAGCAGGGATGACGCCAGGCTCTCTGGTACCGTTCAGTCTTCTCAACCGCTCGGCATCCCAAGTCGGTTTCCACTGACCCTTGTGATTGCTATGATCACCGCCGAGACAGGAATTCCTGGAGCTGAGCTACCTTGAACTGGCCATGTGGTGGGAAGCATGATCTTCTTCCTGTCTCTACCGCCCACGTGCTGCGATGACAGGCGTGTGCCACCAACGCTTTGATTCTGTGGCAATGGGGACCTGAACCCAGGGCCTTGACCATGCAAGATAGGCACACTACCAACTGAGTTGCTAGGCAGGCACTGAGTTCATGCTCCAGACTGAGTTTCCACATTTTAAAAATGAGGAAACAAGGGCTGGAGAGATGGCTCAGGGGTTAAGACTCTGCCTCACAAGCAGAAGGTCCTGAGTTCAGATCTTGGGTCCCATGTAAAAATACCAGGCAGAATTGGTGGTGATTGGCTTGCACTGCCAGCCCTGGTGGGCAGAGCCTGGGAAATCCCATAGCAAAGCAAAAAGGAGGTAGAAGCGATCCTGGATGATTCCTGAAGTCACCCTTGGTCCTCCACAGGGACATATGGTGCTATCTGACATAGAGAAAAAAGGGAGGGAGGGAAGGAGGGAGGGAGGGAGGGAGAAAGAAAGAAAGAAGGGAGAGAATGGGGAAGGGGGAGCAGGGGAGTTGGGGGAGGTGGAAGGAAGGAGGGGACCCATGTACCTGTTAAGTTTGTATGAGTAGAAATAATAATAAAAAAGAAAGAAGGAAGGAAGGAAGGAAGGAAAGAAAGAAAGAAAGAAAGAAAGAAAGAAAGAAAGAAAGAAAGAAAGAAAGAAAGAAAGAAAGAGAAAGAAAGAAAGAAAGTTTAAAAAATGAGAAAGCTAGCCAGGTGTGATATCTCACATCTCTAATTCTAGAGCCAGCACTTGGAAGGCTGAGGCAGGAGGATTGCTATGTGTCCAAAGCCAACCTGGGCTATCTAGTGAATTCCAGGCCAGTCTGGGCTACAAGCGAGATCCTATCTCAAAACAACGAAACTGGGCTGGAGATTAAGGGGGTTAAGATTCTGTGTCAAAAGCAGAAAGTCCTGAGTTCAGATCCCAGGTTCCATGTGAAAACACCAGGCAGAAATGGTGGTGATGGCTGGGAAATCCTAGAGCAAAGCAAAAAGGAGGTAAAGCAACCCAGGATGATTCTCTTGTTCCTGACAGGGACACACAGTGTCTTCTGACACACACACGCGCGCACACACACGCACACACACTCACACGTGCACGCACACACGCTAAATAAACAAAGTTTAAATTTAAAAACAAAACTACATACTCTCTGAAGGGCAAGCCACAAGCCCAAGGCCACAGGGCTTTGAGGCCTGGTTTCTCTGGCCACGGGCACAGGGAACCGGGTCCTTCCTCCCATTCCCAAGGCCCGGAGCTCTCAGGGGTCACCTGCTTAATGCCAGGATTGCGGCTCGTTGCTGAGCAGCCACTGAACCAATCAGCTCAGAAGCAGGACCAGGCACGGCAGGGGGGAGGGATCTGGGGAGGGGACTGTGGACAGCAGGGGGGGAGTTGGGGGAAACAGAAGGACTGGTCTCCTGCCCGGGCCTGCCAGGCACAGTGGGGGCGGAGCTGGCAGCCAGCAGCCTCAGCCAAGAGCCGGCAGGGGGCGGTGTCATATGCAAATAGGCATCCATCCCTGGGGACCCTGTTTGAAATCCTGAAGCCCCTCGCTATCCCCAGCTCTGTATGGGGGGGGGGCACAAGACTGGAGGGGCAGGGCGGCGGTGGAGGCTCCGCCCCCCCAAGCCCAGCAGACAACTGTGGAGCTACCCCACCTGCTCCCCACGACAGCTGCGGGGTCTGCGTTCCTGATGGGGGCCACTGGTTGAATGGCAGGCAGGGAGAGGTGGGACCATGCTGGGAACCTCAGGCTGCGTTGCTGGAGCCACAGCTTGTGATGCACCTTCCAGACCGTCGGCCAGGCCAGGCCGAGCAGAGACCCCCCCTCCCCACTGACCCCAGGCTCCTGGGTGGGTGGGGGGCATCTGAACTGCAGCCTTATCCGGCAGAGACACGCCTGGGATTCTGAAGCATTCGAGTCTAATTTGCTTTTTTAAAAAACATAGCGTAGTGGTTTGGGAGATGTAGCTTCAGGGTAGAGCTCCTTATTTGCCCACCACACACAAGGCCCCGAGCTTTGTCCCAGAATTGCAAAATCAATCAATTAATTAATTGAATTAAAAATTGAGGCTGTTTTGAAAACTGTAATAAAAATGACAAGCACTTTCAGATATATTCTCTACAGAGAGAGAGAGAGAGAGAGAGAGCATGTATTTGTGACAGGGTCTTGCAATGTAGAGTAGATAGGCTTGAAAAGTGTTGTCCTTCTGTCCCTACCAAGGAAATAACATGACTGGAGCCTGTGCCACTATGCCCAGCTTCCTCCCTCTCTCCCTCCCTTCTTTCCTTCCTTCCTCTTTTCCTTCCTTCCTCCTTCCCTCCCTTCTTGCTTGCTTCCTTCCTTCTTTCTCTAACTACCTCTTTCTCTCCTTCCCCCTTCCTCCTTTTCTCCTCTCCCTTCCTCCCTCTCTCCCCTCCTTCCTTCCTTCCTTCCTTCCTTCCTTCCTTCCTTCCTTCCTTCCTTCCTTCCTTCCTTCCTTCTTTTCTTCCTTCCTTCCTTCCTTCTCCCCCCTTACCCCTTTTCTTTCTAACATGGTCTCATGTAGTCCAGGCTGACCCCTAACTTGCTGTAGTGCAGCCAAGGGCGACCTTAAACTTCTGATGCTCCAGCCTTTACCTCCGAAATGCATTACATGTGTGTGCCGTCAAGCATGGTCTTCTGTGGTGCTGACAATCTAACCTGGGTCTCCTGGCAGGCCATAAAAGTGACTATAACGTCATGAAAGCGTCAGTCTTAACACAAGCAAAGCCCTGCAAAGCTGCACCCCAACACTGGCTCCCTGAAGAGCATTGCAGAAGTGAGTGGGGGACACTTTCGTTTTTAAAAGAAGATTTTATTCATTTACTTATGAGAGAGAGAGAGAGAGAGAGAATCTTATGCCGTGGGGATCAAACTCAGGTAGCCAGGAGTAACAGTTCGCCTGCATGGTTGCTGATAAATAACCATCAAACGGCTTGAGGGAACAAGGGGTTTATTTTCTCTTACTGTTCCTGGTTAAAGTTGTTTGCCCATTTTATCAGAAGAGCTCACACAGCGATAGGGCCGGGGAAACTGGCCACACCATCTCTACCTAATGGTTGAAAGAGGGCGATCCTTACTTGCCAGACCAGCACGTCTGTCCAAGTGTACACAAAAATGCCAACTTTCTCAACCAGCTCTCTGTATTTTACTCCAGGGCCTAATCCCACCTCCCTGGGGCTGGGCCTTCCTTCCCCAGCAGCTAGACAATCTCCTGCAGGTTTGCTCTGGGCTTAACCACTAATTCTCTACAGACGTGCCCAGAGCTCGAACCCTCAATTGTCAGGTTGACACTTGTGTTTAACTATGACACCAGGTTTTTGAGCAGGCCCGGGAGCACTTTCAAAGGAGCATTGTTACACACACACACACACACACACACACACACTGTTACCCCTCGCGGCTGCACCATCAGCTCTAGAACTTTCTGAACACAGAGCAGCCAGCAGAGCCAGCCTCACAGAGGAGGACGAGCCGCAGCTGCCTAAGTTGCCGCCCAGTACAGGAAGCAGGTGCATCCGCTACTCTGGCCAATTCCCTTTCACCGATTCCCTTTCGGGTAAACAAAGGTTCTGAAGCCGGGCAGCTGCTCAGAAGCACCACAGGGCTGCTGAAGGTGCGCGGGATTTACAGGGGTGTTTGTGTAAATTAGAGAAAATTGTCACTTGGGGAAAGGAGCTAGGGGTGTGGAAGGGTGTTACGCTGGTCCTTTTTTTTAAAAGTGTCTTTATTGGTTTTCTGTAGAGTTCTGAAATCATGAGTTAGATTTCATTCATGAAAAAATCTACGCTGCTCAGAAGAATTTTTTGGGGGGTGTTGCAATGTAGTAGTCAGTAGCACCTCCCCTAGCGTGCATGAGGAGACCTGGGTTTGGCCCTGAAACAACCCATAGAGAGTAGTGGATAGTGGCTGTGGGGGTCCCAGAGGCTGTCAGTCAAGGGGTCTGTGGCGACGGACCTGTGTCTGTCCCTCTCGTCCTGATGAGCCAGCAGGGACCGGGGACATGTGCTAGCCTACTGAGTGCTAGAGAAGGAGGCACAGAGTGGGACCCCAACAACCATGTCTGTGCTCTCTCTCTCTCTCTCCCTCTCTCTCCCTCTTTCTCTCTCTCTCTCTCTCTCTCTCTCCCTCCCTCTTTCTTTCTCTCTCTCTCTCCAGGCTCCTCGGGGCTCTGCCTTGGCTTAGCCCATCTGCCCAACAGTGACTGATTCTTGGCACAAGTGCAGCCTAAGGCCTCCAGGGTTAGTACCCCGAGACCAGTGTGGAGCCCTTTGGGTGCGGCTACCTCTCAGGAAGGAGTCCGGGCTGGTGTGGGAGAGGGGATGCAGGGGACCATCCCCTGTCACGGTTCAGGTGCTGAAATGCCCGTCCCGTGAGCCCTCCCCAGCTCGGAAGAAACCCGAGGCAATTCCCTCTGCTACACACGGCCAGGAAGGAAGGAGCTTGCTCCCAGAGCGCCGTCGGTGTAGCCAGGGATGACCGTGAACTCCGATCCTCGGCCTCCTGGGTGTTGGGATTACAGGACCTCGCCCCCACACCTGTTTTACACAGTGCTGGCTTTCTGGGCGCTGCGGATTACGTACACGCTAGACCAGCACTCCACCGACTGAGCTGCGCTCCCGGGCCTGAAGGTGCCCATTCAGCCCAGTCCACATGCTGTCTCCTCTGTGGCGACGGCGCAGCCTGGCCTGGCACTTTTGGGCCCAGGCAATGACCTTCTCTATTCACGGTCAGGGGTTCCAACCTGCAGGCCACAGCGTGCCATCCCACAATTTTCCCCGCAGGGATTCTGGGACCAAGGGACTGAATTTTGTCCTCAGACCAACAGCCTCCCAGCAGGATGGGTCTCTATGCCACCCTGGCACAAGTCTGGTCACTCCCTCTGCCCTTCACTTCTGCTGAAGCATCTCTGATTAAGCCTAGGAGCGTGCGTGTGTGTGTGTGTGTGTGTGTGTGTGTGTGTGTGTGTGTGTGTGTGTGTTGGGAAGGCAGCAGTCCAACCTCCAGAGTCACCTGCTTGGGCAGATGTGCTGCCTTGAGAACCATCTGCCCTGGGATGCTTCTGGACTTCTGCAAAGATCCTAAGAATGGGGGCTGGAGAGATGGCTCAAGGGGTAAGTCTTTGCTTCCCAAGCAAAAGGCCCTGAGTTGAGACCTACATCCCACCTGAAAAAAAATTATGTTGGCCTGTACTGCCAGCCCTGGGAGGTGGAGCCTGGGAAACCTCAGAGCAAAGCCAAAAGGAGGTGGCACAATCCAGGATGATTCTGAAAGCCACCCTTGGGCCTCCTGGGAATGCCTTTCTACACACACACACACACACACACACACACACACACACACACACCACACACACACAGATCCTAAGACTGCATGAGCTTGGGGGCTGAAGTGCCCAGACTCTGTGGCCCTCCCACCCGAGGGGAAAAGACACTCATGGGCGAGGTTCGGTAGGAAAGTGGAGGTGGCAACCCCCCAAGCGCCTGCCCCTCTGGGGACAGCATGGTCCCTACAGTCACTCTACAAACCTGGAGCCCCAAATGAGTCTTAGGGCTCAGGGCCCCTTGGGGTAGATCCTGACCTCCTTCAGGAGGAGGAAAGCGATTACCTCAGGGCTAGAAAGTGGATAATTTAGCTCAATCAATTAAAATAGCTGCTCCCTCTGCGTGGGGGAGGAAGAGGGTGGGCCGTAAGTCCATTCAAGGCAGGCCAGGGCTGGTCGGGTCTGGGTAGCCTCTGTCCTGACCCTTCCCCACACACCTCTTCAAGGGTCTTCATGTCTCTGTTTGTGCAAAGGGGTTGTTCACCTTTCTTGAGTTTGACCCCTTAGAGGGCAGTACTTCCGAGGTGTGCGGGATGATGTCTGTGTGGGGGTGGAGGGGGTGCAGGTGGCTGGAGGGCGAAGGGCTGCTTAATGGGAAGCAGACTGAGACGCACGACAGGTGCCCAAGGGGCTCCTGGGTATGTTGGGGCCTTGACAGTCCCGAGCCAGCCCTGCCCACCTCCCCCCTTCACGGTGGCTCTGCACATTCCAAGTGTCACCTCACCAGTAAGAAGGGGTCTCCCCATTCCTGTGAGCCGCGCAGCAGTCAGAACCCCACCGGTCTCCCTGCTTGCCGAACCTTGGGGGAGAAGGACTGGAACATAGTGCCAGGAAACCCGCTAAACCCGTTCTAGGTCAAAGGACACTACCCAGCCCTGGACACCGGGAGAAGAGAGACCCGCGGCTCGTCTTGGAGGATTCAGAAGCCGAGGAGTGACGTCCCTCCTTCCCTCCCAGCTTTCTCCTTCTAACAGGAAGGGGCAACCCGGCCACGAGGAAGCCTCTGGTGCAGTTAGTTCTTGGGGGTCGGTAAGAAGGGGCTGCTGGGACGATGGGAAGAGGAAAGAGGGGGAGCCAGGGGCATGGGATGGGGGGTTGTGGAGGGTTCCTGGGCACATGTGAGTGAAGGGGGCAGGCGCAGGTGGTCGGCTGTCCTCCAGGGTGATCGATGGGGCAGGACGGCCCCAGGCCAGCCCGGAGGGGACCATTGTCCTTGGCAAATGAGGTCTGGCTTCCCTGCAGGCGGATCCATCTGCTGTATTGTGCCTCCGTCAACCTTTGGTTTCCCCCTCTTTCCCCCCTCCCATTTGTACCTACAACACCCCCCCAGCAGTTGGGGGGAGACAGGGGGCGGTTTCGAGGCCTCACGCACCTGAGACTTTGGGTTTGTGCTTCCTCACCCACCATCTCTCTCCTGCCTCCTGGGCTCAAATCTTGGTTTCTTTGGATTCATGGGGTCTCCTAGTCCTCCCTTCCCCTAAGCAATTTGTCTGTTGGGGGGGGGGACCACAGACCCTGGATTCTCCAAACTTCATTATCCTGGTGTCTAGACAACTTGACATCATTTGCCATCTGATCAGACCTGTCGCTTAATCTTCAAGTGACAAAACAGCGTCTGTTGGGTTTTGGCAGAGGACGGGGTGCGGAGGAGTCACACGAGCCTGGGTGAGGATCCCAGGTTCTCTACCCAATAGCCGTGTGAGCCCGGGCCAGCCAGTGAACCTCTCTGGGTTTCGGGTCCACCTCTGAATTATACGCATGCCACTTATTCTAGGTCTGAAGCTTTATATGCATTGTCTTACTTAGTCTGAAGAAGACAGTGTTATTGCTCAGATAATAATAGCAATAGTGAATTTTTACCAGTGCAAACAGTTGAGGAACCAGTGCCAAAGCCACATAGTGGAGCCCGTGGTAGAGCTGGGATTTGAACCCACAACCGTTTTACTCATCTGACTTTGGACATCCTCAAGTGGTCCAGTGGCCAGTCCTAACATAGCTGCTGTGATTCTCAGGGTCGTGTGCAGGGGTCCCAACACACACAGCCCAGCACAACACACCTAACACCCAAAGGTCCTGCAATGACTCATGCCCCCTGCTCTGGGTTCCGGTGGAGATGCCCTTCCTCATAACCACCCCCTACCCTTCAGCTGGGCAAGGACATGCCAGATGGGCAAAGCCAGCCACGGCAAGCAGGGGCAAAGCTGGACTGGGGATTCGGCTACTTTCAAGACCTCTACAGGAAGACCAGCTGGCCCACCCGCCACTGTGGAGGAAGGGCTGGGCTGGGCCGGACAGAGGAGGTGCCAGGAACAGCACCAAAGAGGCAGCTGCTGGCCAAACAGATCAAAACTGGGATGCTCAGATTACCGTTCCCCAGAGCGCATGCCCAAGACCCTCTTGGAGGGACCTCTTGCTGCTCTCAGAGGTCATAGAGACCGGGGTGTGTGTCCACCACGCGTATCCCATCACATTCCTGACCGAGACACACGAAGGCCCTCAGCTTGCAGAGTGGCTAAGTGACCAGCTGCTGTGGACAGAGGTCACGCTCCTTTCCTGAGTCAGACAGTCCCCGGAGCAAGAAGATTCCTGGCTCGCTTTACCTCCAGCCAGAGTCCGTACCCTGGGCCAGCAGGACCCAGCAAAACCCAGGGGGAAACCGAGACCTGTCAGCTTCCCGTTCATTCCTGCCTTCTTGAAATGCATTCGAGAAGACAGACGTGAGGTCCCCATTGGGAACCACAGCGAAAGGAAACCCAGCCCCCACAGACTGACCCCCCTGACAGACCCCTGATCATGAAGTCCCAGAGGCCAGGGAGGGCAGGCAGCTTTGACCAGAAGGGGGTGTCTCATGTGGGAGGGGGTAGGTTGCATTAGGGGGCAGGGAAGGCAGGGGAATTAGTGATTTTCACTGAGTGTGGCAGGCAGGGTCTGAACAAGCTCCCCAAGGGCTGTGTGAACCCTGAGATTCCTGAGGAAGGCTACGTCCAGAGGCAAGGATGGGTGGGTGTGTGTGGGGGGGGTGATGGGCAGAGTGGCCAAAGCTGGGTCTGTCTCCCAGGCAGAGGCCTGGAGGAGTGGGGTGCAGACAGCCCCCCCCCTCCTCTTGCAGCCTGGGAGTCTGTGCCCAGCCTGCTGGAGAACTTTTCCTCTGTGGAAGTTGCTGTCAAGGCCCCAGGTCCCATTGAGTGCCACAGCCCTGCCAGACTCCGGGACCAGTGTGTCTCTCACCTGTTCTGACCTCAAGGATGAAGGGTGGGGAGGGGTGGGAAAGGGATCCAACATCGGGTTCAGGTGGGTTAAGCAGACAACTTCTCAGAGGAAGGAGGATGGCCCCGTGAACGAAGACATGGGGGCAAGGCAGCGGTCCACAGCTGGGGGGGGCATGGACACCTCCTGGCTCGCTTTGGCAACACCCACATGCCCACCTTGGCTTCATCTCCAGAGCAGAGCCCTCACCCACCCTCCCCCGCTGCCCGGGTTAATTAAGCTCTGGTTTAAGGATCAGCAGAGGGAGAGATGAGATGCTCTAAGGGTGGGAGCCGCATGGGCAGTGGAGGTGGGTGGCAGGGCATGCTGGGGGCATAGCTTGGAGTTTCAGACGGAGGCGAAGTCTCTGAGCCTGGACTCTGTGACAGGCTCTGTGATAGCCTCTCATTCCTGCGGCACCCAGGGACTGTAGTTGAGCAGCGCCCGAAGCTAGCAGCTCCCCCTCCCACCCCGGACCCATGGACTGCCACTTCTGCCCCTGCCAACCACCTGAGCACCACCACAGAGTGGGTCCTCGGTTTCCTGGACTCCCCTTCTCCATCCCTGCCTCCGGGCCCCTGCAAGCTTTCTCCTACCACAAGGACCCACATCCTCTAGGTAGATCCCGTTGTCCTAGTCACAGACCGACGCTGACGCTCAAAGATGTCCTTCTTTGTCCAAGACGACTCACTCCTCAAACCCTTGTCTGCTGGGACCCAGGGAGGTGGCCTTGAAGGAGTTGGAGACATCTCCTCAGGCTAAGGGGGACAGGGTAGGTGCCTTGGAGAGGCCACCAAAGGCAGCAAGGGCGACTGACCACCGGGAAAGAGTGAAGACCCAGACAGCGCCGGGAAAACTTGGCGGGAAACCCAGTTGCTCCTGCATCTCAGACCTGACCCGGTTTCCTCCCCAGGGCGGCTGAGCCCTGCTAGACAGACGGAGAAAAGCCCGAGGTGTGCAGGGCCAGGGGCCAAACAGTCCAGAAGAGGAGGGAAGCCCCCACCCTGGTGGCCAGGGCCAGGGGCGGGAGACCCTGGGGCCGTGGTGGGTGGGTGGGGGAGGTGATGGCTCTAGGCACTGCTCAGTGTTGCCTGAACATACCCTGGCCCCTGGCAGGGTCAAAGGTAGAGGCCACTCCATACAGCTCTGCACGATCAGGGGAACTTTGAGGGTTTTTTTTTTTTTTTTTTCTTCTCCCAATGATGGACGGCGGTCCCCACTCTGAGATTCAGAGACAGAGACAAAGAGAAACTAGGTCCCAAGGAGAGGGCGAGTGCGGCGGGAGAGCTGGCGACATTGGTGACTTCCCAAAGGACGGGGAGAGCGCGCTGGGGCAAAGTGTCAGTGTGTGGGAAAGTGAGCGCATCCAGTGCTAGGTGGCGGACGAGGCGTCCGGGGACAGAATCAGGAGCCAAAGGGGACACGCGGCTCGGACGGGGGGAAGCCGACATAGGACGGAGGGACAGACGGAGGGACACGCGGGCTCTAAGATAGGGGAACGGTCAGCATCCTCATCTCCAAGCCCCATCCCGGCGCCCGCCTCTGGGAGCGCCAGGTGGCTCACCTTTGTCCCCGCTCTCTGCCAGGTGAGCCGGGAGGGCGGGGCCAGGGGCGGGCCGAGCCGCATCTTACCTGTCCAGCTGGCGGGGAGGGGACCGAGGGGGCCTGTGGGAGCCGAGCGCTGCCGAGGGCGAGGGCGGAGCGGCGGAGCCCAGACGGCGTGGAGAGGTGCGCGGGCGGTGGGAGGCTGTGCCCAGGCTGAGCGCAAGGGAGGGAAGGGAGGGAGGGGGCGGCGCACGGGGAGGGGACAGAGGAGGGGCCCTGAGCTCCTCGGCCCCCCGCAGAGGGCCAGCCTCGGCCGAGGGGGACCCCCGCGCGCTCTTGGCCAGGGCGCCCAGACCAGCTGCGCTCGCCGATCGTCTCCCGCTCCCCAGAGGCCTCGGCCGCCGCTGCCGCCAGGGCGCGGGGCAGACAAAGGAGGCAGACAAAGGCGGGCGCAGCCCCGCGGCCGTGCGGGCACCGGGCGAGGCGGGTCCGCTCCTCCCGGTGTGTGTGAGCCACCTCGGCCTGGCCCTGGGGCGCGTGGGATGGGAGGTGGGCGCAACTGGAGTGGCCCTGTGTGTAGTGCGGGTGACAAAAGGCCGTGGCGGGGGGGTCCCTGGTGGACCCCAACAATGGACCGAGGCTTTGCGCGCTCAGCTGCTGGCCGGCCAGGGGCGGGCGGCTCCCCAAAAGGATTATTCCGCCTAGACTGTCAAATGGGATAGAAGAAATGCCCGCGGCCGGGAAGGCGGGACGCAGAGCCGCCCGGCCTTTGTAGGCTGCCAAAGTGCCAGAAGTGGTGGGAGGTTTCAGACAAGTCGCTCTTTCCACGTTTGAGTACTTGGGGGGGGGGGTCTTCCAAAACGAGTGCACCTTCACCTGGGTGGCAACAGGGAACCAGTACCCTTTCCCCGAGAGAAGATAGAAAGATCCCCCCCAACACACACACACACACACACACACACACACACACACGATCTGTAGCATCCTGCTGCCAGAGACCTAAGGCAGCTTGGCGCTCCTCAGCCCAGCCAATTCCGGACAAAGCCAGTCCCCGCAGCAGCTCATCCATCACCGCACGGGGCGCCACGTCCTAACGACCCTGAAGTCCCGGAATGCTGGGTTATGGGTCCCACGGCCCCCATAACTCATGAAGGGGTCAGTGGGGCCAGCGGCATTGCAAAAGATCAAAGCGTCCTGGGGCGGGACCGGCACGTGGGAAGCGGCAGAGGCTACATTTCCACCGCCTTCTTTTCGGGGTGACAAATGAATAGCTGTAGGGCTTAAGGGTACCGCTCTGTAGCCAGCCCGGTGCCTGGGCTCCTCACGGGGTGCTGCGTCGGGTCTTGGGCAAGCTGCCTAACTTCTCTGAGCTGCTCCTGCAGGGGACTCTCAGGGTGCTTCATTGTCTTAGGGGCTTGGGAAGAAGGAAAGACTGGGGGAGGGGGAATGAGTCCCTTGCCATTGTGAGATTATCACATGGCGGGCACAGGCTGCTTATTGGCTGGGTGGTTAGACTCCCAGTTTCCATTAAGTACCCACTGATCCCCTACATGGAACACATACCTACTGTGTGCTGGCCAGCACCCAGGAGAGCAGAAGCAACCATCCAACTTGGCAAGCTGGCATTCTTGGGAAGCAGCCAGAAGACACACAGCGCTGCAAGCATGTCAGTGATTAGGAAGAAGGAAGCATGCTCAGGACAGAGAGCAAAGCAGGGAAGGGCCGTGATGTGGGGAGGCTGTCAGGAGAGGTCTTTGGGTGAGGCTGAGGGAATGGGAACCATGCAGTTAAAAAGAAGAGCGAGTGCAAAGGCCCTGAGGCAGGACAGTACGTAGTGTGACTGACAAGGAACAGGGAAGGGGTGGCTGTGTGTGTGTGTGTGTGTGTGTGTGTGTGTGTGTGTGTGTGTATATAAGAGTGTACTTGAGTGTGTGTGCCTGTAGAGGTCCAAGAATGACTTTGGGAATCACCCTGGATTGCTCTACCTTCTTACTGCTTTGCTCTGGAGTTTCCCAGGCTCCTCCAGGGCTGCCACCATTTCCACCAGGCATTTAGTGGGGGTCTGCAGATCCCAAACTCAGGTCCCTGGCCCTGGACCTGGCTGACTTACCACGCTTTGGGGGGTTGTAGACAGAACAGAAACACTGTGTCACTGGGTTTTAGCCCGACTTTGTGAATCTGAGAAGGGATGGAACCACCAGTCTCAGATGGCAGAGCAAAGAGCGGCCAGGAGCTGTCAGAGACGAGGTGAGGATGGTGGCTGGGGCCTAGAAGGCGCCGATGGGCGGGCAGGGGGCTGATGCCCTTTGTCAGGGACAAGGCTGTGGCAGATGCCTCGGGAGGCCAGCTCAAATGGTGCCACACCCACTACCCAGATGGGGGGGTGTTACCGTGTTTAAGGAAGTATGACACGCTCCTGAGTTCCTCCCTGAGAGTGGTGGGGAGAAGTGGATGTCAGGCGAGGGCCGGGCTCCTGCCCCGCCCAGCCATGGCGACTTTGGGCCTCAGTTTCCTAGTCTGTAAACTAGAGCATCAGCTGAATTGCCAAAGTGACTCTCACTACCTACCACTGGGTGAGAAGACAATGAAGTGCTGTTTCCTTTGCCCACACAGGGATGGGAGGAGGCTCACGTGTAGTTCAGGGGCAGAGCGTTTCCGGCCCGTGTAAGGCTCTGGGTTCCATCCATCCTCAACGATCACAGCAAACTATGATCACAAACGAGGGCTGAAGTTGAAGATGAGAATACTGTGTCGAGCAACAAGGCAGCTGGAATGACTGTGACAGGCCTTTTCTTTATGGAAGATAAAGATGCGTGTGTGTGTGTGTGTGTGTGTGTGTGTGTGTGTGTGTGTGTGTACAGGTGCATGTGCATGAATGGAGGTATGCAGGTATGCATGTATGCAGGTGTATGCGTGTGTGCATGTGCATGCAAGTACCTGTGTGTGTGGATGCAGGTGCATATGTGTATGTGTGGATTCAGATATGTGTGTGTGGATGCAGATGTGTGTGGATGCATGTGCGAGGGGACGTAGAGAACAACCTCAGGCATCAATCCTCATCTCCCACCTTGTTCTGAGAACAGCGTCTCTCTTTGGCTGCTTGCGCTGTGTGAACCAGGCTAGCTGACCCTCGAGCATCCAGGAACTCCCCTCTCGCACGCCTCCCATCTCTCTGCTGGGATGACATGTCTCTGCTACTGTGTCCTGGTTTTACGTGTGCTCTGGGGATTTGAACTCGGGTCCTGATACTTGCACAGAAAGCATTTTACCCACTGACTATCTCCCCAATGTAATGTACATGTGCCGTGGTCCCTCTGGATGCTTACCTAGTCTGCGTATGTCTTAATATCACTGTCACACAATCATTAATCAGCCATTTATTTTCCATGAATTATACACTGTACATTTTTACAGATATTACATAATTGCAGCCATCATATAATTTACCCGATTATAAGACTTTGTTCATTTTTGACACAGCATCTTATTATGCAACTTGACTGACCTGGAACTTATTATAGATTAGGATGGCCCTTCTTGCCTGTCTCTCCCGTGCCAGGATCACCCTATGGAATTGAACCTACGCTTTCCCATTTCACAGATGGACAACTTGAGGTTGAGAGAGGGACCAGGCAGTTAGCTGTGGTTTAGAGAAAGGCAGCAGGTAGCTACATGAGCAGTTCTGGGTGGCTGTGGAAGGTTCCAGAAGGAAAAGCCCACCCTCTGCCTTTGTTTGGAAAGGCCGCTCTGTTGGGCATGTGGCCTTCAGCCCACGTGGCTGAACGCTGGGATGGGAGGAGGTCTTGGCTGCTCCCCCTGAGCAAGCCGGGGTGCAGGCCAGGTCAGGCCCTTGGTCATGAATCACTGGCTGCATTACACCTGCTTTTCATTCATTCATGGAGAACCCGAGCTGGCCAGGTTGGGGGGAGGGGCAGGGGCTGCTAAATGCAAGAATGAGTGAGACTGGTTCTTGCAGACCCTTGAGCATCAGGCTGTGGGCAGAACGGTCACCAGGCTGTATGTGGCTTTCTCTCTCTGTCTCCTTCTGCCCCTCATGCTTGTGACATCCCAGGAACCTTAAACAGGGTGGGGTATAATGGTGGTTCTGGCGACCACCCCTGTGGGCACGTGGGCAGGCTCTGCAAACATATTGCAGGTTGAGACAATCCATCCCCCGTTTTTTAAAACTAATTTTCTCATTGGATGTTCCAGAAAACACCCAGGAACACTTTGGTGCCTCTAGTTCTTTAATCTTTGCTGGGCTGGGATTTGCATTTTTTTTTTTTTTCTTTTTCAAAGCAGTTTGCCTCCTCTGTTCCATTTGAACACCTCGTGGGAGTAATCTTCCCTCGGTCCTGTCCCAGGCCCTGAGGGATCACCTTCAATCTGCATACACACACTTTCTCTCTCCTCCTCCTCTTTAACATCCACGCATCATCCCTCCTACATAGTGTCATGGTGATATTAAAAAAAAAACATGCAAATAAATTTGAAAAACAGTCTTCTGTCCAACGGGAATTCAAAAACATGATAAATTAACCCCATAATGTAATCAGGGTCCTCCGACCATCCATCATGCTGATACTGATTGAAATGAAAATTCAGATGCTGCCCGAGCTGTGAGTTGCTGCTGCCAAGATATCTCCCACCCCGTTCCCCAAGGAATCTCCCCCCCCCAATCTCTGCCTGTCACTAATGAAAGAGTTGCTTCAGCAGCCACCAAAGGAGGGCAAAGAAAGACCCTTGGCTTTCTCCAAATAAACAAACATTCAGTCATAACAAAATCTTACCATGTCCAGCTCTGTAAGGTGGTGGTGGGCTGTCCAGCTGGCTCTGTGTGCGAAGGGTCGTCTGCTACCTGGGATGGTGTGGGCCGGTTCTCCCAGTCTTGAGAACGGTCGCTGTAGCCAGGCGCGTCAATTCCTGAAATCAAGTCAGTCATTCCTTTGAGTGAAGCACTGACATTAGACAGCGCGCAGACAAACTCCAGTGGCAGCTGCCACGTGTTCTTGGGCATCCAAACCCCCAGGGAGCTTGTTAAAGAGTCTTGCCCAGGGGGCGTGCTCAGGTAAGTCAGAGCAGCTGGACAGCTACTGGTTTAATAAGACCCCTGGAGACGGTGATGCAGATGTCTTAGGTCTGCATTTTAAGAATGGCTTTGCCCACATTTCAGGCTTCTCTGGCGGGTTATGGATCCCTCCTCATGAGAAGGGCATAAATGTGGGCTTGAAGGTATCTGGGAATGGGCTGCAGAGATTAGTCCTTAGATCCACATTCCTGCTAGGTGTGCCCGCAGACAGCTGGGCAGGACTCCTGGGGATCCTGAGTCAAAGTCCGCTTGGCTTCTGGCTCTGATTCGTCACCTGACCTCAGATTTCCCATCTGGAACATGGAGGTTGTTGAATAAATTCAATCTCTAGTGTTCAAACAGGTACTGCAGATGGGTTTACATTCCTCTGTGTGACTCTGGGGAAGGAAGATCTTTGAACCTGGTTTTCATCTAGTAAGTGGGTCTATAAAATGGATACTTAGCTCCTAAAACAAATGAGGGTATTAAAGGAATCAGGGCCTGTCATCGTATTAATAGGATCTAAGGCTCTCTGAGATCTACCCATCCCCCACGTCTCCGCGGGACCCTGGAGTGCGCTTCTGCCAGCTCTCTGCCGCATCTGTGCAAACCAGCAGTTTTCTTGGTCTCTCTGACTTCATCAGGCTCATCCGCAGAAAGGGGACAGTTGTGTGACTCTAGCGACACGACCCACAGACCCTTTAGCGGTGGGCCGAGCACTCTCCTGCAATATATAAAACTCAGCTATGTGAAGAAGCGGAGAAGTTTTATTCTCTTGGGAGGTACTTGGGCTGTACTTGGGGTTCCGAGAAGGGTGGGGTGAGGGCGTCTCGGATAGCCCTCCCCTGTCCCCGCCTCTAGGCCTGCGGATTCGCTTTCGGTTGGGCAAATCGAGTGTCGTAGGATGTTGACTCCAGACTAGCAGCAGATGTCGCTGCCCTAGGTCCCCAGCTGTGCCCTGCACCTGGCCCTCATCAGCAACTCGTACCGCCCGCTGCACCGCGATCGAGGCGCAAACCCCCGTGGTCAACGGCGGGTGCTTCGCTCACTCTGGGACAGGCGCTAAGCCCCGCCCCAGCCCCGCCTCCGCGGCTGCTCCTTTCCCTTTTGGGTGGTCCGGGAGTTGGAAAGCTCAGGCGAGTGGGAGTGGCCGAAGGAGGCGCTAGGACCGCGGGTGCGCCCGGGCCGGGGGGCGCGCGGGGGACGCGCGAGGGGCGCGGGTGGACCGACCCGGTGGCCCCCGGCGTTGGGATCGGGACACCGACCCCCGGCGGAAGCGGAGGTCCGAGCCGGTACCAGGGCGGGGAGAGGGCGGGATTTCCGCCCGGGAGGGATCCGGCGGCGCAGGGGGCGGGGCTTCTTCCGACCCGGCGGTGCTTTCCGCGTGCGGGGGGCTCGGTGCTCGGCGTCCTGCGCCTCTCCGGCGGCCCCCCACTCCACGCGCGACCGCGGCCGGGTTCTTGCTCCGGTCGGGCTCTGGCCTTTCCTGCCCAGAAGCAGCGGGCCGCGCGGGGACCGTCTGATCGCGGCGCGGCTGCCGTCCACGAGCGCGAGGCCAGAGAGTGGGGCGCCCTGCAGCTGCCCGGCTTCTGCGTGCCGGGGCTTCAGGAGATTTAGGCTGCAGCCGCCCCAGGCAGGGGAGAGGAGGGTCCTCGCGGATCCCGGTTCTTGGGAACTGATCCCCTGGCGCGGCCTCCCGCAGGTGGGCGAAGGATGACCACGCTCACGCGACAGGACCTCAACTTTGGCCAAGGTAGGGAGGTTGGATCTGCCCACGGGGGCGTGTCGGGGATCCGGGCCCGCGGTCCTTCTCACCCGGTGGTGTCCCCTCGGCAGTGGTGGCCGACGTGCTCTGCGAGTTCTTGGAGGTGGCGGTGCACCTGATCCTCTACGTGCGCGAGGTCTACCCCGTGGGCATCTTCCAGAAGCGCAAGAAGTACAACGTGCCGGTTCAGGTGAGCCCTGCCGTGTGGGGCGCGGGGGCGCTCCGACCGCTTCTTGTCAACCCGAGAAGCGGTGGAGGGTTGATTTGTGTAAACACCTGTAGGTGCCCTCGTTCCGCAGCAGCCGCTGAGCGTTTGACTGCCTCCCCCCTCTCACCCACGGGCCCTAATTTAAAGAGGAAATTCCCCTGGCCAGAAGTTAGAGATACTGGCTTAAGAGTTATACAAAGGGGTTTACATTCCAAAAGCATGCCCGAAGTGGGGAACCTTGGCTTGAGAAGATTCTCCAAACTAGCACCTTCCTTCTCTCACTCTCCCCCAAACTCCAAAGGGTTGTTAATTATTTTAAAGAGAGAAAACCGAGATAGGAATTGGAAATGGAGGCGGCTTTGGGTGTACTTTGTTTGTTTGTTTATGAGAGGATATATACACGCGCATACCTTGGTGCCCAGGTAGAGATTCACGCGCATACCTTGGTGCCCAGGTAGAGATTAGAGAACAACTTCCAGAAGTCAGTTCTCTCCAACATGAGGGCTTCCAGGAATAGAACTCAGGTCACCAGTCTTGAGAGCCAGCCCCTACCCAGCCCATGTTGTCTATCATCTATCTATCTATCTATCTATCTATCTATCTATCTATCTATCTATCTATCTATCTATCATCTATCTATCTATTCTATCCATCCATCCATCCATCTATCTATGCACAAGTTCTCAAGTAGTCCAGACTGGCCTCAGACTTGCTATGTAGTTGAGTCTGGGTTTGAATTCCTGATCCTCCCGCTTCCATCTTCCAAGGTGTTGGGATTACAGCATGCATCCACATGCTTCAGGGTCGTTGAATTATAAAAGGCCATATAGTGAATGTGCTGTCTTTCTAGTCCCTGGAGGTCTCTTCCTATTGTGGACACTCAGTGAACATGAGGATAAAGTGACTTGGAGGTGTTAGGAAGGAGTTAGGAGCAGCCTGGGAAAAGTCAGTAAGAACTGTGGCCTTCTAAGCACTCTGCCGGGAGCTTAGGTATCTCATTGAGCTTCACCTTGTCATTGTGAGATCGTAGTGATGTGATTAATGTCCAGAGAAGTTAATTCATTTGCCTGAGGCCACATAGCTCCTTAGCTCGCTTGCTTTTTAGGGTCTGATTAAATTTCTCAGTGCTTTCTTTGGAAAAACGCTGCGTGTGCACACACATACTCAGCTTTGAATGCTGTCGTAAAGGGCACCAGGGCACCCTGTGCCGCCAATGCCAGTGTGGGTGGCAGATACTTGTCTTTCCACATCTGTCTTCCCCAGGAATAAATTCAGCTCTGTGATGATAAGTTGGGTCACTGGGGGTGGGGGTGGGAGGATCCCTGGGGACCTGCTGGGGCTCTGTCCAGAAGAGCAGCAAGTGTGTAGTGGTGGGGGGATGGGGTGGGTCCCCCATTGGGGCTTGGACCTGAAAGCCCCATGGGGTTGTGTGCAGATGTCCTGTCACCCCGAGCTGAATCAGTACATCCAGGACACGCTGCACTGCGTCAGGCCTCTCCTGGAGAAGGTGAGGAGCACCGCCTTAGGTCCCCCCTTACCTTCCCCCCATTTTGCCACCCTCTGCCCCATGGGCCAGGCGAGGAGCTGTGGGGATTCCCCATGTCTTCTAACACCTAAATCTCACTCGGATGGCCACCCCTATCCAGCAGTCCTCCCCGGCCTGTGGGCCACATCTGGAGTGGGTTAATAAAGCTGGCTCTGGGCTGGAGAGATGGCTCAGGGGTCAAGACTCTGCCTCACAAGCAGAAGGTCCTGAGTTCAGGTCCCAGGTCCCATGTAAAAACGCTAGGCAGAAACGGCGGTGGCCTGCACTTCCTGCCTAGGCCAGAGGAGCCTGGGAAATTCCAGAGTGAAGCAAAAAGGAGGTAAAGCGATTCAGGATGATTCCCGAAGTCAATTTTGGTCCTCCACAGGGATGATTCCCGAAGTCAATTTTGGTCCTCCACAGGGACACACAGCGCCCTCTGATACACACACACACACACACACACACACACACACACACAAAATAAATATATAGAAAAAAAATGAAAGCTGGCTCTGAGTGGAGATCTCCTTGGAAGGTTCTGGAAGGTCCCTCACATCCTGTTCCCATCCCTCTTCCCTGTCCGTCTAGGCCAGCACCCTTGTGGGTCTGAGCCTTCCCGGGGCATCTGCATGGGCCCGGGCATCTTCCCCAGCCCCTACCATTGGCACTCTCTTGAACTTCTCACACCCTTGAGCTTGCTGGGAGCCCGAGGAGGGCACAGAGGGCCGGGCACCCCACTCTGGAGCCAGGACTCGTGTGCTTGCAGAATGACGTGGAGAAGGTGGTGGTGGTGATTTTGGATAAAGAACACCGCCCGGTAGGAGAAGTTTGTCTTCGAGATCACCCAGCCCCCCTTGCTATCCATCAGGTGAGCTGCCAGCATCCCTCGGCTGGGCCCTTCTTACCTTAGTAAAGATCTGCCCGTAGTGGCCGAGACACACTGGCCACACACCTCTGTGGACGTGCACAGTGGTGTCCTGTGTCGCGCCTGACCAGCGGCACTGTAGAGATAAAGAACCATCTTCAGAGAAGTGACCTGTGCTGCCCAGTTCAGCCAGGTGGCAGAGCCCCGTCGGGTGTCTGTCCACGGTGAGCTAGATGACCACGGCGCCTACAGTAGCTGCTCAGCCACTGGCTGACTCCCCGTGCTATGCCAGGCACCAGAGTCAGACACCAGAGTCAGACACCAACCTGGCCCCGTGGCCTCAGACACGCCCTTTCCCCTTTGGAATCAAAGTCCTTGGGGGGTAAGCCAAGGTTGGTGTGGTGTTAGTACACCAGCCCCTCCCCCCCAGCTGCACATTAGAACCACCCAAGGAGCCCCCTGCATCCCCCCTCATTCTGACTGGGGGGGGCCTGGTCCCCTCAGGCATGATCCCCGAACCAGACTGCTTCCAGACTGGCTTGCCTGCTGGGGGGGCAGCATGGGTGGGGAGGGACAGGACAGGACAGGATGGACAGAGTGGACACGACACATCCTTTCCCGGTCCAGCTCAGATTCCCTGCTGTCCCACGTGGAGCAGCTGCTTCGAGCCTTCATCCTGAAGATCAGCGTGTGCGACGCCGTCCTGGACCACAACCCTCCTGGTGGGCCCCCCTTGTCCCTTGTCGTTGCTGGGGTTCCCTTGACTTGCTGTCTTCTCAGATCCCTATGGGGCCACGCTGAGCCTCTTCCTCCTTGCCCTTTAGCACCCCGAGTCTGTCCAGCTCTCGCAGACAGCAACCCTGAATAACCCCGCTTGCGTCAATCCCCTGCTGGCGATGCCTTTCTTTGCACTTATGCTGTGGTCTCTGAGGGTGGCACCCCCCCATCTCCCAGTCTTGAGTGGGGGAAACAGGAAGAGCGAGGCTTGGCCCTGTGGGACTGGGGCTGCGCAGCCTTGACCGAGCGCTCCCGTCTTCAGGCTGCACCTTCACGGTGCTGGTGCACACGCGAGAAGCCGCCACTCGCAACATGGAGAAGATCCAGGTCATCAAGGTGAGAAGAGCCAGTACGTGGGGAGGCAGCTGGAGTGGAGGTCCGGCTCCAGGAGAGCAGGGTGCTGATTGGCTGGCACCCTTACTGCTTACGACAGTCACACCCAGATAGAAGCAGCCACCGGATAACCGGTTCTCCCTCATGCTTAAGTAGGGTTTGGGAAGAACCCTTACTCTCAGTTGCAGAATCGTTTTAAAACTACCGGGGCTTTAAATTGCTTGGTATATGGGTTGAAGAGATGGCTCAGGGGTTAAGACTGCCTCACAAGCAGAATAAGGTCCTGAGTTCAGATTCTAGGTCCCATGTAAAAACACCAGGCGGAAAGGCGGGAATAAATGGCGGTGGGCTGCACTTCTAGGCTCTGGTGGATGGAGCCTGGGAAACCCCAGAGGAGGTAGAATCAATCCAGGGTGATTCCCAAAGTCACCCTTGGTCCTCCACAGGGACACACAGTGCCCTCTGCTGCACACACACACACACACACACACACACACACACACACACTGAATAAAGTTAAAAAAATAAATTGCTTGGTATCTGGGCATCTCTGGCGGGGGAGCCTGGAAATATGCACCAGCGATTTCCAGGGACTCTGGGGACCCGACCCCAGAGTGAGAGTGGGCGGGGCTCTGGCCCCAGTCAGCCCTCACTTGGTCCCTCTAGGACTTCCCGTGGATTCTGGCGGATGAACAGGATGTCCACATGCACGACCCCCGGCTGATACCCCTAAAAACCATGACCTCAGACATTTTAAAGGTGAGCTGCAGGGGGACAGAGGAAAACTTGATTGGGGGGGAGGGGTGCTCAGAAGTGGTCCCTGGAGCCGACTGCAGGATGGAGGGCTTGTGTTAAGGCTTGGGGGAGAGGGTCCTCCAGCTCTTACCCCCAACCTCTTGTCCACATTTGGGGCCCAGCAGGCACCTGGGGTCCTGACTGAAGCCACTTCTTTTTCTCTACCAGATGCAGCTCTATGTGGAAGAGCGGGCTCATAAGAACAGCTGAGGGCACATCTGGTGCTAGCCTTGGGAGTCTGGGCTCCAGCCCAGGACCGGACTGCAGGGGCCCCCCGAATCCAAGTGCTCTTATCGCCTCAACACAGCCGCCCTTCTGGGCTGGTCCGGCTGCTCAGCCCGGCTTAACTTGGTGAAGGCCCCCAGGACGGGGAGGAGAGCTACCTGCCCGCCATTTCTCAGTGGTGTCCCGGGGCTCCGCTGGCAGACACTGTCGTCTCACATACTGTGCTGTGAGTTGTTTATTGTCAATAAAGCGCCCTAAGGGCTGAGTGGCCATTCCCTACAGAAGCCAGAAAGGCGGGTGCAGCCACATTGCCCTGGAAGGAGCTACTTCGCTATGCAGGGACCCCTAGCTTTAAGCCCAACACCAGGCTGGCTTTACTAGAGACGTGTGTTGGGAGGTCTGACCAAGGCAGAACTGGGCACGTGCCCCCAGGGCCCGCCAGCTGGCGGTCTCATCTGTTGCTCAGAGGGGTCCCAGTAGAAGAAGGGAGGAAGGTCTTCTGTGTTTTCCTCTTGTTCCTGCAGCGATCCTTGCAGAGCTGTGTCGGGGGCAGGGGTCTTGCCTGTCCCATGGCTGACCGTGATGCTGCTGTTGGTGACCCGGGCCCCGTACCAGCCTGCCCAGAAATGGGTGTCGTGGCCCCCGTGCTGAAAGAGGATGTAGCGGACGCCTGGAGGGTAGTCGGAGAAGGTGTGGGAAACCTGGGGAGGGAAAAGAAGTGACCAGTGAGACCAGGGAAGGAGGAGAGGATGAGGGTGGGGGCTCCATTGCAGGGAGAGGGGCCGCAGGTCCGGCGGGCGACCCTGGCTCGCTGCCAGCTCGGGCCTGGCTGAGGTGGGTGGGAGCGTGGGTGGGGGCTTCACCTCTGTCCATGTGGCGTCATTCCACTGGTGGATGGTCACAGGTCGAGGCTCAAAAGAGGCCAAGACGATGTAGTCAGCTGACACGAGCTTGACCCGGATTTGGTAGGTGCAGCCGCAGTCTGCTCTGGCGGCGAACCTGGGGATGGTGGGGCGAAGGGTCAGTGCCCCAGACATGGATGTCTGGCCCTGGGGACAAGCTGTTGCAATGCCCCCCGCCCCCCCCCAGGAGTGGAACCTCACTTCCCGTTCCGTCTGACAACACTCTCCTCCTGCAGTCTGGAGGGCTTGGTACCACCACGCCCCAGGGAAGCCCCTATCCATAGTTGAGAAAAGACATGTGCCCAAGCCTGGCACCTGTGTATGGGGGGCTGTGTGATGGGGCTGGTCCAGGGCTCACCCCAGCTCAGCTACCCTGCAAGCCGCACCCCTCCATTCTCAGGGTAGGGGCTCCAGCGCCTAGCCGAGCCAGAATCCCACATCAGTGATTTTGCGCGAAGTGGAAACTTGAGGAAGAATTGTGGAACTGGGTGCGACTGGCTTCGTGGTCGAGTGTGCGCGTAACTCAAGAGGCCCCAGGTTGCATCTCAGCCAGAGAAACAAACAGGAAAGAGGGGGGGGCTCAGCCAGGCAAAGGCACAGGAGAGGCCCTAGATACGGTGTGACTTTCCCTAAAGTCCCAGGGGGGCTGGAGTCCTCCCCAGGCTTTTAATGACAACCCACGAGTACCCCTGTTTCCCAGCCTGACGTGTTCTGCTGGAGCGTTGGGGAAGGAGACCAGAGAGGGTGCAGGAGGGGCAGGTGCTAGTCTGAGAAGGGGGCAAAGGGAGGGAGAGGCTGCAAGATCTAGGAGCAACCTGGATTCTTTCGGCTAGCGGCTGTGGCAGAAGCGGGGGACACGGGCAGACACCACTTACCAGTCCTTCACCACGATGTGAGGCCGGTACGTGTCCAGCAGCTCCTCCCAGTATCCCTCAGCCTTGAGATCGACCATCTGGGACTTGAGGCACAAGCTGAGACAGAGGGCAAGGCTTGGTGTGCGTTGCGATTATGCCGGGCAGGGCCTTCCCTTGCCCACAGGAGCCACTGTGGTCGCAGCTCCCCTAGCCTGAGGTGACCCCAGGGAAGCATCAGCAGTTGGTTCCACTTGGGTCTGGGTGGGACTCACCATGGATTGCGCCTGTGATTGTCGCTCCGGGGTCAGGGACGCGCTAGACACGCAACTCTGCAGTGGGGTCCCATCCCCCTCAAAACCCACCTCCCCAACTGCCAGGGACTGGCCACCAAGTTCCCAGGCTCGTGTCCGGGATGTCTGGATGCCTGCTTAGGCCTCCGAGTCGCCGAGGCTTCTTTGACGGCAGCCTTCAGCCTGGCCCGGCTCCGTCTCTTACCCGTAGGAGGTGACAAAGTACTTCTTGACACTGGGGTCGGGAAAGTTTGTGCCGTAGTCCCCTGGGAGGGTCTCCACCTTCCACTGGTCCCCCTCGTTGGAGTCGATCTGCCAGGATCCCATGTCCTCTGGGGTAAATAGAAGTCTGAGTGAGATTCTCGTAATTTCCCACTCGGGGTTCCAGTGTGGACCCCAAGGCCTTATACTTTCTCATCAGTACCTGGATCCCAGCCCTGTGCCTCCATGTGGTCCTAGGAGACCCCCAAAAGTAGCGAGGCTAGTGATTGTGGATTGCTTGGTCCCGGGTGTCTGGGGTCGTGGATCCCAAAGGGCTACTTGCTGCTGTGCCCCCAGGAGCCCATACTGCTTTCACATGTTCCGGGGGGTCCCCAGTGGAGAGCTACAGTAAGAGAATCCCAGGGTCTAAGCTGGCACAAGCTGAGACGCAAGTCGTGAGCAGGGCCCAGCTCTCTAGCGCGCAGACCCGAGACCCGAGACGAGGCCGCTGGGTGGAATCTGGGGGGGTGGGGACCTGGAGCATCTATCTCCAGGGCCCTGACAGCGGCTTGAGCCGCAGCAACAGGACAGAACTTGAGGCTGGTGGTTCTGACCTCCCAGCAAGACATATCTTGGGTCCCAAAGTGGCCACGTCCCAGATCCTAGTAAGAACCGAGGAAAGATGGTGCGTAGCTGAGCGACAGATGAGGCCTCTTAGGGGCCACTGCGGCCTGCTTGCGGCAGGGAGGGCGGACGCTAGGTGCTGAGTGAGTCAGAGAGTGCAGGGAAATGGCACCTTGACTTATGACTGCAGTCCCCTCCCAGTCCTCCCTCTGGGGAACGGGTGGCAGCTCCATAGAGCCCCGTAGAGCCTAAGCAAGTGGCCGGCACCAAAGAGACCCTGGGTGGACCTCTAGCAGCCTGGACTGGCTACAGACAGCCGGCGACCCTGTGGTGTGCGCACCTGCCGTGTGACCAAATCGCCGGGGAGTGACAGGCAGAATCCATCGGCCACCCCTCTAGACCTTGATGTTTGTAAGGGGGTTGGGGGGTGACAGGTAAGGCAACCAAGTTGTCCCAGGGCCGTCCACACACTCCGATGAGGGGAGGGGACCGATCGGGCTGAGGCCCTGACCCCAAATGAGGGGTCGAGATAGGTGTCTGAGACCCTCAGGATAAGGGAAGTGTCAGGTCACCAGAATAGTCCAGTTAGGGTGGGCAGAGCAAGTCACGAGGCTGAGGAAAGGGAAGGAGGACAGCTGGGCCCGTCCGTCGCCCACCTTCCGCACACGGGTTCCGAAGGAGGTTCCTCTGGAGGCTGTGCAGGAAGTAGAAGATCTTCCAGTCGGCCACAGGCTGGTCCCAGTCCTCGGTGACGAAGCCCTCCCGCAGGCACTTGCGCTTCCAGAGAGTCACCAGGTCGATGAGGTCCCTCCAGAGGCTGCACACAGGGCGGCAGTTGAGCAGCAGCTGGCGCGCGGGCACGTGCGTGAACAGTTCCAGGAGGATGCTCTCGGGCAGCTCGTTGATGCTGACCAGGGCCATGGCGCTGTGGGGCACAACGACAGTCCATCCTGAGCCGGGGAGGCAGCCCCTCGAAGCCTCCACCCCCAGGAAGCCTGGAGCTGCTAGGCAGGCGCTCTGTGCCGAGCCACAACCCTGCAGGAAACTCTGGAGGGTCTTCCGAGTCCACCACTGCGGCATGCACATATGAAAAGTGCCATGCGGATATTAAGTCAGGCTGGGAGTTCTGTCTGTTCTCCCAGCACTTGGGAGGCTGAGGCAGGAGGATTACTTAAGTTCAAGACTACATACCTGAGCTCCAGGTCAGCTCAGCTTTTGCTACTGAGACAATATCTCAAAACAAACAAACAAACAAAAAAACCACATACACACAATTAAAAGACTTTTTAAAAATATATTTGTTTATTTACTCTGTGTGTGTGTATCAGAGGGCAGGGTGTGTCCCTGTGAAGGACCAAGGGTGATTTTGGGAATCATCCTGGATCCCTTCTGCCTCCTTGCTTTGCTCTGGGATTTCCCAGGCTCCGCCCACTAGGGCCAAGAGTACAGGCCGCTGTTTCCGCCTGGAGTTTTTCACATAGCACCTGGGATCTGCGAGGCAGAGTCTTAACCCCTGAGCCATCTCTCCAGCCCCAAGACTTTTTTTTCACTGTTGAGATGAACTCATGGGTACTAGGCAAGCGTTCTACCACTGAACTACCTCCCCAGCCTCTTAGGGACAGAGCTGGGTGCTAATGCTGTACATACCTGTAGCCACCTGAGAGGCTAGAGGTTTGCTCAGCAGAGTGATTTCCAATCTCAAAACAAAAAGTCTATAGAAACTCATTTTAAAGGCATCCCTTCCCCCATTGAAAAACAAACAGGGCTAGAGAGGGCTCAGGGGTTAAGCCTCTGCCTCCAAAGTAGAAGGACTTAAGTTCAAATCCTGGATCCCACATAAAAAAAAAAAAAAACTAAAAAACACCAGACTGAAATTGGTGGCAGCCTGCACTTCCAGCTCTAGAAGGCAGAGTCTGGGAAATCCCAGAGTGAAGCAAAAAGGTCGAAGCAATCCAGAATGACTCCCAGAGTCACCCTTGCTTCTCCACGGGGACCCATGGTGACCTCTGATGCTCACTCACGCACACCTACAAGCACACCCAAAAGTTAAAAAAAAAAAGTTAAAACCAAACTGCTGGCACACCCATAATTCCAGCCTTTGGAAGGCAGGGGCAGGAGGATTAGGGAGTTCAAAGCCAGCCAAGCTCAATGAGACCCTAGATTCCATCCCCAGCACTCCAAACTCCCAAAGCAAAACTGAAGGCCTCACCCCTTTTTCCTTTCTTTTCAGAGCTGGGAATGGGAAGCCAGGGCTTCGCGTGTGGCAGGCAATTGAACTCCCCGCCTCCTCGGTCCTTCAATTAAGATCTTTAGGGGCACAGCTGGCTGCCTCAGGGGTGCATGCTGGCTAGGAAGGCTGAGGCAGAAGGGTGGAGCCTCACAGTTACAACTAGCGCAGCCAAGCAAGACCCCGGCTCAAAAAAGAAAAAAAAAAGATTTGGGAGCTTTTTTTTTTCTTTGTTGCATTTTTCATGTGTATACAGGGGAATGCACGCATGTATGTGTTCACATACACGTGGATTCACGTGTGTGGAGGCCCGAAGTTAATACTGGGCATCACCCTCACGGCTCCTCCCCCTAGCAGCACCAGCCAGGGATTGGACTTGCTAGGCAAAGGCCCCACCACGCAGCCACCACCCAAGCCTCTTTTATGGGTCTCTAATCAAATCCAAAGTGCGATTGATATAGGGTTAGTTTGGCTAGAAGTTTGTTCTGAGGATTCCCGTGCTTCCGTTCTGGGGCTGGAATTTCAGGGGAACTCTACCCACCTAGTTCTTTTGGTTGGTTTGTTTTTCCGAGGAATCTGGGAATCCACACTACAGTCCTTTAGCTTGGGCGGCGAGCACACTTTGAACTAGGGGCACACCCATCCCCCACTAAAAGACTTGCTGAAGAACTGAGTGTGGTCAGGGGGGTGCTGATAATTCCAGAACTTCACTACCGCTAAGGGAAGGGGACTAGGAGTTCAACGAGACATACGCGAAACTGTCTTCATCCCCCCTCCCCATTGCTTAGCTTTGCAGCCAGCTGGCTGGGGGACCCCATAAGGACCCCATAACACTTTTCCAAGGCCTCGCTGTATCTGCAGGTCCCGTTGTGGGTGACTCTCCGGTCTTGCTATGCCACGGATTAACCGTCATAAGACACCTTGTCCACAGTCCTAGGCTCACTTTACCAGCTCAGGCTGGTGCTGAGACCACCCTGGTGGTCTGCAAGTCCAATGCGATGCCACTAGGACCCAGACTCCTGGAAAACGGTCATAAAATGGAGCTCCCGGCGGCTCTGCACCCCGTCTGTCGCACTCTGACCTCCAGGTGTTTGTCTTGGGATGGCTGCGGGGGACTGAGACCTGTGCCTTGGGCCTTATCTGATGAACCCGGGAGAGAATGTTCTCCACCCACATTTGGTGACCTCTCCAGTTTCCACAGCCTGGGCCAGAAGGACAGTTGGGGCCCTTGGGAGGCTCATATGCCAGGACCCAGAAAGGTGGGCGTCAATTGGCTGTTTCCAAGACCTGCGCCAGGAGGGAGTTAAATAGAGCAGGGAGCTGGGCCTTGGTCACAGAGCTGTGTGCGGTGGGGCCAGAGGATGGGTGTGGCCGAGTCTCCCAACTAGAAGCAGTTCTTAGAGATGCGCGGGTGGCGGCGCACGCGCGGAATGCCTGCTCCCTGGGAGGCTGGGGAGGTAGCGCGCCCCAGCAGCGCGTCCCCGGCACCGGGGTCCGTTTCCAACACGGTGTAAAACCCGCGTGATGGAGCCCGCCTGGAACCTCAGCACTCCCAAGGCGGGGACAGGCGGATCAGAAGGGTCTTCATTAAAAAGAGTGGCTCGGTGGAGGGCGCTTGCCTAGCCTAAGTGGGAGTTCTGGTTTCCATCCCCTGAGCCCCTCCCCCCAAAATCGAAAAACAAAGCCTCGCCATAACCTCGGCATGGGGAGGGGGTCGTGGGCTCAAAATCTCCCCTGCGGCCTGCAGACTGGCCTCGATCCCGGTGGCATTTTACCAGTGCTCCCCAACTCCCCGCCCTCAACTCCGAGTGCAGGGAAGGGGGCCGCGGCGGCGTTCCGAGTGCGTAGCGGTGAAAAAACCCCCGCCAGCCGCAGCCTCCGCTTGCCACTGCCCGGGCGCCGGGTCACGCGCCAGCGTCCCTTCCTGCGTCTGATCCTGGCCGCAACCGCCCCGGATGCCAAAGCCCCGCCGTGGGCAGCAGGCCCGGAGCAGGCTGGACGCGAGCGGCGGCCGCGATCGCCACCCCTTGCCCGGCCTCCTCTCTCTCGCCGCCCCGAGACCTGGGCCGAGCGCCCCGGAGGCCCCGCCGCTCCGGTCGACCCGAGGCCCGGGCCTCCGCCACTCGGTCCTCTGCGTCCCCGCCCGCCCGTTCTGGTCACGCACCGCTCAGCCGCCCTCCGCCACCGCCGTCACTACCGCGCGAAGACGAGCTCGGGGTTCTGGGCCCCCCCCACGCCGCGCAGCTCGGACTCCCCAGGAAGCCCGTGTTTCCTGGGCTCAGTCTCCCCCTCCAGGCGACCCGCGGCTCGGCAGCTCGGCTTCCTTCTTTAAGGGAGGCGATCCCTGCCGGAGCCAGTCCCAGGACGCCGGCCACGCCTTGACCTGTCTGCTCGGAGTGGCCAGAGGTTCCTTCCGCATAGGACTCACACTAGGGGCTCGAGCCACGTCCTTTGCCGGCTTCCAGTGATTTCTATGGTAACCCCCAGGAGAGGTTGAGCATGCCCAGCAAGGTATACCCAGGTCCAGCTGGGTGGTGGTGATCTAGGGGCCTACAACTTCATCTAGTTCATTGTTGAATACGAGAATTAAATTCGAGGAGTATTTATCGAGTACCCACCGAGTGCCAAACTCCATCCCAAACACAACCGAGAGGACTAAGGGATGCCTGGCACTGCCCAGTCCAGCTGCCCAGACAAGCCTCCACAGGGCCAGTCGCCCTGTGCCCTTCCCCGCCCGCATTCACCCAGAGGAAGGGGGCGGTACTGCAGGGCTGACCGAGGCCTGCCGCGCGAGGATCTTCCCCCAAGCTGAGGTGTGTAGGGTCAGACACACTCTCTACTATGAGCTGCATTCACACCAGGCAGGATTCCTTCAAAGCCACAGGGCACGGGCTGGCAAATCTTTTATTTGGCTGTGTGCAGCAGAAAGAAAGGCGGAACACGGTTGGGGCAGAGGGAGTCCTGGGAGGGGCTGCTGAGGGGTGGGGACACGGAGCCTGGATTCCTCTTAGTTATAGGGACCCTCTTCCTTGATCTTCCATCTCCACGCTCAGGATCGGGGCCCAAACTTCCCCCATTTCTGGACCACCCAGAGCACGATTCCTTGGGTTCTCATCTGGTACCAATATCCCGCGAGGCTTGGCTGATGGAGGACAATCTAGACCCAGCTTGGTCCTCGGCTCTTCCTGTCTGTCCATCTGGGACCAGGCCCGGGTGTCTGGACCCAAGCCGCTGCTTCTGAGCAGGTAGAGAGAAGGTGTATCAAAGTCGGGGATCTGTCAGTTCCCAGACCTGCCAGGTCCCCTGCCTGTCCCTGCTGTCAGGGTCCAAGAGAGCAAAGGTCCTGGGTGGAGGAGGTAGACCGAGCTCTGGGCAAGGATCCAAGCTTGGGGACCCCTCTCTGGGAACCTCGGGGGACCCCTGCATCTGCTAACTTCAGAGACCGCATCCCTTGGAGGGTTCAGTCTGTCCCCCTGCAGTGAACTGGGCTAGGATCTCAGTGGTTGGCTGACTGCAAAGAGGGAACGGCGGTCCGGAACAAGATACCTCCAAGGCCGAACAAAGACGAACAAAGATGGGGCACACCTCGCTTCCATCGCTTCTTCCCAAGCCCAGCCCTGCTCTGATAGCCATTTACCAGTCAGGGTTCGGAGGCCGGGGACTCGGGGGGCATCAGGGCAGCGGGGGCCCGATGGTGATGCTGCTGTTGGTGACCCGGGGGCCGTACCAGCCGGCCCAGTAGTGCGTGTCCACGCCGCCGTGCTGAAACCAGATGTAGCGGACGCCGGGTGGGTAGTTGGAGAACGTGTGGGAGACCTGGGTGGGGGGCAGTAGAGAGAAGGACTGGTCAGCGGCAGGTCCCGCTGTGTCCCGGGGGCTGGACCAGGCCCAGCAGGTGGTGTTCTGGGCCTAGCTCTGTGATTTGGAGCAAGCATCTTGGCTCGCTGTGCCTTAGCTTGCTCATCTGTAAAAAGGACTCCAACGGCGCTATTGTGGGACTCGAAGAAAGAGAAGGAATGGTTAGCTATCAGAGGAAGTCATCACAGAGCCCAGGTGGCTATAAAGTTAAAATGATATAAAATAAGCCAGGAATGATAACTTATCCCTGTAATCCCAACACTTGGTAAACTGAGGCAGGAGATTGGCCTTCAGTTCAAGGTCAACCTGTGCAACTAAGACTGTCTCAAAACAACAGGGGGGGGGCGGTGAAATAGATCAGTGGGTAGAGACGGTTATAACTCCCAAGATTATCCTCCAACCTGCACACATGTCCTGTGGCATACGTGCCTTCACTCACACACATGAACACATACATGGGACGCGCCACACAAAAACCATACACAGAAATGATTAAACGCTAGCAAGCAGGCAAACGAACCGAACCAAAAGGCACGGCCAGGGATGAAAGTTTGCTGGTCTCGGGCTTGCCTAGCATCCAGGAGGCCCTAGGTCGGATGCCCAGCACCACGAGAAACGAGCGTGATGTCTATAATCCCAGCACTCAGGAAATGGGAGGTAGGAGATCAGAAATTCAAAGTCATCTTTGATTATGTAGTGAGTTAGACGCCAGACTGGGATACATGAGATCCTGGTAGTTCAATCCCAGAATCCACACGGTGGAAGAAGAGAACAAACTCCTACATGTTGTCCTCTGCAGCACACATAGGCATGCAAACACACTCTCTAGAGCATCTATCTATCTATCTATCTATCTATCTATCTATCTATCTATCTATCTTTCTAATTTAAAAACACTGAAAAAGGTAAAGCAAAATTAGATAAGAAAGTTAAGGTACTCAATTCTAGCAGTGACTGGGGCAGGTGGCTGAGGGCTTTTTAGCTTTTGAAAAGTTCTACCAGACCTCCACAGTCTAGAACAGGTCTTGGCCCACTTCTGCTTTTGTTTTCAATAAAGCTTTATTGGACCAGTCGCCCTGTGCCCTACCCCGCCCCCATTCACCCAGAGGAAGGTGGCGGTACTGCAAGGCTGACTGAGGTCTGCAGCTCCAAATGGCCATAACTTCAAAGTCAGTCCAAGGGACTAGAGAAATGATTCAGGGGTTAAGACTCTGCCTTGAAAGCAGAAGACCTGAATTCAGATCCCAAGTCCCACGTAAAAAGGCCAGTGGTCTGCACTTCCAGTCTTGGTGGGTGGAGCCTGGGAAATCCCAGAGGGAAGCAAAAAGTAGGTAGAAGCAATCCAGGATGATTCCCGAGGTCCCTCTTGGGCCTCCATAGGGACACACAGTGCCCTCTGATACACACACACACACACACACACACACACACACACACAATGTCTTTGAGGGATCAGTGAGCCGACTCAGCTGGTAAAGGCTCCTGCATGCAAACCCGGAGACCTGACTTCTATCACATGATCCCCACACTCTTACTGAGGCGCATTGATACCTTTCTCTTTCTCCCTTTCTCCTCTCTCCCTTTCCTAAGTAACTAAAATATTGAAAAAGGAAAGCACATTTTGTGAGTCCCCTGATAAATCCACCCTGGTGGGTCCAGATGCCCCTAGACTTCAAGTGGGTTCACACCGCAGGAATCTACTGGAAAGTCAAAAAATAAGTTGGTGTCCACTGTAAGAACAGGAGATATCAGTGGTCAGTAACGGTCACACTTTCTAGACACTTTCGTTCTTCTTGAGACAGGGTCACATGCCGCTCAGGAATGCTGGGGTAACGGGCAGGGCAACATCCTGGCTCTGGACATCTGCCAATGGCGGGCACTGTGTATGTAAGGGTTTGCGCATGCACGCAGAGGTAGAGGTGCCATCAGGTAGTTTTCTCAATTGCTCTCCACCTTCTTTTTAATTAGTCGAGAGAGAGAGAGAGAGAGAGAGAGAGAGAGAGAGACACATGCATGGCATGGCGCATGGGTGGAGGTCAGTTGACCACTTTCCAAAGTCAGTTCTTGCCTCTGCCACATGGTGTCTGATGATTTAATTCAAATGGACTGGTTTTCAAGCGGGTATGTTTCCTGACAAACTATCTGCCTAGCTCCACCTTATTTAAAATTTTTTTAATTAATTAATTTTTCTCTCTGTGTGTGTGTGTGTGTGTGTATGTATGTAAGAAAGAAAGAGAGAGAGGGCACTGTGTGTCCCTGTGGAAGACCAAGGGTGACTTCGGGAATCATCCTGGATTGCTTCTACCTCCTTCTTGCTTCGCCCAGGTCCCACCCATCAGGGCCGGAAGTGTAGGCCACTGTCATTTCCACCTGGCATTTTTACGTGGGATCTGGGATCTGAACTCAGAATCTTCTGCTTGCGAGGCAGAGTCTTAACCCCTGAGCCATCACTCCAGGCCCCCAGCCATCCGTTAAAAAAAAAAAAAAAAAGAGCTACAGTCTAAGTTTCCCAGATGGGCCTTGAACTACAAATCCTCCTGCCTCAGCTTCCTGAGCAGCTGTGCCTGACTCATGTTGAGCTTTTTTTTTTTAATCTTTTTTTGTTTACCCTGCTGGGGATGGAACTCATGGCCTTGCGCATGCTTGGCAAGTGTATGTGCGTGTGTGGTGTCTGTGCTGTTTTGTTTTCGTGTTTTTCCCCCAAGGACTTCTCCAGCCCGGGGTGGGCAACATCCCTCGGGGGCAAGCAAGTCTGAATAGTGGAGGCCCAGGAGTCAGGTGGCTCCACTTGGGTCAGAACCCAAGCTTATGTGGGGGCTCCCCTCACTCCCCCCCAAAGCTCACACACCTCCCTCCACTTGGCGTCGCTCTTCTGCTGGATGGTGGCGGGGTCTGGCTGGAATGTCCCCAGAGGCGCGTGGGCTGAGGACAGGAGCTGGACGCACAGCTGGTACTTGGACCCGCAGTCCGGCCTGGCTGCGAACCTGCAGGTGGAAAGACAGGGGAGGGTCCCCTGAGAACTTGGGAGAGGGGGGGCAGGGTGGGGGTGGGGCGCCTGGGCGGCAGGCCCCCTCCCCCAGGCCCTCGCCCCGGGCACTCACCAGTCCTTGACCTCGATGTCTGGCCGGGTGGTGTCCATCAGCTCTTCCCAGTACCCTTCAGCCTTGAGGTCTACCACCTGGGACTTGAGGCAGGTGCTGGGACGGGGACGGGGGAGGGGCTGGGGCTCAGCATAGGGTGCTGGGATGAGGAGAACCTCCCTCCTCCACGGGGCTGGGACTTTGGGCTTCCCACCCCTTAAGGCCCTGGATCTTACTAATAGGAAGTCACGAAGTATTTCTTGACCTGGTCATTGGGGAATTCCTTCCGCTGGTCCCGGGAGAGATCTTCCACCTTCCACTCATCACCTCCATTCACATCCAGGCTCCAGAACTCAAATCCCTCTGGGGGCAGATGTGCCATGTAAGAAGCCCCTTTCTTCCTCTTCCTCCTCTTCCTCCTCTTCCTCCTCTCCCTCCTCCCTCTCTCCCTCTTCCTGCTCCTCCAACACCTCTTCCTCCTCCTCTTATTCCTTCTCCTCTTCCTCCTTTTGGCTCCACAGAGGGGAGGAAGACAGAGAGAGACTCCACACCGAAGAGGGACCTCAGGACCAGGATGAACTAAGATCTGGGGACACCTAGCTTCTCCCTCCTTTGGTTCCCACCCTCCCACTTCAGAGCTACCCTCAGCCTGTGCTCTGGGTCACTGAAGACAGATCATACTGTGTTCCCCGTGTCACAGACACAGGTAAGGAACGTCACGTGAGAATCCTGGACAAAAGATGACAAAGAGCCAGACTCCCACCGTGATGGAGAAAGCGCTCGCACAGGCAGACCTGAATCTTCTGTCAGCTCTAGCAATAATGAATGGGCTGTGTGAGGCTCTGGCCTCTTCTGCAAACTAGACTCGAGAACAGGACTGAGCCTGGGGTGGTGGGTGGCATACCCGGGTAGCATACCCCTGCCATCTCAGAACTCAAGAGGTTGAGGCAGGAGGTGGCTGGGTCTTTAGACAGGGTTACAAATGGAGTCCTTGGACAGCCAGGCCAAGACAACAAGACCTGTCTCAAAATAAGGAGGGGGGTGTCCTGGGAAACTCTTCTGTAAAGTGCCATTGTATTTCAGTTTCTGGGGGCCACACATGGTCTCTATCACAAATGGCTTTTTTTGCTTCTATTTTTATGATCCTTTTAAAATATAAAACCATTCTTAACCCATTGCCCAGTTTACTGGTCAAGAACATGGCCGTGGGAGCTTAGGATGGGCAGCCCGTGTGTGTTCTCCTGCCCCTTTGCCCGACCTTTGCCCAGAAGACAGAGCACACAGGGTCCTCTCCGGAAGCCAGCCTCACACACAGGCTACAACACAGCGAGGGTCCAGGAGAGTGGGGAGGAGGGGGGTTAGTTTGTCTTGCTCCTGAATCAAGCCCAAAGGACTGTACCTTTCTTCATACCCAGACAAGACACCCCCTGTCTTCTGAGACAGCCTCTGTAGGCCCAGTTTTGGGATCTACAAATGAAAGCAACAGAATGTGGCTCTACTAGTGTCTTGGGCACACTTTGTTCCAACTGACCACAATTCCCTTTTTTGTTTTTTGTTTTTTGTTTTTTTTCTAATGTGAGACCTGGGATCCGAACTCAGAACTTTCTGCTTGTGAGACAGAGTCACAACTCCTGAGCCATCTCCCCAGCCTTTTTTGAAGGAAAGGTGCAGGGAAACTATTTAAGGTAACTTTCAAATTTAACGATCCTCCTTGCTTCAACTTTCTGAGTGTGGGATTACAGGTGTATAACATGTCTGGCTGAGAAATAGTTTGCTTTGTTTTGAAGCAGGGTCCACATTGGCCTTTGATTAGATATGCAGCCAAAGAGGACTTTGAACTGGTTCCACTGTCCCCACCTTCCGAGGACTTGGACTGGGGGGGGTATACCATCACATTTGGCTGAAGAATCATCTTAAAGGTGGAATGAGAAGGGCCACGACTGTGGGTGACTGTAGAGTATTTGTTCAACAAGAATGCGGCCCTAGGTTCAAGGCCCAGTACTGCCAGAAAAAAAAAAAAAAAAAAAAACAGAATAAAAATACCACCATTGCTTCTAGTTTGCCCATCTGAAAAGTGGGTACAGTGATAGAATGCACCTGGAGGAGTTATTATGGGAGAATTTGAGACCTCAAATCACTCAGAGGGCTTGGCTCCTAGTAGGTGCTCAGGACATGACACTGGCCTTTAGAGAAGGTGGGAGTCGCAGGTATGGGAGCCGCCCTCTGTGCCTACCTTCGGCACACGGATTGTGGAGGAGGTTCCTGCGGAGGCTGCGCAGGAAGTAGAAGATCTTCCAGTCGGCCACGGGCTGGTCCCAGTCCTCGGTGACGAAGCCCTCCCGCCGGCACTTGCGCTTCCAGAGGGTCACCAGGTCGATGAGGTCCCTCCAGAGGCTGCACACGGGGCGGCAGTTGAGCAGCAGCTGGCGCGCGGGCACGTGCGTGAATAGCTCCAGGAGGATGCTCTCGGGCAGCTCGTTGATGTTGCCCACCGCCATGGCGGTGGCTCCCAGCCCCTCCTGTGGCGAATGGAAAACGGCGCGATACACTTGGCCCGGTCTTTCCAGCACCTGTTACTTCCAGCGTTGGGAATGGGGGGAATCCCCTTCCAGCTGTCACTCACTGTCTTAGGAGGGTCACTGTGCTTCTCTGACCTTCAGTCCACCTGCCCCCCCCCAGCCAGAAATAGCACTTCTTTCTAGGGTCACAGAGCGACCCCAAGAAGCATGGGATACAGGGGTGCAGACCATGGCCTCTCAGAGTTTCCTTCCAAGGCTTTCAAGGGCAGCCTCGAAGGAAGCCCAGAGAAGTTCAAGGAGTTGCCCAAGGTCACACTGGTAGGGACAGAGGGGGAAGGGGCCCGGGTGGTCTCGGATTCTACAGTCAGCCTTCTCAATGGGCCTGCAGTCTTTGGAGTGTTCCACCGGGCTGGTGTGGCACCCCAAGTCTGCCCAAAGGGTCTTTAACCACCTCCCACACGACACTGCTGTCACTGCCTCTCGCAAGGATCGCGGGGGTCCAGAGCGTTCAATCAGGTTCTGAAGCTCAAAGCATGAGCCCCCCACCCCCGTGGCCCACCGATCCTGTGAGGGAAGGGAAAGGATCCTTCCTATCTCCACCCCCACCCCCGTGGCTAGACAGCAGCCCCAGCCCCGCTGCCCCCCAGGCCGCCGGCGGCCTCCTGTTTGGTACGCCGTGGCCTTAAAATGTCCCCCTCACCAAAGTCAAGACTTGGATTTCTAGCATCATTGGCGACCCCCAGCCTGAGACCCCGGCAGCGCCTCCTATCGCGGCCTCGCAGCGCAGCCACCAGCGGAGGCCTGCGCCGGGTTGCGCAGGGCCTTGCTTGGTTCTGCGTGGGGTGACGAGGACCGAGGAGGCCCCTGCCCCCCGTGGGCTCCCTACGAGCCCCCTCCCGCCGTTACCTGTCCTCGGTCGCGCTGCGCGATCTCTCCAGCCGGCCGGGCTGCGCCGCCGAGGCCTGCGGGGCCCTGGAAGGCAGCCCCGCCCCCGCCCGCAGGCCGCGCCCCTCGCCCCGCCCCGCCAGGCGCTGTGTCCCCCTCCTGCGGTCACCTGAGCTAAGCTGGGCATCGCGATCCAGCGGGTCGTGGGGCTGCACCGCCTGCGTCTGCGGTGTCTCCGAATGAGGTTCCAACCCCCCACCCCCACCCCACCCCCGCTCGCCAGGCAACGCCCCCGTCCACTAGACCCCGCCCCCACCCGCTCCCTGATGCGCACCCGGCCCCCCCATCGCGACGTAGGAAAATTACCTGGGGGGGGACCGGAAGGAGGCGCTACCCCCAACTCCTCTAGGGCCTCCGCCCCGCACCCTTCGGGACCCAGACTCCCTCGGACCCTCGCCACTCCCCCCGCAGCAGGGCTAGCCGGGGACGCCCCCCCATCGAACCCCACCCCCATGACAAGGTGCAGCCGACCTTTCCCGACCTCCCGAGTCCTGGGGCAAGCGGTCTCCTCCGGCCTCGGTTGGCCGCCGAGACTGCGGGGCGACCCGGCGCCAGGCCGGAGGCGGGGCGGGGCGCGCGGGGCCTTTAAGAGGCGCGGCGGCTCGGGCCGGCAGACGGGGACAGCGCCCGGACTCGCCGCCTCCCTGGGACCCGCAGCCCGCAGCGCCCCGGCTCCGCCTCTCGCGCCCGCGCTCCGCAGCGATGGACGGAGACGGGGATCCAGGTAGCCGCCGCCCGGCCCTGCTCGCTCCAGCCCGCAGGGGAGACGCGGCGGGAGGGCGAGCGCCGCAGATGGGGTCCTCCGGGAGCGAGGGGCGCCGCGGGTCCGCGCGCGAACTTTCACGCCAGCAATACCCTGGAGACTGTCTGTAGCCTGGTGTGTGGGGAGGCCCCGGGAGGTGACAGACGGAGGAGGACGCCTGAGTCCCCCCAAAATGGCATCGGACGCCTGCATCTCAGGCTACAGGCATCCTGGGGTTGGGAAGCTGGGGGTACCTACAAACCTATGCTTCTGTCGACTTCTCACTTTGCTAGCTTGACCCCTGAACCGCTGGAGTCTTGGGGGGTCTCGGACTTCTCTCTACCCCTTCCAGCTTCCTGCGGAATTCCCTCCTCTGGAGGGGCTCCCTTTAGCTTGGGTGAAGGGCCCGTCCAGCGTGGAACAGATTAGCAGTGCGGAAGACTTGGGGGGCTGCTCTTGAAAGGTTCCCTGGGGCCTCCAGGTTTGCTAAGTCATCTTTTCTGGCACCAAAGACCCCCACCCCCACCCCATCACCACCAACTCTCCAGCTCCCTGTTGAACCTGTAGGAGGTATCTGCTGAGTCAGACTGAGGAGCGGACCTGCCCCCCACGATCCCCCATCTCATCTTCAGGAGTCCTCACAAAAGTGGGAACTGTTAGGGGATCCGCGAACTGATGGATACCGTGCTAGCCAAGCTCCCTTCTCTGCCCTTGACCTCTCAGCTCCTGAGCCCCTATCCGTTCCCTCTCTAGGGGTCTAGAAGGGGCTTCTGCTTTTTCCCAGGGCCCAGCACAGGTGAGTGAACCAGCCTTAGGGTCAGGGACTGGGGCCAGATAACTTTCCGACGGTGACAATGTGGGGAGTTGTGTGTGTGAGGGAGAGCGTTGGGGCTGTAACCAGATCTGTGGCCTCAATGCCTTGGGCTTGGGGGCCAGGAGAGGGGACCGGCGAGGCACACCTTTCGGAGGAGCATCAGGTGTCCGCTGGGGCCAGGGCAGGGCGGGGTGATAGATGAGGATCCTGGGCCCCCGTTCCCCAGAGAGGGGCAGCATTTTCTTTACCTTCCGGATATTCTGCCGTGTGACCTGGGAGAAGCGCTAGGCCGCTCTGTGACTCAGTCCCCTCATTACTGAGAGAGAGAGAGAGAGAGAGAGAGAGAGAGAGAGAGAGAGAGAGAGCTGTGGACAAGATTCCCTATGATCAGTGGAGAATTCACTGTAGTGCTCTACGCTCAAGAAAGAGGTCAACTCCAATTCATCTCTCCAAAGCCTACATGTTTGTAGGTCCTGCATGGAAAGAGTTTGGGGATCCAGTCTACCTGTTCCTGACCACCCCTCTCCCCACCTTTTGGCTTTCTAGAGCCCAGCCCTCAGGAACTCCTTATCTAGGTAGAACAGTGGGGGCCTCTGTCATCCGTCTTGGCCGGGTCCCTGTCCCCACCTGCTCTCCCTCCTTCAGAGACACTGAGCGCTCAGTATCTGCTTACTCCCAAGGCTTCCACGGCCCCGCCAGGGCGGGCTGGGATCCAAGCGATGCCCAGGTGCCCACAAAATCCAGTTCAGAATGCCCTGGTCCCTCCTCCTGGAGAGACGAAGCTCACTGCAGGCCTTTGGTCTGACTCAACAGGAGCAGGAAAGCGAGGGCCTGAGATGGGACCTTCACCAAGTACCCAGTACCCTCCCACCCCCCGCCGACTGGGGGCAGCTGGATCTTCCTCCCTCGTCCCCCCCAGTCTTCTGTTCCCCTTTTCTCCTACCCTCACCCCACCAGTACATCCTTCAACTGGTCACTTTGCTTCTCTGGGGTTGAGCACCCTCATCCACAAAACCGAAGTCGGGGACACGTCTAATGCAAAGAGTTCTTTTGATGCCACTATAGCCATTAAAGGTGGAGCCAGGATCAGGGTCCAACACAAGCTTGGACTACTTGTGGGATCCCAGGCTGGGTCCCTTCCCTGTCCCACAACGAAATAGTCAAAGGCTTAACCTGGAAGACAAGGTGAGAGGATTTGAGGAGTATTCCAAATGCTGCGAGGAGCTCCTTGCTCTTGCTTAGCAAGGGGTGAACAGGCGCTCCTGACCCCAGGCTGGATGCTAGGCGGGGGTGAGGGAAGACAGGGAGTTTTCCTTCCTATGAAGTCTGCCTATGACATGTGTGACATGTGCGTACCCACAGTGTGGATCAGACAAACTCACCCAAGATAAGCTCGAAAGCCCCTGAATAGATTTGAGCTAGACTGCAAGAGGAGAGGGTGTGCAAAGGGTAATTCCGGGAAGGCTTCGGGGGAGACCAGGGTTATAGGGGGATGGAGGGGGAGTCTTCTGTAAAGGATCACCATGACTCCATCGACAATCCCAGGATCATTGCTGGCGCGTGCTCCACCATCAATGCAGGGGCAAACAGATTGGCGGGGGCAATTTTGCCAACTTCAGGGGGTCATTTGAACCCCTCCTCTCCTTGGGTTTCCTTCCGAGGCTTGTACTGGAGCTATAGCATCTCTGACCTCGCTTGTGGTTACCCCAGGGTGGGTGGGGGACATCTGGAGGTGGGGGCACGGTCTGGGAGACCCAGTTGCTGGCTCTGTGGTGTGCAGAGAGCATTGGCCAACCCGAGGAAACGAACCCCGAGGAGCAGCCGGAGGAGGCGGGTGCCGAGGCGAGTGCGGAGGCTGAGCAGCCCGGGGAGGAGGAGGAGGAGGAGGAGGCGGCTGGCGCGTACCTGGCGGAGCTGCCCGAGCCGCTGCTGCTGCGCGTGTTGGCCGAGCTGCCCGCCGCCGAGCTGGTGCAGGCCTGCCGCCTGGTGTGCCTGCGCTGGAAGGAGCTGGTGGACGGTTCCCCCCTGTGGCTGCTCAAGTGCCAGCAGGAGGGGCTGGTGCCCGAAGGCGGCCCCGAGGACGAGCAGGACCACTGGCGGCAGTTCTATTTCCTAAGCAAACGGCGACGCAACCTGCTGCGCAACCCCTGCGGGGAAGGTGAGACCCCGCAAATGCCAGCCCGCTTGGAGGCGAAGGGGAGGAAGCCCTGGTCCCACGCCCGGTCCGCAGCAACCCCACGAATGCTGTCTGTAACTAGAGTTCTCCGCCCCCCACTCCCGCCCCCGCCGCCCCGGGGGTGGTGGTGGTGATAGTGTGTGTCTTCCCAGGGTCTTCCACCCCCAGGGAGTTGAGGCAGGACACGTCTTGTGGGCGATTGGACCGGAGGGAGGGTGAAGTTCAGATCTGAGTTCGGATCCTCACATCCTATGTCAAAAAAACTGGGCAGATATGGAGGCATGGAGGTCCTGTCATTCTGGAAGGTGGAGCCTGGGGAACCCCAGAGCAAAGCAGTGAGGAGGTAGAGCCATCCAGGGTGATTCCCCGTGTCACCCGTGGGCCTCCACAGGCACACACATGTGTCTGCTCATACACATACATGCCGGCACACATGTGTGCATGCACAACACAGAAGCACCCATGCCACAAAAAAGAATACCATGTCCACGCTGCCCTGAGCAGGCACTGGGCTGACCAGGGCGGGTTCCCGTGTCCCCACAGAGGACTTGGAGGGCTGGTGTGACGTGGAGCACGGGGGGGATGGCTGGAGAGTGGAGGAGCTGCCTGGAGACAGTGGAGTGGAGTTCACACACGACGACAGCGTCAAGAAGTACTTCGCGTCCTCCTTTGAGTAAGGAGGATGAGTCCACAGTGTGTGTGTGGGGGGGATGCAAGGTGGGACACCCCCCTTCCTGACTCCAGTTTCCCCAGGTGGTGTCGAAAAGCCCAGGTCGTTGATCTGCACGCAGAGGGATACTGGGAAGAGCTGCTGGACACCACGCAGCCCGCCATTGTGGTGAAGGACTGGTGAGAGGTTGGGGGGGTCGGTGAGAGCGATTGTGGGGGTCGGGGTGGGGACCTGCTGGCCGCCAGTTCTGATGCGGGGTCTTGTGGGTCATGAATCTGTAAGGGTTAGAAGCCAGAAGTCCCATTTCGTGTCCTGAGTTTTAAAGTTTGTATAGCAAAACATGGAAAGGGTGTTACTGAAAAGGGTTATCCGTGTGCGTGTGTGTGCGTGTGTGTGTGTGTGTGTGTGTGTGTGTGTGTGTGACATTTCCATATGTAGTTCTATGCCTTGGTCCACAGCCCCAACAATACACTCTGTGCTGGCTTCGAGCCTGAGGTTGGGTTTGGTGGATTTGGGTGTTAAACCAAAGCTCGCATTTGGCCCTGGGTCAGTCCTGCTCTCTTCGTGGCCTCGGCTTCCCTCTCTGTGAAGTGGGGACACTGGTCAGACAGGGGTACTGACCAGAAGAGTTCTTTGGCGAGGGGGGGGAGCCGTTCCCCAGCTGAGCTTGGCAGGTGAGGCCGGGCGCCGGGTGCTTACCCCCCTCAGGTACTCGGGGCGCACGGACGCGGGGTGCCTGTACGAGCTCACTGTGAGGCTGCTGTCGGAACATGAGGACGTGCTGGCCGAGTTCAGCACCGGGCAGGTGGCTGTACCCCAGGACAGCGAGGACGGCGGCTGGATCGAGGTGAACCTGCAGGGCTGGGAGGATGCTGCGCTGAGGATCTGGGGCGGGGCTCGCGGAAGCCCCGCCCATGCCTCAGCTGTCTCCAGGGGCGTGGGTGGTGGTGGTGGGGGGGGCTGGGGGCGGGTCACCGCGCCTCGGATCCTGACTCCGAATCCCTTCTTCCCCAGGTCTCCCACACTTTCACCGACTACGGGCCGGGGGTCCGCTTCATTCGCTTCGAGCATGGGGGGCAGGACTCCGTCTACTGGAAGGGGTGGTTCGGGGCCCGGGTGACCAACAGCAGCGTGTGGGTGGAGCCTTGAGTGACTCCTCCTCTTCCTCCCCTTTTTGCCCAGCAGCCTAAGGGGCGAAAAACCGGGGTAGACTGGCCTTAACTTAGTTGGTAGCATCCCCCCCCTGCTTTCAGCCCCTCTCCCACTCTTTGCTCCAGCCTCGTCCCCACAGGGAGAGAGGAAGTTAGTTGGTTTACAGTGCGGTCTGCATCACACTACAGCTGCTTCTAGAAGGTTCAATCCGAGAGGGTGTCACCCTACAGCTGAATCCCCCCTGACCCCCTTCTCCCGCACCTAGCACTGTGCCTGCCTCTGAGTGGACGCTCAATAAACATTATTTGTCCAAAGAAGGAAGGAGTGGACCGAAGGATGACCAGACCCCTCCCCCTTCCCGTCCCTCTCCCTACGCGGGGCCCCAGGCCCTGGCCTGGAAAAGTACTTGGTGCCAGGCCAGCTGCTCGGGTTTCCAAGGGTTCTCGGTGTGGTATGGGGCCAGCTGGGCATGGGCAGTCCCACAGACAAAGGCTGGAATTGTGGTGGCCTGGGCGCCTGGCGATACCCAAGCTACCCAGAGGCCAGAACGGGGCTTGGCAGGGTGGGGTGAAGTGGGGAGTGCGTGCCCGGCAGGCTCCTTCTTGCTGCCTGCAATTCCCACCCATTCGTCTCTGGGAGGGGGATGGTGGTAGACGCCAGGTCTGGTTACCCTTCTCCTGGGCCCAGAGTTGGAGGTGCGGTGGCTTGAGGTGGGGGAGGAAAGGATCCTGTCCACTGATGCCTGCTTCATGCCATCCTTCCTGGTTGGGACACGATTGGCCACAGTCACTGGCCCCTGGTCTCCAGGTCATTTTCCCAAGTCCTGCCCAGAAGTTTGCTCCTCCCTGGTTCTGGAGGGCACAAGGTGAAAAGGGTGAGTTGGGCTGTGGGCTGGGGTCATTCCCTTTCCGCGGAACCCACGATCCTTTCCCAGAATGCTCAGCAGTGACTGAGGGTCGCAGGTCTTGGAACCAACCGGTGACCCCTGGGAGGTGCAGCTTCATCCGGCCCCCAGGACCCTAACTCTGTTTGGATTGTGAGCTTTGGTGCCACCTGCTGGCCAGATGGAGCCGTGCCTCTCATTCCCTGGGCAACACGGTCTCTCTGACGTTCCTTCTCATGTGGGGAGCGGCACCCCAGAGTCCCGTGGGGCTCTGACTGGAAGACATTCTGTCCCACCAAGAATCAGTACGGTGGCCAGGCGAAGACCAGGATGCCCACCACTCCTCCCAGGCAGCGTCTGGGATCCCCGGTCCAATGGGGGGGGGGGCAGAGTACCCTTCACTCTCAGTCAGACAAGGAAGACAAAAACCCAGACTTCTGGACCACCAAGTACAAGGTTTACTAGTCATCAATTCCCTGTGCACAAAGGAGGACCCTGGTCTAAGGCGAGGGAGGCACCTGTGTCTGTGAGGGTCTTCAGAGTCCTTCCTAGAGAACCGCCAGTCTGGGGACAGCAGGATCCGATGCACTTGAGTGGGTTCCTATGGAAACAATTTATGGCCCTGACCCAGTGTAATGGGCAGTGCAGTGATCATATGTGCTCCTCGGGGCAAGAGGACAGGGTGGGCGGGTGGGAAGTCAGCCTGGGGGAGCATGAGAGAGGAGCAGGACCCCCACTGGGGACATAGGAGGGGGCCAGGCAGATAACAGCTGCGGTGAGAAGCAGGGGATGAGGGGTCCGGTGTGGATGCCTGTAAGCCTGAGATGTCAGATAAGAGCGCAGGAGGTTCTGCAGTGGGGGAACTCCCTGCCCCTTTGCCTGCTGCGCTTAGGAGAGAGGTGCAAAAAGTCTGGGGTTCTGGCTACGGGCCCCACCATTGGAGTTTGGTGTGTGGCCACTGACCAAAGCGAGGGGGACCAGAGAGGGCACGAGTGAGAGCTGAGGAGGGGAGAAGGTGTTGGGGTCGAGACTGGTGAAGGAAGCTGGGGTGGGTGAGGCTGGGAGAGGAGGTTGGACAGGGAGGCTGGAGGGGGGGGGAGCTGGACGAGGAGGCTTGGGGAGGAGGCTGGGTGCGGCCAGGAGGAGGGAGCCAAGACCTAAGGGCAGACCTGCTCAGGGCTTAACTCAATGCAATTCTTTGCAAATGTGTCCAGAGCTCTGAATTTTCAACAGTCAAATCGACCCCTGGATCTGTGTTACACAGGGTCTCATGCATCTCAGGCTGGTCTCAAAGTCCATACATAGATGATACTGATCTAGAACTCCTCATCCTCCTACGTGTGGGAATCTCAGGCACGGACTACCATCCCCAATTTCACGTGGTCTTGAGGGGGTGTTGAGCCCAGGGTTTTATGCATACTAGGAAAGCACTCTACCATCTGAATCACATACAAGGAGCCCAGCACGGTCCCCCAATCCAGTGCTGAGAACCATCTTCACTGCTCTCTGGTCCCCCCAAGTCTCCCGGCAGGTGGAGGAGTTGATACTCAGAGGCCCAGACAATATCCCACCAGTGAGTGGTTGATGCTCATTCCCCCGCTCGGCCAGACAATATCCCACCAGTGAGTGGTTGATGCTCATTCCCCCGCTCGGCCCTGGGGCGTCAGGTTGGCACAGGATCAAACAAAGGCCCCCTACTGGCCAGAGCAAAGAGGTGCCTGGGTCGGGGCTGGCGGTGACTAGTTGCTCCATTACTTTCGTTTAAAAAAAAAAAAAAAAGACAATTCCTGGAATTAAAGGAATTTCGTTCCCAGAACTACAGTAATTCATTTTTTCTGGGTTCTTTCCCTGCCCTGTAGACCCAGGGGGGCTGATTGGGAGAGATGAGTACCTGTCACCTGAATTCTTTAGCCCACCTCAAGCCCCTCTTTCCTAGCTTAGCCCTAACCCCTCCCATCCCCCTCTTTTTTGCTTTTCCCTCCCTTCCTTCCCTCTTCTCTTTTTTCTTCCCTTTTCCCCTCTTCCTTTCCTTCATTTTCCCTCCCTTCTTTGCCTCCCTTCCTTCCTCTGTATTAGTCAGGACTCTCTAGAGCCACAGAACCAACAGAATATAAAAAGGGAATTTATTGAATTGTCTTATGAGATACGGCCAAGGTCGTCCAACGATGGCTGCCGGTAGCTGCTCAGTCCAGTAGGTGATGGCTGAAGACTGGAGGATTCCTGGAGAGTCTGTAGTCACATTGAAGACTTAGAGGGGCGCGTGGCTGGAGGGGCGAGGAAGCGAAGAAGAGGGAAGAGAGTTTTCTAGCACAGCTTTGGAGAGTCTCTCTTCAAACTCCTCTGTTCTGTGGTTCTATTTGTGTGGTCTGCTACTGGGAGGTTCCAATCAGGACAGCTGCTCTTAGTGCCAGGTGTGGTCCAGTGGACACCCTCCCTTTTCCTTCCCTTCCTTTCTTCTATGGTGTCTCACTGTATAAAGCTCCCGTTGACCTGGATTCACTGTGTAGACCGGGCTGATCTTGATCCTGTGATATTCTCCTGCCTTACCTCCTGAGTGCTGGGATTAAAAGCATGCACCACCACGCTCTTAGATTGTGTGTGTGTGTGTGTGTGTGTGTGTGTGTGTGTGCGCGCGCGCGCATGGATGTCTCTGTGTGTATGTTTGTGTATGTTTGTATATGTCAGAGGGTACTGTGTGTGCCTGTGGAGGCCCAAGGGTGACTTCGGGAATGACCTTGGATTGATCTACTTCCTTTTTGCTTTGGTTTAGAATTTCCCAGGCTCTATCTTCCAGGGCCAGAATTATAGACCACCACCAATCCTTTCCGGCATTTTTACATAGAATCTGGGATTTGAACTCAGAGTCTTCTGCTTATAGGGCAGAGTCTTAACCACTGAGCCATCTCTCCAGCCCTTTCTTAGATTTCTTGATGGTCACTTGGGTTACCGGCCTGGTTTCTCATTTGCCCTGAATATCTGGGTTTCTGTGAGCATTAAAGGACAGTTCCTCAAAACACCACAAGGGGGAAGCATTGTCAAGTCAGTCTTTCATCAAAGACTAGGAAATCCGCATAGTACAGAATCTGAATCCAGAGCCCAGTCCTCTGCATCCCTTGCTGGGAACTGGTTCTGGTTCTTTACACAGTGTGTTTTGGAGAGGCTCAGTCCAGGGCCCCCTGAGAAGCATTTCTAAGGCTGAGTCTTCCAGGGTCCCAGACCTGTAGGACTGGGAAGTCGGGGGTCCCCCTTGTGCAGCCCAGGGGAGCCCCTCGCCTGCAGTGAGCACAGACTGCTGGGTGGGTCGGAGGAGATGCGCTGGTGAGTAATGACGTTGCTGCCCCCACCTCCCCAAAGGAAGTCTGATCCCGTATTGACTCTGCTGAACAAGGAGAATAAGGCGGAAGATTACCTGCGCCCGGCGCGTTCTCCTCTAACAAAAGCCAATTAACAGGATTAGCGCCCTGAGCTAGCGCTGCTGTCAGCGCTGCGGTCGGGATGGGGCCTTGGGCTGCGTCTGTGCTGATGCAGCAAGAGAGATTGCAGGTAGAGGAAGGAAGGACTGCCAAGTGGGGGAGGGGCCTGAAGGCGAGGAAGAGGACGCGAAGAGGGAGACGGTTACCATCCAGGGGGTCGGGGAGGGAGCTACACAGACGGTCCAGGGTCCAGGAACACAACCTGCTCCTCCCGATCCCAGGTCCCCGGGCTCGCTCTCCTGCCAGTCTGCGGCAGCGAGTGACTGACTGTTGGGGTCACCCAGGCTCTCAGGGGGCCCCTTGTGCAGCGCAGAACCAGGGGGTGGCACAGACCCAGGGGCAGCTACGTAGGAGGCTGAGGCAGAAGGTCTGAGTTCTGGGCACCTGGGCATCGCGGGGGGCCGGGTCCTAAAGTGCAAAGAGGGGCTGCCGCCGAACTGGGGGTGCGCAGCCTGAACCCCTTGCCACGGGGGAGGCTCCGATTGCCAAGCCCAGGTCAGCAAGGCCCCGGACTGCATCCTCCAGGCCCGGAACCGGGAAGGGTTGGGGGTCCTTTCCTGGACCTTCCTCAGACCGCTGGTGGGATGGGAGCAAGTGACAGGCGGGGGCGGGAGGGAGGGGGGCTCCGAGGCCCTTTGCTCCTGGGCTTCATCTGCAGCGGGGAGCCTGGGGTCTCTGGGGGCTGCGGGAGCCGCCCGACTCCAGGCGGCAGGGTGGCTGGGATCAGCGGGCGGGGGGTGGGGTGGGGGGGCGCGAGGCCGGGGAGTGGGGGGGCGGGTCAGGCAACTGACCAGTATCAGCGCTGAAGCGAGGCAGCAGAGAGATGAATGGCCGGATTCAGCTTTGCGGGGCGGGGGAGACTGGCTGGGATGACAGCGGGGTCGGGGTCAGGGGGGTGAATGGCCAGGATCGTGGGAGGCAGGTGGCTGGTGGATCCTGGCCACCCCCCCACCCCCGTTCTGTCCCCATCCTCTCCCTGCGGGAGCTCCCTGAAGGCTTCACTTCGGCATCCCGTTGTGTCTGGAAGAAGCTGGGGTTCAGAGAGCCCCTCTCAGCAGCCCGCAGAACCACAGGCCGCCGCGGGCCTCCAAAGCAGCGTGTCCTCCTTTGGACCGACAATGAGGGGCTCACATGGGCAGGACCCCCCCCCCCCGCAGCAGACTGGGTGGCAGGTGCAGGGTGCAGATCCTCTGCACCACCTTCCGTCCTTGCTACTAGGAGCCGCCGCGCCCCTCCTCCCCAAGCTTAGGGCCACACAGCTTTTCTCTTTCCCAGTGTCTCCCACCTGCACTTTAACCCCCGCGACCTGCGACAGCTCAGGCCACTGTGCTTCATCTCGCAACAGCATCTGTCCCGGTAGAACTCAGAGACTCCATGGTCCCACATCACGCCACACAGCACACAGCACAGCACAGCACACAGCACAGCACACAGCACAGCACACAGCACACAGCACAGCACAGCACACAGCACACAGCACACAGCACACAGTACACAGCACACAGCACACAGCACACAGCACACCACACAGCACCACACACAGCACAGCACACAGCACACAGCACACAGCACAGCACAGCACAGCACACAGCACACAGCACACAGCACAGCACACAGCACACAGCACACAGCACACAGCACAGCACACAGCACAGCACACAGCACACACACAGCACAGCACACAGCAACAGCACAGCCACAGCACACAGCACACAGCACAGCACACAGCACAACAGCACACAGCACACAGCACACAGCAAGCACAGCACACAGCACACACAGCAACAGCAACACAGCACAGCACAGCACACAGCACACACACACACAGCACACAGCACACAAAACACCACACACGCACACACAGCACACAGCACACAGCACACAACACAGCACACAGCACACAGCACACAGCACAGCACACAGCACACAGCAACACACACAGCACCCACAGCACAGCACACACGCACACACACAGCACACAGCACAGCACACAGCACACAGCACACAGCACACAGCACACAGCACAGCACAGCACACAGCACAGCACACAGCACACAGCACACAGCACACAGCACACAGCACACAGCACAGCACAGCACACAGCACACAGCACAGCACAGCACAGCACACAGCACAGCACAGCACACAGCACAGCACAGCACACAGCACACAGCACAGCACAGCACAGCACACAGCACAGCACAGCACACAGCACACAGCACACAGCACACAGCACACAGCACAGCACACAGCACACAGACAAGTACACACCATGCAAAGACACATGCATACACATGTGCACTCACATATACATGTACACAGATATACACTTGTGCACGCAAGTGCACATAGAGACATGCATGCACACTGATACACATACATGCACACAGGCAACACAATGCACACATGTGCACTGACATACACTTGTGCGCATACGCACACATGCACATACATGCACGTGCATGCCACACATGCACAGACATTCGCACACATGCACAAACGACATGTGTGCCACATACACTCATGCACATACACACACTACACATGTGCACACATGCATCTGAGCACGTATGTAGTCTCTTCTGCATGTACAGACTCTTATTTATGCTCGTTGGAGATTGAGCTGAAGGTGCCTTTGTCCCCTGGGAGCTTGCAGATTAATTGGGGGGCACACAGACCAGGGGTTCCCACGTCCTCCCTTTGTCAAATGGGGGCACCGGCCAGGGTTGATCAAAGGAGTTCATCTCTCAGGAGCGCAGATCAGAGGTGGCGAATGAAGAGTCGTGTGCCAATGTGTTACATGAAATGAACCTGTGCGGGGAAGGGCAGGAATGCTCCTCTGCCCGGATGGCTGCATGGTCAGCCCGGGAGGACTTCCTAGAGGAGGTGGTGAGTTGACCACCCTTTGGCTCAGGGCTGAAGGGGGCGGGGCTTTCCTGCCAGCCTTCTGCTCCTGATCTTTCCCCAAGTGTGGGCGCATGGCCCTAAGTCCGACCTATGGGGTCTCCGTCCCATTGAGGGTGATTGAGCTTGGGAGGAGGCAGTTCCAGGTTGTGGCGGAGGAAGGGGTGTGTGTTTGAATGGGGTGGGGGGTCTGCGGGGTGGGGGGAAGAGAGTAACGTCGGGAGACCCTCAATGAGACTTCCAGGCAACGATGTCTTAAAACAAGCTGCAAAACAAGGAAGGGGAGGCGGGCGGGGAAATGATTTTCTCCGCTGCGTTTCTAGGGCATAAAATCACTGTCACCACTGGGTGGAAGACCCCCCTCTATGGAGGCAGACCCCCCCCATTTATTGCTGTGCCTGGGACCCAACGGGCCTGCATCTGAAATCAGATCTTCCGGTGGAGGGAGAGGAGGAGGAAGGGAGAGTCAGAGGGAGGAGGGGGGAGTCGGAAGGAGGGGGGCCTGTGGGGGGAGGCGCCGGCCCCCCTGGACCAATTATTCTGCTCGCCGACACGGGAAAAATGAATTATTCCCCGGCAGCGCCCCCTCGTCCTATGGATTCTTCTCTGTGGGCCTCGCGCTCCCCCAAATTGAATCGGATCTTCGAGAGATTTTAAAAAACAGGTGGAGCGAGTGTTGGGGGCGGGTGTCAGGCAGCCTGGGGGGCTTTGGCTGCGGGTGGGCTCTCAGCCCTGGACGGGGCTTGGCTGTATAACCCACGGCCGGCCCCAGGGGCACCCCGGGCTGCGCTGGGGTGAAAGGCTTTGTCCCCAGCCCCAGGCTCAGAGAGGCCGCGGCGCTTGTCTGAGGCCACACAGTGAGCCGGTAACCATGGCAACCGAGTACCTTTCCATCCGGGTCCTCTGGGTCTTGCTGCACGCGCCTTCACCATCCCTTCTCCCTCCCGGGAGCCCCAGATTGAACAACCTGATAATGCTTTGGAGTACCGAGCTGTGTGACCTGGGGCGAGGCGCTGAACCTCTCTGGGCCTCCAGGGGAAGCAAAAAAGTGAACGCAATCCTCAGTTGTCATTCTGTGACTGCGAATGACGGCGTTTGCAAGTGGGGAGTGAAGCAGGTTCGGGGCTCACGGCACGAAGTCCAGCATGGTGGTTTCCTTGTTCTTTTCAATTGTTATTCTTTTTTGCTTATTTTTATATTAGTTTATATTTGAATAGTTATTATATTTTGATTATTTTTTGGTCTCCAAGATCTCTTGTAGCCAAAGGTGGCTTTGAAATACTGGTCCTCCTGCCTCCAAGGGCCGAGATGACAGCCCGGAGCATGCTAGGCAGGCCCGCCTCTACCTGAGCCCCGTCCCTCCCCTAGCTGAGCCCGCCCCTCTCCTAGCTGAGCCCCGCCCCGCCCCTAGCTGAGCCCCGCCCTTCCCCTAGCTGAGCCCCGCCTTGCCCCTAGCTGAGCCCTGCCCCACCTCTGCGGGCCCCTTTTTGGGAGACTGTCTCGCCTGACCCAGGCTACCCTTGAAGGTGCCATGTAGCCTTGTACGCCTTTATGTTACTATTACTAATTATTTCAATCTTTGTGTGTGTGTGTGTGTGTGTGCGTGTGTGTGTCTCAGAGGGCACATGTGTCCCTGTGGAGGACCAAGGGTGACTTTGGGAATCATCCTGGATTGCTTCTACCTCCTCCTTGCTTTGCTCTGGGATTTCCCAGGCTCCACCCACCAGAGCTGGAAGGTCAAGCTGCTGCCGGTTCTGCCTTTTTTTACATGGGGCCTGGGATCTGAACTCATGACCTTCTGCTTGCAAGGCAGAGTCTTAATCCCTGAGCCATCTCTCCAGCCTATTATTACTATTATTATTATCCAGACCCCCTCGCCATGGTCGCACATAGAGGTCAGAGGTCAGCTCTGTGGAGTCAGTTCTCTCCTTCCAACTTCGCGTGGGTTCCAGGGACTGATCCAGGCTTGCTTGGGCCAATGAGCCATCTCACGGGCCTGTGGCCTCGAATCCTTGACCCTGGCCCCTCCTGGGCGCTCGGCCGGCACCGCCCTACTCAGCTGGGTATTTGCTGACAGCACGGGAGCCACAGACTGTGGTGCAGGCCAGCTGGCTCTTGGCCTGGGCTGGTGCTTCAGGAGAACCTTGCGGCTCAGGGAAGGAGGGGAGGAGAGAGAGGAGAGAAAGAAAGAAAGAGGGGCTGGAGAGGTGGCTCAGGAGTTAAGCCTCTGCCTTGCAGGCAGAAGGTCCTGAGTTTGGATCCTAGACCCCACGTATAGACACCCCACGTATAGACACCTGGCAGAAGTGGGGGCGGCCTGCGTTTCTGATCCTGGTAGGGCAGAGCCTGTGACCCCCAGGGCAGAGTAAACAAGGAGGAGGTGGAGGCGACAATGGTGGTTCCCGAATTCACCTGTGGTTCTGCACACACGCACACACACACATAATTGAATAAATAATAATAAAAAATTTAAAAAATTAAAAAAAGAAAGAAAGAGAGAGAAAGGAGAGAGAGACAGAGAGGAAAGAGAGGAGAGGAGAGAGAGAGAATGGAGAGAGAAGAGAGAGGAGAGAGAAGAGCCCTTCACTCTGTCCCCATACATTCAGGTGGCTCAAGGGTTAAGCATCTGCCTTGCAAGCAGAAGGTCCTCAGTTCAGATCCCAGATCCCAAGTAAAAATGCCAGGTGGAAATAGTTGCAGCCTGTACTTCTGAGTCTGGAAGGAGGAGCCTGGGAAATGCCAGACCCAAGCAAAGAGGAGGTAGAAGCCATCCAGGCTGATTCTCGAAGTCACCCTTGGGCCCACAGGCACAAAGTGCCCTCTGATACACACACACAAACACCACAAATAAGTAGACAGACAGACAGATGCAGGTGTCACTCTGACAGCTGCAGACTGTTTGGGGCACAGCTGTGAAGAATCGATGGCTAGGCCTTGAACAAGCCTGCAGGTGACTGTTTAATTGACATGGAAGACCAGCCCACGGCGGCCTCTTGGGCCTGGCCGCTGTCCATTGCTGACGTCAGAGCCCAGCATCTTCCGGTGTGCTGAGGGTCATCACAGATGCGTGACTGAGGCTGGAGACTTTCCCAGGATCCCTTAGGCTTATGAGACACTCGGCTCAAGAACTGAGCAGCTGATGGCGGCTACTTTGAAGGACACTACTTTGATTTGTAGTTGATTTCTTTCTTTTTAAAATTATTGTGTGTCAAAATTACAGCCATTTGGTCTTTGACAAAGGGGCCCAAAGAATCCAATGGAAAGAAAAAACAGCATCTTCAACAAACGGTGCTGGCAAAACTGGATCTCCACATGCAAAAGATTAAAGCTGGACCCGTACTTGTCACCATGTACAAGACTTAATTCCAAATGGATCAAGGACCTTGATATCAGGCCAGAGACTATAAAAACCATAGTTGAAAGGATAGGGAACTCCCTCGAGCTGATTGGGCTAGGCCAACATTTCCTAAACAGACATCCAATGGCACAGTCACTGCTACCAACTCTCAACAGTTGGGATCTTGTGAAATTAAAGAGCTTCTGTTCAGATAAAGAGATTGTAACATGAGCTCAAAGGCAACCCACAGAATAGGAGAAAATCTTCACGAACCATATATCTGACAGAGCTCTACTGTCCAGAGTGCACAAAGAACTTAGAAAACGAAACACCAAGGAAACCAATGGCCCAATTAAAAAATGGGCCTTGGAACTTAAAAGAAACTTTACCAGGGATGAAATTAAAATGTCTAACAAATATCTTAAAAAATGCTCCACCTCTTTAGCCATCAGGGAAATGCAAATCAAAACTTCCCTGAGATACCATCTCACACCAGTCAGGATGGCAAAAATCCACAATACAAACAACACCAAATGCTGGAGAGGATGTGGAGAGAGGGGAACTCTCCTACATTGCTGGTGGGAGTGCAGGCTCATACAGCCACTCTGGCGAGACGTCTGGAGATTCTTAAAGGAATTAAAGATTGAAATGCCATATGACCCTGCGATTCCACTTTTGGGAATAACCCCCCATGCAGCAGAGGTTCACCTTGATAGCACAAGTGCGACCATGTTCATAGCAGCACTGTTTACAATAGCAAAGTCATGGAATCAACCCAAATGTCCAACAGTTGATGAGTGGATAAGGAAACAGTGGTACATCTATACAATGGAGTACTACTCAGCCATTAGAAATGATGAATTACTGGAATTTGCCGGGAAATGGATGTCATTAGAAACAATCATATTAAGTGAAGTATCCCAAACCCAGAAAATTAAGCGCTGTATATACTCCCTAATAGGTGGCTCCTAGTACCAAACCCACCCAGCCCACCTTGAGATATTCAAAGGTAAATCTATGTAATACCTACAGTAATTGCAAGGATTATGAACAGGAGGGATGGGGTTGGAGGGCCACACCAGAAACAAGGAGAGAAGTGACCATGTTACAGCAGAGAAAATAGGCCTCCATCAAGGACTGCAAGTAAGTAATGTGACACCTGGTTAAGTTCACAGACGTTCGTTCCTGATCATTTTCAACTGAGGGGGTATGATCTTACCAGAAGGGGAGGGCATATAGTCTGGCAGATAAAAGGTAACCATTTTGCAAATGGGTGATCGACCCCTCCCTCACTGAGGTTTCCTACTTTTATTACATCTACCCTTGAATGTGCTCTTATAATAAGACTCCAGTTTAACAGCTTTTTGTCTCTGGCCAGGGGGTGACATACAGTGCCCAGCAGGATGGAGTGAAGGGCATTGCAGGAGCAGCAAAACTGCAAAAGAAAACCAACAAACCACAATCCAGAACTTCAGAGACTCTATATCAACCACCTAGAACTAGGCCAGCTTAATCTCTCCCCATCCTGAAGCTCAGGGACATTTGCGGAAGAGGGGGCGGTAAGATTGTAAGAGCAAAAGGATGGGAGGAGCAATGATTTGCAAGATACTCCACACAAGTTAGGGCCGAAGCAATCATAATTGGACTTTGCATGCCCGGCGCAATGTCCAACACACTATTGACCCCACAAAGTCTAGCATCTACTAAAGGCACCAAGATCCTTGGAGGCAAGGGATTGACAGCCACAGTAGTGTTCCTATGCTTAAGGGAACACGGGAAAGGGTTCAGGGAAATGCCACTGGGTCCTTGTACGTCATTGGAGAGGAGGGCCCAGAGGAGAGTCAGGCATGCACAATAAAGGAGTGCCTGGGAATTGGGGCGGGAGGTACTGGGGGATGGGAAGGGAGGGGTGAGGAGAGAGGGAGCAGGGGGTTCAGGGGGAGGAGGAGGGAGGGAGGGAACCGGTGTACCTAGTAAGCTTGTATGAGTGGAAATAATAATAAAAATGTATTAATAAAAAAATTATTGTGTGTGTGTGTGTGTGTGTGTGTGTGTGTGTGTGTGTATCAGAGAGCACTGTGTGTCTCTGTGGAAGACCAAGGGTGGCTTTGGGAATCATCCTGGATTACTTCTACCACTTCCTTGCTTTGCTCTGGGATTTCCCAGGCTTCGCCCACCAAGGCTGGACTTACAGGCCACTGATGGTTCTACTTGTTTTTTTTTTTGTTTGTTTGTTTGTTTTTAATGTGGGACCTGGAATCCGAACTCAGGACCTTCTGCTTATGAGACAGAATCTTAACCCCTGAGCCACCTCTCCAGCCCATGATTTTATAAAATTTTATAAAATTATATATATATGCACACATTCTCGCCATTCCTCTAGAGAACCCCGACTAATACAGGAGACAGGAGCAACAGGCTGGCTGAAAGCTATGTCAGCTGCCAAGCATCTCCCGGATTGGAGCAGGTGGGCTAAGGAGTTGGGGTTGGGGGTTTGCTGATGTGTGCTTGGGAAGGGCCAGGATTGGCCTGGGTCCCTGGAGCTGGAAGTCTAGCCAGGAGATGGGGCTGGGGGGCTGAGGTGCGGGTCATGGGGGGCTGTGGGTTCCTCACTGGGAAGAGCCCACAGGCTGGTGGTCCTTCAAATGTACGCCCCGGTGGGGGTCACCCCTGTCTCCTCACCCTTCCCCCACCCGACCAGCCAAGGTAGGAACTTGTCTCACCGGATGCGCCGGGCACAGCCTTCCGGTCCTTCCACATGGCCGTGTTAGGTGATCACAGCTGCCTTTCGTATGGGACCCTCTCAACACCCTCCATAGCCCCCGACCCCTGAACTTCTGCGTGGCTCTGCCCAGGGGCCAAGAGAAGAGTACGAATGGGAGGAGGGGAGGGAAACCAGAGAGCCCTGTCCGCTCTCTCCCCAGGAGCAAATGGGGAAACCGAGTCTGGACTAGGGGAGGGAGTCGACGCAGGCATGGGGTCTCCACCAGGTTTGCCTTGGGTGGAGAGGGAATCGCTCCCAGGAAGGGGGGCGTCTGAATCAGAGGCCCTGGAGATAGGGAAGAAGCAGATGGGCAGAGCCAGTTGGGAAGATAGAAGCCGAGCTGGTCCAATCAAAGCCCCAGGAACACCTTTGAGAGAGCCCAAGGGCCCCCCACTATGGGCCCCCCATGTCACCATGGGTTTGAGGTCAGAGGCACGTCACACTTTTCTCTGGAGGCCTCTGTCCCCATCCTGAAGCTTAGCCCCTCTGGGGGATCAAACACACAGTCATGGGGGGGTCTAAGTTTCTGGATCACCTGCAGGGGCCAGCAGTAGGGTAGAATGAGGCTTTTAGACTGTCATAGTTAGGCACAGTTGTCAACTTAACAGTTGAGGGTGTGAGCTCTGGGCACATTTGTGGAGAATTAGTGGTTGAGTTAAGCTCAGAGCAAACCTGCAGGAGATTGTCTAGCTGATGGGGAAGGCCCAGCCTATGGTGGGTGGGACTAGGCCCTAAACAAGTGAATAAAATACTGAGAGGCGATTGAGGAAGTTGGCGTCCTTGTGTACACTTGGCCAGACATGCTGGTCTGGCAAGTAAGGATCGTCTCTCTCTTGGCCATTACATAGAGATGGTGTGTCCAGTTCCCTCGGCCCTGGTGTTGGTGCGTGCTCTCCTGTCAAGCTGGACTGAGAACTGTAACCAGGAATCGTAAGAGAAAATAAACCCCTTGTTCCCTTAAGCTGTTTGATGGTCATTTATCAGCAACCATGCAGGTGAACTGCAACATAGACTAAACTGAGACCACTGAGTGAGAGAGACATGCTCACATGAGCAGAGGCCTGGCACCTGGGCACATGGGCACGCGCCAATTATCCGGGCATCATGGAGGCTGAGACAGGAGCATCACAAGTTTGGGAGAGAGAGATACAGAGAGAGACAGAGACAGACACAGAGAGACAGAAAGAGACAGAAAGAGACACAGAGAGAGACAGAAACACAGACAGAGACAGAGAGACAGACAGAGACAGATGAAGAGAGATGGAGAGAGACACAGAGAAAGACAGAGAGACAGAGACAGAGAGAAACAGAGAGAGACAGAGACAGACAGAGAGATGGAGAGAGATACAGAGAAAGACAGAGACAGAGAGAAACAGAGACAGAGAGAAACAGAGAGAGACACAGAGAGACAAAGATAGAGACAGAGACAGAGAGAGACACAGAGAGACAGAGAGAGAGAGAGAGAGAAAGAGATAGAGAAGAGAGAGGAGAGAGAAGAAAGATGAGAGAGAGAACGCCCTTGAAGACAGGTGCATTTTAGAACTGTGGAGAGTGTCTGACAGCGGCTAGGATCTGGAACTCCAGGGCAGGATAGAACTTCAGATTGACAGGTGCGACAGTCCCGCCTTCAGGAAGGATGTGTGTGTGTGTGTGTGTGTGTGTGTACATGGCTTAGCAGCACCGACATCATCAGTATCGGTGCTGGATCCGAATCCATGTTTCATCTCAGCTTCACCTTTGAACCTTTGTACAGCTAGGAGAACTGGGGTTTGGCTTGGGGTCACCCCAGCTCCATTCCTAGCTACTCAGTGAGGGAGCAGGGTCCCCCTGTCCCTCCCGTTAGTTTCTCAGTGGTCGGCCGGAGGCTGCGCTAGTCTCCAAACTGGGTGTCTGGATCGGTACTGGTCAGTATGGTCCCCTAGGGCCCCAAGCTGCGCCAAAGCTGTACCCTGGGGTGACTGGTCACCGCGGGCCACGGGAGCCCCCGCGGGAGTGAGGACAGGGCGCTGGTCCTGGCTCCTAGAAGGCGACCTAGAATTCACCACTGCACCCCCACTAAGCACTTAAAGAACAGACCAGAACTGATAGCTAAATTAAGCCTGCTGAGAGTGCCTGTTTAATTGAAAATGCCATCTGTAATTTAAATGTCAGAATCGGGCTGGTTATTATGGGCGCCTCGAAGACGGGCTCATTTCACAGTTTCAAAACAGACCAGGAGAAGCAGCAAATGGACTGTGGCCGGTGGCGGCGGCAGGTGATTAATAACTTCGGTGGTCCCGCTGAGTGTCGGCTCAGCCGGCAGCCCCGGCAGAGGAATCTAGAAGGGAGCTAGGAGCTCGGGGCTCAGATTCTGGGGCTCAACTCTTTAAGGACTTCTACACATCTCTGCTCCCTTCCTCCCAACCGCTGGCCGGCTTGCTTTCGCAGAACTGTTCGTTTTCAAGGCCTTTGAAAGGTCAGCCCCCCGCTTCACGTCCAGCTTCTGCTCCTCCTGCTGCAGAGACCATGAGGGTCCCCAGACTTTATACCCTCTCGGTGCTTTGCCTGGAAAGCCAGTTCTTGTTATTTTTATTTGTGTGCGCGCGCGTGTGTGTGTGTGTGTGTGTGTGTGTGTTTCAGAGGGTGCTGTGTGTCCTGTGGAGCCCCAAGGGTGACTTCGGGACTCATCCTGGCTTGCTTCTACCTCCGTTTTGCTTCACTCTGGGATTTCCCAGGCTCCGCCCACCAGGGCTAGAAGTGCAGGTAGTGGCTGTTTCCGTCTGATGTTTGTTTTTTTTTTTTTAATTTTTTTATTATTTATTCAATTGTGTGTGTAGTGTGCGCGTGTATGTATGTGTGAGTATGTATGTGTGTGTGTGTAGAACCACGGACGAATTCGGGAACCACCATGAACGCCTCCACCTCCTCCTTGTTTACTCCGCCCCGGGATTCACAGGCTCCGCCCTACCAGGACCAGAAACGCAGGCCGCCCCCGCGTCTGCCTGGCGTCTATACGTGGGGTCTAGGATCTGAACTCAGGACCTTCCGCCTGCAAGGCAGAGGCTTAACCCCTGATCTACCTCTCCAGCCCCCCCCATGGTGTTTTTACATGGCACCTGGGATTCAAACTCAGGACCTTCTGATTGTGAGGCAGAGTCTGAACCCTCAAGCCATTTCTCCAGCCCAGCTTTGGGCTTTTTGGTGATGTAGCTGCTTTTGCGTCACTATTGCTCTTTTGTGCAACTCTGTGTGTGGGGGGGTGGAGGGATGGGTGGGTGTGTATACGAGTGTACAAGAGGACGCTAGAGTATATGCCTGTGGAGGCCCAAGGGTGACATCGGGGATCATCCTGGATTGCTCTACCTCCTTATTGCTTTGCTTGGTCTTCCCAGCACGCGACAGGCGGACGGGAGGCCACCCACTCTGTCTTCCTGCCTGGCCCACCTTGCACTGCCAAGTACCCTGAGGGTCTCCAGAATCATAGCTTGGTTCTGTGTCACCTTGTCAGGATGTCTGGGTTCCCGCCCAGACGCTCTGCGTTCTGCCCCCTCGCTCCTCTCCTTGTTGTCCTGCCGCTTGTCCCGCCCCTTCTTGCCCCGCCCCTATTGCCTCGCCCCTTCTTGCCCCGCCCCTATTGCCTTGCCCCTTCTTGCCCCGCCTCCTTGCCCCGCCCTCCTCCCAGTCTTGCTTCTGGCACGTTCCTCACTTAGCTTGGCAGTGATGTGGTCTTGATCTGCATGATTAAGACGGGCCCGGAGGACAGACCGGCCAATTGGCTGTTGGGTGCAATTGGCTGTTGGGTGCAATTGGCTGTTGGGTGCAATTGGCTGTTGGGTGCGTCCTGCTGACCTTGGGTAGAGTGTGGATCAGGGACTCTGGTTCGCCCCACATTCTCTGTAGAGTCGGTTCCCCAGAACTTCATCCCTCTTCCGTGAGGTTTCCAGGCAACGGGAGCCCTCTGGCCCCCGGAGCCTCTTCTGGCTGCCTGGCGGCTGGAAGCGGGGCTCGCAGCTGGCCTTCGGACGGCTGGAGGATGGAAAACCACGGTCTATCCTGGAGCTCAGCGGGGCACCTTACTCTTAACGCCCACCATCTGAAGCCAGGAGGGGGACTGGAGGCAAAGTCCTAAGAGGACAGGAAGAAGATCAGAGCTGAGTTAGCAGCGAGGGGCTAGAAATTGGTGTGACGCGGTGAGTTATGAGAATTTCTCCTGGGATGAGAAGCCCGGGGTGGCCTTGGAGAGATTAGGGAGAAACGAGACTGAGAAAGAGATGAGAGGTGTGTGATCCCCACACTGCAGCCTGCTCTTTTTTTAAATATTAGAGAGAGAGAGAGAGAAGACATGTATGTGCATCCATGTCTGCACGCTGTGGCATATGAATAGAAGTGTGAAGACAGCTTTTAATCTTGTGTGTGTGTGTGTGTGTGTGTGTGTGTGTGTGTGTGTATCAGAGGACACCGTGTGTCTCTGCGGAGGACCAAGGGTGACTTTGGGGAATCATCCTGGATTGCTTCTACCTCCTTTTTGCTTTGCTCTGGGATGTCCCAGGCTCTGCCCACCAGGGTCAGAAACGCATGTCACCACCATTTTTACATGGACCTGGGATCTGAACTCAGGACCTTCTGCTTGTGAGGCAGAGTCTTAACCCCTGAGCCATTTCTCCAGCCCAAGAACACAACTTTCAGAAGTCATTTCTCTCCTTCCACCATGCGGGCTTCTAGGTTGCTGGGTTTACAAGCAGAGTTGTGCTTGGTTTATGGGGTACTGGGGAATCAAACCTGGGGTTTTGCAGATACCGGAGCTACATCCCAACCCCCTTTCTTTTCTTTTTTTTTTCCCTCCATGAGTGTTAGTGTGGGTGTGTTTGTGTGGCTGTATGTATGTAGCAGAGAGCACTGTATGCCTGGGGAGGCCCAGAGGTGACTTCAGGAATCATCCTGGATTGCTCAACTTTATTACTTTGCTCTGGGATTTCCCAGTCTCTGCCTTCCAGGACCGGAAGTACAGGCCGCCACCATTTCTGCCTGACATTTTCATGTGGGATCTGGGAATTTGAACTCAGGACCTTCTGCTTGGGAGTCAGAGACTATTACCCCTGAGCCATCTCTCTAGCGCCCAGCTCCCTTCTTCACCCAGCAGATGGCCTATTAAGAGGCTGTTATGTGCCAGATCAACAGGAAAGAAGTGAGGAGACTGGGAGACAGACGTGCTCTGCGTATCACGCTGTCCCGCGTGGATTTGTACAGGATCCCATCTTCCCAAGGCTGGCTTTGGAGTCCCAGGGGGCAGAGAGCAGGCTCTGGACAGGACAATGCTCAGAGGACCATGGAGTGTGGCTTTGATTTGTAGCGCTGTGTGCTGTCCCGGGAGCTGGCTCCGCCCCAGGGAGGTGATTGACAGCCCTGAGCTCATTCCTGGGAAGTGCGTGGGGCTGCACGCCCAGCAGATGAGTCAGGGGTGAGGTGGGCAGGGATGCCTCCCCATGCCCCCTGCCCCCACTCCCGGGCATGTGACTCCCGGTAGAAGTCCCGACTGGCTTCCTGGGGGTGGCATCTCCTGAGCTGGCTGGCTGGCACCTCGCCCAGGAGGGCTGAGCACTGAGGCCCTTCCCCGGGATCTGCTGGAGGCCGAGGCAGGAAGGGTGGGTTAGCAGCAGCTCACAGGGCCTTCGTCCTGTCTGCAGACAAGACACCCCTCAGGGTCCTGGGGGAAGGGGGAATCCCGGGGTCCCAGGGGAGGAGGAGGGGCTGGCTTCATGAATTGATCCAGGCCCAGGGTGTGATTCCTTGGGGTGACCCGTCAGTGCCTGCAGGGATCTCTCTGCCCGCGCTCTGCTTCCCTAGCGCTGGCCTAAGCATACCCTGTTCGCTCATTCAGGCCGGGGCTTGAACCCAGGTCCTCGGGCTGGCTAGGCAAGCGAGCTGCTGATGCAGCCGTCTCCCTAGTCCCGTAGCTTTCCTCCTTCGCCTGGTCCTTTCGCCAGCGTCTGAGATAAGCTGCGACCCAGAGCTTTGGGACCGCCGGGTCCTTGCTCTCACGGCTTCTGTTGATTTATCTGTTCGGACGCAGGGTCTCTGGCTGCGGTCCCACCTGGCCTTCAGCTGGCAACAATCCTCCTGCCTCCGTCTCCCTGATGTTGGGATTGCAACTCCCCGCCTGGGAGGGAGCTGGTAGATGCGTCCCCTCCCTTTCACCCCTAGGGGTTCGTGCAGTAGAAGTTTGCTTCCCAAAGTGCTGGTGATGAGGGGGATGTAAGAGGAGGGGCCGCGAGGGAGGAATAAGGACATGAGGGTCTTCGTCCCACGATTTAGGTCACTCCAGGCTGGATTAGGTCTCGGGAGAACAAGGCGTTGCTAAAAAAAAAAAGTTGGGGAGACAGTTCAGCCTGTAAAGGTGTCTACCCACAAACTGGGGACCTGAGTGGAAGGAAAGAAGCGATTTCTGAAAGCTGTTCTCTGACGCATGTGCATACCTTCTCTCTCTCTCTCTCTCTCTCTCTCTCTCTCTGTCAACTAAAACACTCATCTTAAGAGAGGAGTGTGAGTCCAGGTCTGTAATCCCAGAGTGAAGGAGCTGAGGCAGGAGGCCTGGTCTGAGGTCAGCCTGGTCTGAGGTCAGCCTGGGATACGCAGTGAGTTTCGGGCTAGCCTGAGCTACATCATACAGACCTGTCTCAAAACAGTAAGAAGGACGAGTGAGCCCGGTCCCTGGTCTCTTGCTTCTTCCCTCACCACGTGATGACTGACGCTGTCCACCACGGACCCTCACCAGGGTCAGCAGACACTGCCCTGTGCTCTTAGGTTTTCGGAACTGTCAGTTAGATAAGCCTGTTTGTGTTCTGCACCAGATACCCAGCATCGGGTATTTTGTTATAGTAATGCAGAGACTAAGTTTCTGATCTGGTGAAACTCTTCTCACAGCCGTCACCCCTAGCTCAGGTGCCCAAAAGGCTGGGAGAAAGTTGAGGTGAGTCACTATGAGGTCCCCAAATTTCAAGTCAGATCCCTGGTCTGGCACCCTGTTTTTGGTGCTCCCTGACTTTGGGACCCCCATCTTGGAATGGGAGTGGTGGGAACAGTGGAAGCCACCCGCCAGTCCCTAAGCAGAGGCCCTAAGCTATTCCTCATGCATGTGTGTTAGTGTGAGTGCATGTGTGTAGTAGTGTGCGTGCATATGTGTGCACGTGCATAGGTGCGTGTTAGTGTGTGCATGCGTGTTAGTGTGTGCATGCATGTGTTAGTGTGCACGCATGCGTGTGTACATGCATACATGTGTGTTAGTGTGCATGTGTGTGCATGCATATGAGTGTGCATGCATGTGTGTGCATGAACATATGTGTGTGCGTGTGTTAGTGTGCATGCACGTGCACGTGTAGCATATGTGATAGCGTGCATGCCTGCATTCGTGCATGTGCGTGTGACAGTATGCATACCTGCGTGTGCGTGTGGAGGTAGAAGGGAGGCCTAGAGCGCCCCTCTCAGTCTTTCCTTTTGAGACAGGGTCTCTCCCTGAACTTTGAGCTTGAATCAGCAGCCCCAGCTTTCCTGTCTCTGTCCTGGGTGCCCGAGTTACAGCCAGGGTGGGGCCATGCCAGGCTTGCTGCCTGGGAGTGGGACAGAAATTCAGGCTGCTTGTATGCACAGCCGGTGCCAACTGCTGAACTCTTTCCTTCCCTCCCTCCCTGCCTCTCTCCCTTCCTGACTCCCTCCTTCTTCCCTCCCTCCCCTCCTTCCTTTCCCTCCCTCCCTCCTCCCTCCCTCCCTCTTTCCCTCTTCCCTCCCTACTTTCCTTCCCCTTCCTCCCTCCCTCCCTCCTTTTTCCCTCTCTCCCTCTCTCCCTCTCTCCCTTCCTCCCTCCCTCCTTCCTTCCTTCCTTCCTTCCTTCCTTCCTTCCTTCCTTCCTTCCTTCCTTCCTTCCTTCTNTTATACTGCCAGTTTTTTCAGCCCTAATTTTCTTTTTCTCCCTCCTTCCTTCCTTCCTTCCTTCCTTCCTTCCTTCCTTCCTTCCTTCCTTCTTCCTCCTTCCTTCCTTTCCTTCCTCCTTCCTTCCTTCCTTTCTTCCTTTCTTCTTCCTCCTTCTTCCTTCCTTCCTTCCTTCCTCCTTCTTTCTTCCTTTCCTCCTTCTTCCTCCTTCCTTCCTTCCTTCCTTCCTTCCTTCTTCCTTCCTTCCTTCCTTCCTCCTTCCTTCCTTCTTCCTTCCTCTTCCTTCCTTCCTTCTTCCTTATGTCCCTCCTGCTTTCTTTCTTTGTTTCTTTGTTTCTTTTTTTTTTTTTCCGTAAGAAATAAGGTGATGCTACATCCGGAGAGGGGAGTCCATCCACAGCTGCTGTTCAAAGGACGCCTCCAGGTCTCACTCTAGTAGACATCGCCACTTGGTGTCCACACAAGAGCAGCTGCCAAAACGCTGGTGAAAGACCTCAGGCCCCTCTGGGCTGAGTGACAGGTGATCCGAATGGAAATAATTTAGTGAAAAAACTAAGCTAACCAGGAGATCAAACAGAAATAAGGACCCACATCTTCTGTGTCTTAAAAGGAATTAGGAAACTAGTTAAGGATAGCAAATAATTTAGTTTGGCCTAACTGGAGAGAAAGACTCCATCTTTTCTATGCCATTGCTAGAATTTGATAGCAAAGAAAACACAAAGGCCAGGAAATTTATGTGCACATGTGTGCCATGCTGATTGTGAGTGAAGCCGGCAGAACTCTTGAAATCTTCTTCTCTGTGGCCACTTCCTCCTTTGGAAGGCGCCAGGTTCTGCTTCCCAGGCTCTAGCATGGGATTGGGGGGATTTTAATTCTTTGATGACCATTGTTTCAATAGTGTAACCAAGGAAGGGGCACGGTGTTACTCTATAGAGAGTCCCCATCTCCTGCCAGGACCATGATTCCAGGTGGTCAGAGCTGAGAGGGAACCCACGGTCCATCAGTGATAACCTGCTCGTGATTTAAGGTTTCAGTCATTGGATTACATGTGAATGGAAAAAATATATTCAGGATTTGTTTAGTATTGTCAACCTAAGTTTTTTTTTTTTTAATCAGAGACCATGGGCTAAAGAGATGGTTGAGGGTTAATCCTCAGCCTCACAAGCAGAAGGACCTGAGTTCTGATCCCAGATCCAACCTAAAAATGCCAAGCAGAAATGTTGGGGGTCTGCATCTCCGGCCCTGGAAGGCAGAGCTGGGAAGTCCCAGAGCAAAGCAGTAAGGAGGTAGAGCAATCTAGGATGATACTTGAAGGTACCCTTAACACTCCATAGGCACATACAGGGCCTTCTGATACACACACACACACACACACACACAGAGAGAGAGAGAGAGAGAGAGAGAGAGAGAGAGAGAGAGAGAGAGAGAGAGAGAAATTAAATAAATATAAATAAATACCTGCCCCTAAAGGTGGTGCACATATGACTGCTATATCCATGAGCATCGGACAGTGGCAGAAAGGAGATGAGACTGTTTCTACATTCAGAGTTCTGATCTGTGACAAACCACACTGCTTAACTAGTTAAGGATAGTAAATAATTTAGTTTGGCCTAACTGGAGAGAAAGAGACTCCATCTTTTCTGTCCCATTGCTAGAAGTTGATAGCAAAGAAAACACAAAGGTCAGGAATTCCATATCTCTGTGCTCACACATGAAGGACTTTCCTGGGGCATTCTCCAGTTGTACACAATGGGGATACCTCCCTAGTTGGGGCTCCATATGCGCATTCTTCAGCTTTATCATGTGTTCTTAAGCATGTGGAACTGGGAGCTCAAGCATAACTATTTACATCCTTGATCTATTTTCTTTTATCGCTTACACATCATTTTACATTATCCAAATTTAAAAATTAGCACATAAAGGTAGGAGGTGGACATGCTAAGGAAAAGTCCAGGAGAAGTAGGAGGGAGAAAGAGGTAGCTATGATCAAAATGCATTGTCTACATGCATGAGGTTGTAAAAGAGAAAAACAAGCACAAAATTAATTTACTTTAAAAGATAATTACTAATAAAAAAGAAAAACTAAAAAAATAAATCAGCAATGGGGCTGGGATGCAGGTCAGTTGGCACAGTGTGTGTCTAGGATGCAGGACGCCTGGGTTTCCTGAAGCACTGAATAAACCAGGTGTGGTGGGAACACCTGCCCTTCCCAGCACTCAGGACATGGAGGACATGAGACACATATCAAACACACACAAATCAGGTGTTTTTTTAGGTGGAGCCCCATGGTGGAAACAGCAGGCTGCGGTGTGCACAGATGGGATAACAAAGTTCTCAAGACAAAACTGATCACATCAGTACTTGTTGGCCGCAGTAGTCAATAACAGCATGGCGTCTCTCTGAGGCTGAGCAGACAGGCATCCTCCAGAAACTTGTGGTCTGACGGCTGCTCTTTACACTCTGAGGCCATGGTGCAGAGGAACCCTTGCTTTATCACAGCTGCATGTTTAGGCAGAAACACTACAAAGTTCAAGGTCATCCCTGGCTATATAGCAAGTTTGAGGCCAGCCTGAGCTACAGGAGACCCTGCCTCAACAAAACAAAGCTAAACTAAAGGGGAGACCTTGCTTCCTTACCTTCTGGCCTTGCTATTTTGCTGTGGTCATCGGATTTGACAAGGGATGAGATTTTGACAATTTTCACATTTCTCTCTCAGGATTGCATACTCTTTTTTTTCTGTATGTGTGTGTGTGTGTGAGAGAGAGAGAGAGAGAGAGAGAGAGAGAGAAAGAGAGAGAGGGGGGGGGAAACTGTGTGTCCCTGCGGAAGATGAAGAGTGACTTCAGGAATCATCCTGGATTGCTTCTACCTCCTTTTTCCTTTGCTCTGGGATTTCTTAAAGCTATGCCCAGCTGGGCCAGAAGTGCAGGCTGCTGCTATTTCCACCTGGCAGAATCTTAACCACTGAGCCATCTCTCCAGCCCAAATTAACTCTTTAAAACTCACATTTGAATGCATGCACAGAAAAAACAAACAAAAGAAAAAGAAGGTGAAACATACTCACACATACTTACATACACTTGTGCAAGCATATAGGATCACATTCACACAAGTCTACACAGAAAAATCTTAGAAAGAGGATAAAAACAGGACACATATTCACACTCATACAGAAAGGACACAGGCACATATGCATATGCGCATATACCGTGTACACACAGAGAAAAAGTAAAAAGAACAGAAAACATACATATAAACACACATATGCACACACACAAACATATGCAGGTGAGTGCAAGCACACGTGTGCGCTCGCAGGCACACACACACACACACACACACACACACACACACACACATACACACACACTCCACTTCCTTGGAAAAAGCTTATTGGTAGGGTACATGCGGCCAGGAATGAAGTCACAGCTTCAATCCCCAATTCTGCAAAAAAATTAGTTAATTAACAAAAATAAGAAATGTACAACAGACTTCTCATTTTTTCCCTCTATCTTGTTTTTATCATCTAAAAGTAGTGCTTTGGACATTTCTCCATTTCCACCACTACATCCAGATCTTCTAAATGCTCTTCAGCCTTACAGTCAGTTCTATGGCTACATCATCAGTAGAAAAACCTTGGATTCGTTATTGCTTTGTTTTGGCATTACACAGAATGTTGCAAAGAGCATCTTTTAACATGAATTTTGAAGAAGTTAAATTATCTAAGATATTTTGGTGAACATGAAAGGTCAGAATCTAATTTGACCTTTTCCAGATAACAAATTTCACTCACCATTAATTTCTAAAAATATTTATTTATCAAAGATAGAGAGAGGGAGAAGGAGAGGGAGAGGGAGAGGGTGAGGGCGAGGGCGAGGCAGAGGGAGAGGGAGAGGGAGAGGGACAGGGAGAGGGAGAGGGCAGGGAGAGGGAGAGGGAGAAGGGAGAGGGAGAGGGAGAGGGAGAGGGAGAGAGAGGGAGAGGGAGAGGGAGACGGAGAGGGAGACGGGAGAGGGAGAGGAGAGGGAGAGAGGGAGAGGAGAGGAGGGAGAGGAGAGGGAGAGGGAGAGGGGGAGGGAGGGAGAGGAGAGAACATGCATACCATGGCAAATGGGTGGAGGTCAGAGGATGACTTTTAGAAGTCATTTCTTTCCTTCCATCCTATGGGCTCCTGGGGATTGAACTAAGGTCACCAGGTTTACACAAAGGCGACATTGCTGACTGAGCCATCTCACAGATCCTCCTACCGCCATTTGTTCCACATACATTTTGTCCTATTCTTTGTATAAAACTTGAAGGGCAGAGCTTTGGAAACCATAGAATGAAGTATAGAGATAGAGCAATCCAGGATAATTTCTTGTGATCCTTCTCCTTTGTTCCTCCTCTTCTTGCTCCTCCTCTTCCTCCTCCTCCTCCACCTCTCCTTCTTCTTCTTCTTCTTCTCCTTCTCCTTCTCCTTCTCCTTCTACTTCTTCTTCTTCTCCTTCTTCTTCATATTCTTCTCTTTAAAATTTTTCAGTGCTGGGTTTTGAACTCGGGTCTCCTGCCTGCCAGGTAAGGGCTCTGTGGCTCAGCCATAACGCAGTCCCAGCACTGGCAGGTTCCCACCAGGTGCTCTGAAGACTAAGGAGGAAAGATGCACCTGTTTCCTGCTGCTCTGCTGCAGAGACCTGCCCTGTCTCAGGATGCTCAAATGGAATCGTCCTCTTGTTTTGGCAGCTTGCTGAGTACTACCTTTGTGGATACCAGGTCCTTACAATGAGTTCAGGTTGCTACAATGCCATCTGTGAAACAGAGGCACACGCTACACTCAATCGCTCCTGTTGCCTTTACTCTGTGGCTGAGTCCTTGCTCAGCAACCCACTCTTCAGCTCTGGTGCTTCAGAAGTTATGAATGAGCGCTTGTAGTTGGTAGTTATGTGGCTTCAATGTCCATCCATGTGCCAGAGGAATGGTGTGGTGTAAGGGCGCTTACCACCAGCCTGAAGACTGGAATTCAGTTCCCCGGACCCTCATGGTAGAAGAAAGGGACTGATTACCACGTTGTCCTCTGACTTCCAAACTTACACCACAGCATGCATAGTCGTTTGCGTGCATACACTAAACAAATAAACGCAAAAAAATTAACTTCTGTTCTCTGTTTGTTTTATCATTTTAAAGGAGAATATTGTTGATAGACAGACTTCAAAGTTACCTGAAGTTGTATTGATGCCATTGGTGAAATGAAAACTGCCCCTCCCAGCTTCCCTGCACTTTACTTCCATGTCAGGTATGAGCACCAAGGTGTTGTTCTGCCCGTTAGCAAATGATGAGGGGTGTGATACTCTTGTTGTTTGGTTTGGGGCTTGGATTTTGAGGAAGAGAGAGTATTGAGAGACAGACAGATAGAAACAGAGACAGAGAGAGAACAGCTGAACACATATATGCCATGATGCACAGGTAGAGATCAGAGGCCACTTCTCTTCTCCCACTATGTGCACAATGTGGGTTTCCAAAGACTGAAACCAAGATGCCAGGTACCTTACCCTTGGGAACAGGTGCCTTATCTGCTGAGCTACCTTGCCAGTCCTTGAAATCTGAGTTTTCTTTTCTTCTCTTTTCTTTTCTTCTCTTTTCTTCTCTTTTCTTTTCTTTTTTTTCTTTTTTCTCTTGTCTTGATGAATTGGGATTCTAATCCAAAGCCTTGCCTATGTTACTCAAGTTTTCTATCAGAGCTACATCCTTAGTCTTGGAAGGCAGCTATGCTAACCACTATACCACCAACTACATCCTTAGTCTTAAAAGGTCAATTTCCAAAGTCTTGTAGACTCTTAACTTTTAAAGAACATTGCTGTGGTATACAATGACAAACACGGAGTTCAGATGGGGAATGAATATGGAAAGAGAGAAATAATCAGAAGGCTGACCAGCTTTGCTCTAGAGCTTCATGTCTTCCAGGAATTGAGCCCTCAATGAGGGGTGTGACTTCCCACTGCAGTGAGTCAGCTGTTAGAGGATGTCATGTTAGGTTTCATCAGAATGCAGAGATAGCGCTGCCTTTGTTGGCCTGCCAGCACCTCCCCACTCTGCCAGGCCTCCAGGTGAGTCCCCCCCCAGCCCTGCCCAGGTCGCCCCACGTCCTGGCGGCACCCAGGCTGCCTCTGGCTTTGGCCTGAGCCACACGCCGGGACCCTGGGACCCCTTCTCCCTCCCGTGCTGCCTTTGTTCACCAGAACAAGGCCCCCTGCTCCCTGCTCGGCCAGGCCCCCAGGTGAGTCCCCGCCCAGGTCGCCAGGGAGCTTGGGTGGGGCACTAAGCCAAGTCCCAGGTCCAGGGTGAAGAATTCTATCAACATCAGCCCCTCTGCCTCTCTGGCCCACTGGGGACCCATGCACGTGGTCTACAGAAGACACACTGCTACTCAGAATTCAATAGAGTCCAAAGAAAACTCAAGCAAAGTTCTAAGGGTCAAAGGCCATACATCTGTAAACCTCTACAATCATCTTATCACATGGGAGAGATTCTTCACATCCAGCCCAAAGATAAGAAAACCTTTTTTTTTCACCTTACTGTTCCTTTCTAATATTAATCACTATAGATTAACTTTTCCATAAAGCCACCCCAAAAACACAACTCCAGGGATCATACCACTCACTCTCACATATCACCAAGATACTACATCGTAAAAGTGCACTATCATACTAATATTCACTTCTTGTCTACTTAACCTGACTTAATTGATGTACTAACAACCTAACAGCCTCAACTAGGAAATAACAATAATAAAAGACAGACATACCCAACCCTAAGGCAAGCACTAGTAATAACTGCCCAAGTGTAGGAATACCAACTAAACCTGTCAAAAACACACAGAAAATGAAAATCCCTAGAAGACAAAACAACAATACCCAAGTCAAAGTGCAGATCCATGAGAAACAAAACCCAAGAAGACCAATCTCCCACTAAAAGAATTAACGCCTTAATGATGGATTCCAACCAGAACAAATTCACAGAAAACAGCCAAGAAACCCAGACCCAAGACAACGACTTTCAAAGTATTATCATTACCATGATTAATACTATGAAAAAGGAAATCCAAGAGGAGTTAAACAACAGAATCAACCACTTTGAACAGGAACACAACAGGCATTTGGAGGAGTTGAGAAAAACAATTCAAGAAACAAAAATAGGCATAGAGCAGTTAAAACAGACTCAAGCAGAGTTTAAAACTGAACTAAAAGACAAGCTATCTTCAACCCAAAGCTCAACAAAGAGTCTTAACAGCAGAACTAACGAAGCAGAAAATAGAATTTCAGATCTTGAAGACAAAGTGGGAGAATTAACCAGCTCAATGGAAGAGATTGTTAAAGCCAAAAAGATACTTGAGAGGAACATTCAAGAGATATGGGACACCCTGAAGAAGCCTAACATGCGCATTCATAGAATACCAGAGCAAGAATCTCAAAATACCACACCTGAGGAAATTTTTCAAATTATCATAAATGAAAACTTCCCTCAACTGAAGAATGAGAGGCCCATCCAAATACAAGAGGCATTTTACACTCCAAACAGATATGACCCAAATAGAAAATCGCCACAGCAAATAATAGTCAAAACACTCCACATTCAAGACAAAGAAAAGGTGCTGAGAGCTTCAAGAGAAAAAAAACAACTCACTTTTAAAGGTAAACCTATTAAAATAACAAACGATTTCTCAATGGAAACAGTAAAAGCAAGAAGAGCTTGGAGAGATGTACTTCAAGTATTAAATGAGCAAAAATGCCAACCCAGACTGATATACCCGGCAAAACTATCTGCAATGATCAAGGGAGAAAGAAAAGTTTTCCAGCACAAAGACAACTTGAAGGGATACATGTCAACCAAACCAGGCCTTCAAAAAATGCTAGAAATGATACGCAAACTTGAAGAAAAGAACAAAGGCATTCAGGAGGACAGAAGGGATGTATAATACCACAAAAATATAAATGTAAAACAATAAGCTTATAAAATCCACTAAACATAAAAAATGTCCAGAATTAAAAAGAATTTCTCCATTATAACATTAAATGTCAATGGGCTTAACTCACTGATTAAGAGACATAGATTACAAACATGGATTAAAAATCACACCCATCTGCTGCCTTCAGGAAACTCATCTCACCACAAAAGACAGGCACATCCTAAAAATGAAAGGCTGGTCCAAAATTCTGCAAGTTAATGGAACTAGGAAACAGGCAGGGGTAGCCATTATGCTGTCAGACAATGTGGACTCAAACCCAAAAAAATCATAAGAGACACAGATGGATACTACATTTTCGTCACAAGTACAATTCACCAGGAAGACTTCACAATATTAAACATATATGCACCCAATACGGGCCCCTCCACATTCGTTAAGAAAATCCCACAGCATCTAAAGGGAGAAATCAACCCCCAAACAATAATTCTTGGGGATTTCAACACCGCCCTCTAAACATGGGATAGATCAACAGGTCAAAAGTTTAACAGAGATACTTTGGAACTTAATCCAACCCTTAAAGAAATGGATCTTACAGATGTCTATCAAACTTTTCATCCATGTACCAAAGAATACACATTTTTCTCAGCAGCACATGGAACTTTCTCCAAAATAGATCACATATTGGGCCACAAAATGAATCTCCACATATACAGGAAAGTTGAAATTCTAGCCTGTGCCCTATCAGACCACCACGGCCTAAAGCTGAACATTCACAACACAACAAAAGACAGAAAATACACTAACTCCTGGAAACTTAACAATATGATGCTCAATGAGAACTGGATTCAGGAAGAAATTAAAAAGGAAATTCAAGATTTCCTGAAAGTGAACAATAATGAAAATAGAACTTACCAAAATCTCTGGGACACAATGAAAGCTGTCCTAAGAGGTAAGTTCATAGCTCTTAATGCCTACATCAAAAAAATGGAAACATCAGAAATAAACAACTTAACAATGCAGCTTAAAGCTTTAGAGAAACTAGAGCAATCTGATCCCAAAAGCAGTAGAAGAGAGGAGATTAACAAACTAAGGGGAGAAATATCTGAAATCAAGATTAGGAAAACGATAGAGAAAATTAACCAGTCAAAAAGCTGGTTCTTTGAAAAAATCAATAAGCAAGAGAGAGAAAACCCAAATTAATAAAATTAGAAATGAAAATGGAGTTATCACTACTGATGCCCAAGAAATCCAGAGAATTATAACATCCTATTTCAAAAACTTGTACTCTGTGAAATATGACAACACGAAAGAGATGGATGAATTCCTAAGTAAACACAACTTACCTAAATTGAATCAGAAAGTTGTGAATCATTTAAATAGTCCTATAACATATAAGAAAATTGAGGAAGTAATCTGGAATCTTCCCACCAAAAAATGTCCTGGATCAGATGGATTCAGCATAGAGTTCTACCAGATATTTAAGGAGTTAATAACACCAATACTACTTAAAATGTTCCAACAAATAGCAAAGGAAGGAACACTAACAAATTCCTTCTATGAAGCTAATATTGTTTTAATTCCAAAACCTAATAAAGATACACTTAAAAAAGAAAACTATAGGCCAATCTCTCTGATGAACACAGATGCAAAGATTCTCAACAAAGTCTTAGCAAATCAGATTCAAAAACATATCAAAAAGATCATTCACGGGGACAAAGTAGGCTTTATCCCTAGCACACAAGGTTGGTTCAACATATGTAAATCAATAAATGTAATTCATAATATAAACCATTCCAAAGCCCAAGACCACATGATACTCTCGATAGATGCAGAAAAAGCTTTTGACAAGATCCAACAGTCTTTTATGATCAAAACACTAGAGACAGTAGGAATGGAAGGAACCTTTATCAATATAATAAAAGCAGTATACAACAAGCCTACAGCAAGGATTATACTCAATGGGGAAAAACTGGAAGCATTCCTACTTCGATCAGGAACTAGACAAGGCTGTCCACTCTCACCACTTCTATTCAATGTTGTACTTGAAGTGTTAACTGAAGCCATAAGACAAGAAAGGGACATAAAAGGGATTCAAATCGGCAAGGAAGAAGTCAAGCTATCCGTATTTGCAGATGACATGATCTTATACCTGAGTGATCCCAAAAACTCCACCAGGAAGCTCTTGGAACTAATTGAGAAGTTCAGCAGGGTGGCAGGATACAAAATAAATGTACAAAAATCAGTGGCTTTCCTGTATGCCCAGAATGAAAGAAGTGAAAAAGCCCTGAGAGAAACAATCCCATTTACTATAGCCCCTAAAAAACTGACATACCTTGGTATAAACCTAAACAAGGAGGTAAAAGACCTTTACAATGAAAACTTTAAATCCTGAAAAAAGAAATTGCAGAAGACACCAGAAGGTGGAAAGCCCTCCCGTGTTCCTGGATTCGCAGAATCAACATCGTAAAAATGACCATCCTACCAAAGGCAATATACAAATTCAATGCTATACCAATTAAAATCCCAAAGCAATTCTTTAAAGAAGTTGACCAAACAATCTCAAAATTCATATGGAGGCACAAAAGACCCAGGATAGCAAAGACAATCCTGAGTAACAAAAACACTGCTAGAGGTATCACCATACCAAATCCTGGTCTATACTACAAATCCATAGTTGTAAAAACAGCCTGGTATTGTCTCCAAAATAGACACACAGATCAATGGATAAGGCTTGAAGACCCAGATATAAGCCCACAAAACTACAGCCATTTGGTCTTTGACAAAGGGGCCCAAAAAATTCAATGGAAAAAGAACAGTATCTTCAACAAATGGTGCTGGCAAACTGGATCTCCATATGTAGAAAATTAAAAGTGGACCCGTACTTGTCACCTTGTACAAGACTTAATTCCAAATGGATCAAGGACCTTGATTTAAGGCCAGAGTCTATAAAAACCATAGTTGAAAGGGTAGGGAACTCCCTCGAGCTGATTGGGCTAGGCCAACATTTCCTAAACAGACATCCAATGGCACAGTCACTGCTACCAACTCTCAACAGTTGGGACCTTGTGAAATTAAAGAGCTTCTGTTCAGATAAAGAGATTGTAACATGAGCTCAAAGGCAACCCATAGAATGGGAGAAAATCTTCACTAACCACATATCTGATAGAGCTCTACTGTCCAGAGTGCACAAAGAACTTAGAAAATTAAACACCATGGAAACCAATGGCCCAATTAAAAAATGGGCCCTGGATCTTAAAAGATATTTTACCAGGGATGAAATTAAAACGTCTAACAAATATCTTAAAAAATGCTCCACTTCTTTAGCCGTCAGGGAAATGCAAATCAAAACTTCCATGAGATATCATCTCACCCCGGTCAGGATGGCAAAAATTCACAATACAAACAACTACAAATGCTGGAGAGGATGTGGAGAGAAGGGAACTCTGCTACATTGCTGGTGGGAAAGCAGCCACTCTGGTGAGCCATCTGGAGATTCTTAAAGAAATTAAAGATTGAAATGCCATATAACCCTGTGATTCCACTTTTGGGAATAACCCCCCAAGCAGCAGAGGTCCATCTCGATAGCACAAGTGCGACCATGTTCATAGCAGCCCTATTTGCAATAGCAAAGTCATGGAATCAACCCAAATGTCCAACAGTAGATGAGTGGATAAGGAAACCGTGGTACATCTATATAATGGAATACTACTCAGCCATTAAAAAATGATGAAGTACTGGAATTTGCCGGGAAATGGATGTCATTAGAGACAATTATATTGAGTGAAGTATCCCAGACCCAGAAAATTAAGCACTGTATGTACTCCGTAATAGGCGGCTCCTAGTACCAAACCCACCCAGACCACCCAGAGACACTCAAAGATAAATCTCTGTAATACAGTAATTGCAAGGAGTATGAACAGGCGGGGTGGGGTAGGAGGGCCACACCAGAAACAAGGAGAGAGGGGACCATGTAACAGCAAAGAAAATAGGCCTCCATCAAGGACTGCGAGTAAGCAATGAGACATCTGGTTAAGTTCACAGAATTTTTGTTCCTGATCATCTACAACTGAGGGAGTGTGATGTCACCAGAAGGGGAGGGCATATAGCCTGGCAGATAATAAGTAACCATTTCGCAAATGCGTGATTGACACTTCCCTCACTGTGGTTTCCTACTTTTATTGCATCTACCTTTGAATATACTCTTATAACAAGACTCTAATTTAACAGTTTTTTATCTCTGGCCAGGGAGTGACATCCAATACCCATCAGGATGGAGTGAAGGTCATTGCAGGAGCAGCAAAACCACAAAAGAAAATCAACAAACCATAATCCAGAACTTCAGAGACTGTATCAACCACCTAGAACTAGGCCAGCCTAATCTCTCCCCATCCTGAAGCTCAGGGACATTTGTGGAAGAGAGGGCAGTAAGAGTGTAAGAGCACAAGGATGGGAGGAGCAATGATATGCAAGATACTCCACACAAGTTAGGGCCGAAGCAATCATAATTGGACTTTCCATGCCCCGCGCAATGTCCAACACACTATTGTCCCCACAAAGTCTAGCATTTGCTAAAAGCACCAAGATCCTTGGAGGCAAGGGATTGACAGCCAAAATAGTGTTCCTATGCTTCAGGCGAACACAGGAAAGTATTCAGGGAAATGCCGCTGGGTCCTTGTATGTCATTGGAGAGGAGGACACAGAGGAGAGTCAGGCATGGACAGTAAAGGATTCTCCGGGGATTGGGGGAGGGGAGGCACTGGGGGGTGGGGAGGGAGGAGTGAGGGGAGGGGGAGCAGAGGGGTGGAGGGAGGGAGGAGGGAGGGGAGGGGGAGCAAAGGGGTGGGGGGATGAGGAGGGAGGGAGGGAACCAGTGTACCTAATAAGTTTGTATGAGCTGAAATAAAAAAAAATATATATATATATATAAAAATGAAAACAGTATATATTCTCAAAGTAAAAAAAAAATAAAAAAATAAAAAAAAAAACCAATGCAGAGATAACTCATGGTTGACGTGTTCAAGCCCATGTTTAAGAATTGACGAGCATTGAAGGCAAATAAGGAAAACACATGAGCCCGGCCTACCTGCCAGAGTCAGCCTGGAACTAAATGGACTTCATTGAACAAGGAGGGCACAAGAAAGGAAGTAAATGAAGTTTTATGACCAGGAAGAAAACAGCCTGAGAAGAACAGTGAGGATGTTTCAGTGTGATCCACTGGGCTCAATGAGAGGGGCATCCTAGTGGAGACCTATAGGAAAAGACATGGGCCAGCACTGGAGGGAGGGAAGGAGCAATGTAGAGTCCTTATCCAGGAAGTCTTGTTACATTAGGAGAATTCATCATCCAAGTTTGTTTAAAAAATTGTTATTTCCTGTCTAGGTTAGCATACAGAGTAATGGGCTTCATGACAGTTTGTCCATGAATGAGCCATTTACTTTGCCTGTTTTAATTCCCCCCCCAGCCACCATCCTCCTCCTCACTTTCTCCTGTTCACATCTGGCTGGACCCTTTCTTCCCACACCTGTTCTGCCTTCTCCCTCCAGTAGATCTTCCTATTCTCACGTGATCCTCTGCCTAGTTTCATGACATACAGGCTGATATGGCAGGACCTGTTGATGGGTTAGGAGCAGCATGGGAATGCAGCTGGTCAAGGTGAACTCATGAATCTCTATGATGTCAAGCCTTGGAGGGCAGAACCTTGGAACTCCCAGAGCAAAGTGTAGAGATAGAGCAATCCAGGATGATTTCTGAAGTCACTTTGGACTTCTACAGGGAAAACACATTCACGTGCCCTCTTACACCCGCCCTACATATTTGCACGTACACACACACAAAAAATTTAAAAATACATAATACAGCAGGGTGTGGCCCTTATTCCTGTCATCTCAGCAATTAAGCAATACAGGCAGGATTAGAGTTCAAAGTCAGCTGCAAAGCATGTTCTATCTGCCCAGATCAGGTGACCTGCAGCTGCAGTGTGTGTCCCCCATACCTCAGGCACCTAGAAAACAGCAAGAAGGAGATGTAGGGCGTGGGAGCTCTTGACAAAGCTCCCCCTACCTCAGAATGATCGGGGATGTAAAGTCACACTAAAACCAGCACATAATGTACAAAGGAGATTTATTACCAAGCAGGCAGGGGAGAAGGAGGATGGGAAGCAGCAAGCAGCAAGCTGCATGGCAGATTTATTGGCAAGTAGGCAGGAGGACAAAGGCAAGCAGCAAGTGGCATGGCTTCTCTAAAGCAGACAGAGAGGCAGCAGTGAAAATCTAATTCTGTGTTCTTGTAGGGCATGGGCAGGTGAGCATAGATAGCTCAGGGGCATGTGCAGGGATGAGGGAGGGGGCTTCTCTCCAGGTGGGCGAAAAAAGTCCTTGGGAGAATGTGGCAGTTTTTCTGAGTTGCAGGTGGACTGGGGCTGTGGAGAAGCTGCAGCAGGCTGGGGGCTGTGAAGCTGTCCTTGGCACAGTGGCAGATGGGCTGCCCTGTCTAGGCCGGCTGAGGACTGTGAAAAGCCCTTGTCTGGATGTCGACAGGGGGCAGATAGAATCACTCTGTGTTTAACATGCCTAACATTTAACAGAGGAGAGATGAGAACATGTCTAGGGCCTCAGTGTAATCTGGGAGGCAGGACCCCGGAGCCTGAAAAAGGGGAAAACAGGTCCTTTAAAAGAGATGTGGAAGGTGTGGATGTGATGGCTAGTGGAGGCGTCGAAGAAGACGAATTCCCCGTGATCAAGATCCACGCAGATGCCCACTCTCTGAGGATTGATTGACAGGGTCTCCAAGGCCCCTTCGTGAGTGAGGGGCTGGCATCTGGAGGATGAGACCCTAATGGCCCACAAGTGGCACAAAGACTTCATCTGCAGGAAGTTGCAACCAGGAGGCACCTCTGAAGACACGCCCACCATACAGGCCTCACCCTCGGATCTCTGGAGTTCTGCCTCCCAGATCAACCTGGGCTGCCTAGCAAGCTTCGCAATAAATAGTGAAGCAATGTGCGCTTAACAGAGCCGCCCCCACAGGCTGCATCCAGCTTCACTGTCTTGAGATCCTGAGAAACCACAAGGCCTCCTTCAGCACTGTTGGCATCCAGAGTCACCGGGTCTATGAACAGATAAAGAAGAGTCTGGAATCGGGTTGTCAGATTTGGAATCTTGCTGGGTGCAGTTGTAGGGAGGCTTTTTGGCTGGATTCACATCCCCAGTCCTGGGAAGTCCTGGCCCCGCCTGGCCGTGAAGTTTCTTTTTTTTTTTTTTCTTTTCTGAAATAGGTGGCCCAAACTGGCCTAAGCCTCCCTGCTTGTATAGCTAGATAGACTTGTCTCCCCTCTTCCTGCCTCTACCTCACAAGTTCAGGACCCCTGGTGTTCTCCACCTCATCCCATTCCCTGCTCCAAGCAGGATGTCTGTGTGCAGGCTCCTACCTGATGTGAGCGACTCTGACATGTTGGTCTCTAACAGGCCCCCTAGGGATTAAAAGAGAAAACAAATCTTGTTCTTCAAAAGCAGAGGCTGCAAACATCAGGGACCACACAGCAGCCATCAGTAACTAAGTTGGGAAGTATAGAAGGTACAATCCACCTGCATCAAATAAGTCCCCACTTTCTATTCTCTTTAAAGATTTTTAAGTAGGAGGTTTTTTTTTCCCTACATAGTGAGTTATTTGGTGGTTGACATCAACAAAGCATTTGCCCGTAAGCCTTTTCTCCACTGGAGGTCACCCACACCTGGGACTTTCCTAGCCTATGAAGAGAATTATGTCCTTGCCATCCTCCTTTCCCCCACAGGAAGGAAGCAGCCCCCAGCACACTCACAGCTCCTCCTGTCCTCGTCCTCCATGCCCTCCAGGAAGGTGTGTCTGTCCTTCTCCCCTTCAGCCTGGAGGTCCTCTGGGGCAGAGAATGAAGGACACCGACAGTCCAGAGAGGTTAAGCAAGGAAGCCTGGGCTGCTCAGCAGTGACCTGACTTCAGATTCCAGGATAGGGTGGGAACTGGGGTCTGTCATATTCTAAGTGGACCCAGAATGTGCCAAGAGGGAGAGAGGGCTGCTCTCATCTCCCCTGTAGTGGACTCCAGCACAGCCCTGTCCAGATGCAGAAGAAATACAGGAGGAGCCACACATGTGAACGCTTGCTTTTCACTTCCTCCATTTAAACCTAAAACTCATATCAGAACCCAGAGGATCACTTGGAATATATTTCTTTCTCTGTCTCCCCGTTGTGGCCTCATTGACGAAATCTTTCTCTTCTTTCAATTATTGACTGAATCCATCAATCAATCAATAAGGCTCATCAGAAAAGGTAACTAAACCCGGTTTGTCGAGGCTGCCACAGCATAGATTTACCCTAAACATGGCAGTTACAGCATAGGACATAAGTCCAGGTCTCCTTTCATTGCAGAGGGTGGGGCAGGCAAACAAATCCTTGCTCTGGGATCTGCCTGGATACAGAAGTCTGGAAAGAGTTCAGCTGACACCCAGCATTTGGGCACCCGGGGCTCACTGCTGGCCGCTGTGGGCTCAGGTAGACCCATGGATGACAGGAAAGGTCTCCAGGGACAGGTGGGGCCAGCGCTGTCCTCACCTCTGACTTTGCTCAGCTTCCTTATGGTGCAGTGATGACTTGATTTTGCTTCACTGATTTTTTTCTCCGGTTTTCAGGAATTGGGGTTGGGTTGTGAAACTGAAACTTGTCACTCCTGTGAAGACACAGTCCAACTGTGTGGCAGCTCTGGGCTGCAGTAGACAGAGGAAGAGCCAGTGGCAGGGCTGCAGGGATTGAGCTGAGGAGAGGGGTGCAGCCTCAGGCTAGTGAGCTGGGTGTCAGGACTAGGCTGGGCTGGAGTGAGGAGAGCTGAGGAGGAGATGGGGAGAGGCAGAGAGGAGGGAAAGAACAAGATGGGGAGACAGAGCAGGAGACAGAGTAGGAGACCAGGATGATGCAGCTGAGCAGGAGCCTATGTAGGGTGCCAGGAAGGAGGAGAAGCTGGGAGCAGGAGTGCAGACAGCTGGTCTACCCAGCAGCCCCAGCTGCTGTGCACAGCTGAGTTCCTGGTGCAGCCTGAGCAGCAGGGCAGGGCACACACAGCCCATGTGGACAAAGATTCACTGTGTGCGTGAGTGATCCAGCAAGCCAGGTGTGTGCGGCACGGCCCATCATACCTGCTCAGGGTTGCCTTGATGTCCTGCAGGAGAAAGAGAGCAGCCTCAGAACTCCTGAGCTCAGGTGTGGAGGGCGAGGCTCACACTGTGAGATCAAGGGAGAGCAACTCCAGCATCCATGTTCTCTCTCTTCCTTCCTCACCTTTCTTTCCGTCCAACCACCCACCAACCTGCCATTCTGGAGAGTTGTTCTAAGAGGAACCCAGTCCAGGATGGAGGTGGTGACATGAGGAGCAGAAGGCCCCTTCCAACATCAGCTACATACAGTCCAAGACCAATCTGGACACTCAGAGACCCTGTACCCCAAAGAAAAGGAATGAAGCCATGGGGAGTAAAGTCAAGCTAGCAGGCAGGACATGGGAAATGCCTGGAAAGGATTCTCTAGATTCACACTGTCTCTGGGCCAGGCTGTAAGGGAGGGTCTTGATTGCATTCATCAGCGAGGGAAGACTCAGCCCACTGTGGGCAGCACCCTTTCCCCGGGCAGGGTCTCCACAGAAGGACCAGGAGAAGCTAGTGTAAACGTGCACTGACCCATCACACTGGGCTCTTGCTGTGGATGTGATGAGTGAGTCTAGCTGCTTGCAGCTTCTGAGGTAACTGAATCCTTGAACCACGGCCAGTGAGACAAAGTACTTTATTTTTTCCTTAGAGATGGTGTGTCATTAGGTAGCCCAGGCTGGGGATTCAAACTCAGGCCCTCACCTTTCTGTGGAAAGCACCTTACTCACTCAGCCATCTCTCCAATCCCTATTTTAGTGGGATGTATGTTTGTTTGTTTGTTTATTGGAATGGGAGCCCTCCTGTATTGCCCAGGCTGGCCCTGACTCTTGGTGACCCAGGGACTCCACACATTTCCCAAGCACTAGGGTCACATATGTGAGTCAGCCCACACACCCTTGTGTGAGACAGGCTCTTGCTCTTTTCCACAGTCTGGCCTCAAGCTGGAAGCAATCCTCCTGCCTTTGTCCTGAGTGCTGGTAGTGCAGGTAAAGACCAGCAAGGTAGACTTTCAGATGGAAAACCCTGGACCTGGAGGGAAAAGTCAGGCTCCCTCAAACTTTCTGCCAGGTCATCCACGCTCCATCCTGAGACAGGGGAGGGAGCTGCCTGTCCACAGTTCTGCTCCCAGGACTCACCTGCAGCAGCTGCCTGGGCGGCATTTGCAGCTTGGCCACCAGGGACTCCATGAGCTTGTTGAGGGCGTCCAGCTGTTTGTCAATGTCAGTGACACAGTGCTGCATCTGCCTGGCTCCCTCCCGCTCCAGCCAGTCCAACCTGGACAGGATGAAGTGCTTTTCCTCCTCTAGCCTCTGCCTGAAGACCTTAAATACCTCAATGATTTTCAATCTTTCTAGATGCACCTGGGCCTGAGACAAAGGGAGAGGTCAAAGAGGTGATGTTGGCCTCTAGTGACCTTCCAGACCTCTGTTCATTTTTTTACCTGTATAATGTTTATACTGAACTCCAGGATAGACTAGCTGGCAGGGACAGACCTGCTGGAAGGGAGAAGACCAAGAAGATCCAACGAAGAATCATCTGTTCTTGGATTTAAGCTCAATGACATTTATGGTTGTATCTAAGGCCCTGAGCACCTACACTCACGTTTCCCAGGCACGGTCAGCACACCTGCATCTCAGTGGAGGAAGGAGAATCAGCAGTTTAAGGGTAGTTGGTGGCTACCTGAGGCCAGCCTGGGCTATGTGAGCCCCCTGCCTCAAGCAAACCCCAGTTTGGATGCTGGGACCCAGTAATCGCATATGGTTTCACAGGCCTTTGATCCAGATCTCAGCAAAAGGTTCAGAAGTTGTCATAGTTAGGCACAGGTGTCAACTTGACAGTTCAGGGTTTGAGCTCTGGGCACATTTTGTAGAGAATTAAAGGTCTAGTTAAGCCCAGAGCAAGCCTGCAGGAGATTGACTAGCTGATGGGGAAGGCCCAACCCATGGTGGGTGGGATTAGACCCTAGAATAAAATACAGAGAGCTGGTTGAGAGAGTCGTCATCCTTGTTTACAATTGGCCAGACATGCTGGTCTAGCAAGGATTGTCCCTCTCTCAGCCCTTATGTAGAGATGTTGTAGCCATTTCCCTTGACCCTGGTGTTGGTATGAGCTTTCCTGCCAATCTGGAATGAGAACAGTGATCAGACAATCCTAAGAGAAAATAAACTCCTTGCTCCCTTAAGCCATTCCTTGGTGATTTATCAGCAACCCTGCAGGCTAACTGCTAAGGAAGCAAAAGTCCATGCTATGCTTAACATAATTCATGAACGCATTTCAGGCTAGGCTGGACTCTGTGAAATCTATTTCAAAAAAAAAAAAAAAAGGAAAACACTTCCACTTTTAGATGGCTCTCAGCTTATCCACTCAAAGGCACCCACAGGAGTAACAGATCAAGGTATCTGGGATTACAGCCTGTGTCTTTTCTAACTGGGGAAATCTGTCTCCAGTTACGGCCTGGACGGGACAGAGCATGGCTTCTAGGCTTCTAGACTTGTATTTTGAATTGTCAGAAAGTAAAGGTTTTCTTTATACCACCACTTGTGGGGAGGTGAAGAGTGGACCTGCAATCCTTCCAGGGTGACTCCACCCAGGAAGGTCACCCTAGGGACCGAACTGGGACACATCCCCTGCTGAATGTCTCCCAGCCCTCTGCCCAGTGCTGCTGTGTCCCTGGGCTTTGTCCTGGCTCAGTGCAAGAGGAAGTTTCCCTGAAGGTTCTCACTTACCCTTAAAGCAGTAATTTTTTCATTGGCTTGCACCTTCTCTCTCTTTTTTTTAATACATTTTTTATTGTTATTTCTGCTCATACAAACTTAATAGGTACACCAGATCCCTCCCTCCCTCCTCCTCCCCCCGAACCCCCTGCTCCCCCTCCCCCTCTCTCCTCCCTCTCCATCCCCCAGTGCCTCCCTCCCCAATTCCCAGAGTCCTTTATTGTGCATGCCTGACTCTCCTCTGGACCCTGCTCTCCGATGAAGTACATGGACCCAGTGGCATTTCCCTGAACCCTTTCCTGTGTTCCCCTTAAGCATAGGAACACTACTGTGTCTGTCAATCCCTTGCCTCCAAGGATCTTGGTGGCTTTAGCAGATGCTAGACTTTGTGAGGCCAATAGTGTGTTGGACATTGCGCTGGACATGCACCTTCTTTTGTAGCATCTCCTCCTGCTTCTGATTCAAAACCTCCACCTGCTTGTCAATGAGTCCCTGTGGGAAGAGAGCACTTAGGCAGGCTCTGGCTCTGTGGAGGAGGCCCACTGACATCTCCTGGGGGTCCTGGTGTTGTTATGAGTTGCCTCCTTTCTTTTCATGCTGGGAGAGGGCACAGCAGGAATAAGAAACTAGAACTTCAGCAGCATAAGAAAGTGACACTTGTTGACAACTAGCTCTGATAATATAGATGCTGCTTTGGGACTGTCTAAGAGAGGCTTCTCCTCCTCTGTCCTGCCCACTGTTTGGGAGATTGGTCTTGTCTGCCCCACAGAAAGCAAAGACACCAGGCCTGCACGTGTGGCTCTGTGGTAGAACACAAGCTTTTCCAAAACCCTGTGTTTCATCCCCAGTGAGGTGAGAACAGTCTGTTGGGAGAGGGGAGTCCTTGAGGGTCAGCAGTAACCCCAGGACTTGAGTCCTTCTGAGTCAAACTTCTGTTTGGTCCTTATCCCTCCTGCTTCACAGGTCAGAGAGCTGGCTACAAACTACCCACTCAAGTGCAAGGAGTGGGGTGAGGAGTTGGGCCCTGGTGTGAATCATTGGAGCAGGTATGAGTTCCCGTCCCCCCTCACCTCGTCCTGGACCAGCCACTTACCTTGTAGTGTTGAGCAACCTCATTTATCACACTGCAGTGGTGGGATCTGTGCTTCTTGGTGTCATGACACACCACACTTAGGAACTCCCCATCATCCTCACAGAAGTAATGAATCTTCTCCCCATGCCGATAGCATTTCAGGTCCTCCCTATCTGGTTCTATAGCTTGGATTTCCTCCACCAGATTTGCCAATAGCTTGTTGGCCCGAACGTGCGCCTCTGCACAGAGTATTTGCACAGGGGACACTGGAGAACGATGGCTGAAGTGTCCCCAACCCGGCTGATGCATTGGAGGCAGAAATTGTGCTCAGAGTCGATGGTGACAGGCTCCTGCAGAAACTTCATGCAGATGGGACAGGTCATTTCCTCCTGCAACTTCCTGGTGAATTGTATGCTAGACATGGTGGAGCTGTGGGGCTTCCAGAGGTTCAAGCTAGAAGTCTGTATGTGGATCTGACACTATAAGAGAGAAGGAACCAGAAACTGAAAGTTAAGATTCTTTCTGACTGCAGGTCAGGGAAAGAGGAAGTGAGGGAGAAGGCACAGAGTAGATGACAGAAGAAAGTAAAAGCTCCAATGCAGGGACATTGTAACGAGAAGAGACAGATGGCCGCCTACCTCACCACCTCTGAGAACAAACCACACTGTGAGCATGTGCCTTTAAGACTGGGTAATGCGTGCTGTGTCTTGAACTAATCAAGCATATTTTCATTAAGCAATTGACAGAACAAGACGAGTTGCAAAGTCTACTCCCTGAGACTGTCCCCCAGCTGCAGGCAGGGTTTGCAATGGCGAACTGACCCTCCAGAAAGGCTCCTGCCCTGTGGATCTTTGCTTTCCTAGGGCACCTGCAGCAGCCTGTCTGTCTCTGCTGGGGTCTTCTATATCCGGTATCTCTGTGCCGTCCTTTCTCTGGTGGTTTGTCTGTGCATCCCTCCCTGACTCTGTCCTGTTAGGTCAGTGGTAGGGAAAGGACAATGTGTAAGGTTGACATGGAGGGTCATTGCATAAGAAAATCCAGCATAAGGTAAAATACAAGTTTTATTAGAACCGAAGATTTGGTGGGCAACAGGACCATAGTTCAGCATTGAGGTGGGAAAGCATTGGAACAGAAAAGATAGTTGAAGGTCTGAGGGAACAGGGAGAAGCTGCCATGGACAGAAGGAAGTCTGAGGAGTCTCTGGGCGGGACTGGCTATTGTTTATATCTGTATGAGGTTGCTAAGGAGTTGCTAGGGAGGTAAGGCAGTGCAGGGGAAATAATCTCCTTCCTTCCTTCAGTCTGTCCCTTTGTATTCTGTTACCCTTCTTCCTGTTTTCATGTCCAGCTATAGGCTAACATAAGGAGGCGAAGGCAATGCAGAGTGGGGAAGAGGGTGTCATTGAGCTCTGTGCTCTCAGATAACACACGTCACCCCATTGGTGTTGGCAGGTCCTCACTGCTGGGCGGCTCCTGTCAGGTTCCTGGCTGTGAAACCATCTAGGAAGTAGCTCTGCTGCTTCTCATCTCCAGTTCCCAGAGGGTCTCACCACACTGCTGCCCTTGAGTCACACCCTTGTACATGGGGGCTTCTGAAAGGGGCAGCTAGAGGCTCCACACTGGGCTTGGCAGCCACAGGCCTGCTGGGTTAAGAAGTTATGGTCCAGTGTGGTCTGAGGGGAGGGGCTTCTGGCCAGTGCTCTTCCTTGTCATTTAATACAGGAGTAGTAGCTCTCAAAAGTACCCTCCTTCCTCCCTCCTTTTCTTCCTCCTTCCTTCCTTTCTTTCTTACTTCCCTCCTTCTTTCCCTCCTTCTCAACTTCCTTCCTTTCCTCTTTTCTTCCTTCCTTCCTTCCTCCTTTCCTTTCTTCTTTATTTAAAAAAAAAACTTCATTCATTTAGTGAGTATGTGTGTGCTCCCACGCACACGTTTATCACATGTATGCTGTGGACGACAAAGGGTGACTTCAGGAATCATCCTGAATTACTTCTGCTTCCTTCTTGCTTAGCTCTGGGATTTCCCTTGCCTCACCCACCAGGCTGGAAGTGCAGGCCGCCACCATTTCAGCCTGGCATTTTTATATGGGACATGGGGATTTGAATTCAAAATCTTCTGCTTATGAGACCGAGTCTTAACCTCTGAGTCATGAATTCGGTCCCCTTTCTTCTTTCTTTGTATTTTATTTCTTTCTGCTGCTAGGGACGAAACCAGGACCTTTTCCCTTCTAGACAAGCTGTCCACCCATTGAGATAAAGACCCACCCCCTAGTGTGGTGTCTTGGGGCACAGCCCTAGGATGCTGAGGGTTTCATGAGAACTGAATTGGCCCATCACTCACTGTGTGGCTGAGAATGGCCACAAACTTCTGATCCTTCTGCCTCTAACTCTCTGATGCTGGGATCACAGGTATGAGCCAGCCAGTTGGTCTGAGTGGACATTCTCAAATCTTGGTGGCACTGAAGCAAAACACAGCTCTAAACTCAAAGGAAACAGAGCCATTTTATTCTAAGCCAAACCTGAGGACCCCCATGGCCCAGGAGCAAGGAATCAGGTTGCCCTAAATAATGCAGTCTGCCATGCAAGTGCTTCCATGAGAGTTATTACTTGCAGAAGAAAGAAAGTCACAAATCACGGAACTTGCCAACTAAGTGCTATGGTCACAGGGAGGGGAATCCAGCAAACCAGGGGACACAGTAGGCGGGGCTTTTCTATGGCTTGCTATGATATCTGTGCTTGTCTGTCTCAGATGTCAACCTGATATCCAGGAGCTGAGGTTACAGGCATGTGCCACCACAACCTGGTTTACTTTATCTGTTTGATGATGACGATAATGATGATGATGACCATGGTGTTGCTGCTGCTGCTGCTGATGTTGTTGACTTTTTCTGTTAACACAGTCTTCAGTAGCCCAAGCTGTTCTCAACTCACCATGCAGCCAAGGATGGCCTTGAACTCTTCCGGATCCTCCTGCTTCCACCTTCCTGCTGCTGTTGAGATTCCATCCACACCTTCCACACCCTGCTTCTGAGTTCCGCTTTCTGCATTCCACAAGTGTGTGGGATCCCTGCACTTGAGGCTGTTTCCTGTGTGCATGGGTAGAATTCAGGGGTTCAGAACCTGTTCTCCACTTGCTCTCCATACGCCTGAGACCATGTGCACCTCATGGTCCTGACAGCCTGCACCCCTCAGCAGATGGGCATCCTCCAGGGACACACCTGCATTTCCAGCCATGATTTTGGCCATTTCTTATACAAAACACCCCTTCCTTCTTGTCCCCAGCTCTTGCTGGCTTGCAGCTGGAACCTCCTCTGCTCACCTAAAACAGAACTTTTTACTGCTTTCTTTCCCACACAAGTAGTATAGGTCTTTCTTCCCACAGCTGGTTTTCCTTCACCTGAAGGGTTACACTGCCAGTTTTATCCACCCTGATTTTTTTTTAAAGATATAGGATGATGCTGAGATGAGTGAAGGAAGCCAGTCCACCACAGCTGCAGTTCAAAGGATACCACGAAGTCTCATCCTAGTAGATACCACCACCTTGTGTCTGTATGAAAGCAGCTGCCAAAACCCTGGTGAAAGAACTTGGTCCTCTCTGGGCAGAGTGACAGGTGATGCAAATGGGAATAATTTAGTAAATACACAGTGAAGAAACTAAGCTAACAAGGAGATCAAACAGAAATAGGGACCCCTCCCATGTCTTTAAAGAAATTAGGAAACTAACTGGTTAAGGATAGCAGATTATTTAGTTTGGCCAAACTCGGGAGAAGAGACTCCATCTTTTCTGTGTCGTTGCTAGAATTTGATCGCAAAGAAAAAATAAAGGCCAGGAAACTTATGTGGCCATGTGTGCACCATGCTAATTGTGAGTGGAGCCGGCAGAGCTCTTGAAATCTTCTTCCTCTTTGGCCACCTCCTCCTCTGGAAGGTGCCAGGTTCAGCTTCCTAGGCCCTAGCATGGGATTGAGGGGATTTTAATTCTTTGATGACCATTGTTTCAACAGTGTAACCATGAAGAAGGGGAAAGTGTTACTTCTTAGAGTCCATGTTCCTGCCAGGACCATGACTCCAGGGTGGTCAGAGGTGAAGGGAACCCATGGTCATCAGAGACAACCTGCTCATGATTTAAGGTTTCAGTCATTGGATTACATGTGAACAGAAAAAATATCTTCAGGATTTGTTTAGTGTTGTCAACCTAAGTTTAAAAAAAATCAGAGACCAGGGGCTGAAGAGATGGCTGAAGGCTTAATCCTCTGCCTCACAAGCAGAAGGAACTGAGTTCTGATCCCATATCCAACATAAAAAAATGTGACAGAAATGTTCGGGATTGCTTCCTCGGCCCAGGAAGAGAGCAGGAGAAGTCCCAGAGCAACGCAGTAAGGGGGTAGAGCAATCCAGGATGATTCTTGAAGGTACCTTAACACTCCATAGCACACACCATGCCTCCTGATATGCATAGACACACACACACACACACACACTCACACACACACATCACACACACACACACACACACACACACACACAGAAATTAAATAAATACCTGCCTCTAGGGCACTGCACATGTGACTTATATCCCATGAGCATCAGATGGTGGCAGAGAGGAGATGAGACCATTTCTACATTCAGTGTTCTGTCCTGTGGACAGCTGAATGATTAATAACCGGACAAACCACACTGCCTGCCAAAACCCTGAGTTCCATATCTGTGTGCTCACAACATGAAGGCCTCTCCTGGGGTCTTCTCCAGGCACACAGTGTGGACGCTTCTCTGGGTTGGGGCTCCATGCTCACAAGGTGGGTGGCCTCCTGTGTGCTCACAAGGGGGATGGTCTCTTAGCTTAGGGGCTGGGGCTCCTGTGCCCACAATGTGGTCGGCCTCCTGTGGGCCAGGGCTCCATGTGCTAAGATGAGGATGGACTTGGAGGCCGGTGCTCTGTGTGTTCACCCCATGAACTTAGTCTCATAGAAGATGGACAGAACTGCTGTTGTGCAGCTTTATCATGTGGTGTTAACCATGTGGAACATGGTTATCTGCATTAATGTATTTTCATTTACTGCTTGCACATCATTTCATATTGTCCAATTTTAAAAATTTGGACATAAATGTAGGAGGCTAACATGCGAGGGAAATATCCAGAGGAACCAGGAGAAGGGGTAGATATGATCAAAATGCATTGTCTACATGTATGAGATTGTAAATCAGAACAATAAGACAGAATTAATTTATTTCAAAAGATAATTAGTAATAAAAAATAAATAAATTAGAGATGAGCTGGGATGCAGGACAGTTGGCACAGTGTGTGTCTAGGGCAGGAAGCCTGGGTTTCCTGAAGCACTGAATAAACCAGGTGTGGTGGGGACACCTGCCCTTCCCAGCTCTCATGACAGGGAAGTGGGAGGGTCACAAGTTCAAAGTCCTCCTCAGTTACACAGAATCAGAGGCTTGCTGAATACATACACATGGACACAGCGCGCACCACACACACACACACACACACACGTGCACAACACACAGATATACACACACACATACAGACCACATAGATGCCCACATACACACAACACCCAGACACAGACACACATACACACAGAGACACATACATACACAAGCACATACAACAGACACATGTACACATGCACATATAACACACACAGATATGACACATGCACATACACACACACATACACACACAAATACACACCACCACACACACTCTATCTCTAACATACATGCACGCACACTGGGCATGAGCAGATCAGACATTGGTGACCTCAGTGCTGGTGGCTGTTCCCTCTTCCTCCACACACAGGACTGTGGCCTGACACAGGGAGAGAAAGTTACATGTTCAGGTCTCAGGGAGTTAAGGAAGGCAGCTCCTCTCCTCCTCCTTCTCTCCTCCTCTTTGCCTACCCTGCCCATCTTTTTTTTTTTAATTGTTGTGATAACATCTCATTATGTGGTCCATGCTGGCCTCAAACCCCAGCCTCCTGCCTGAGACCCCTGAGTACTCAGATAATACCATGTGACTCTGTGTCTGCTCAAACCTGAGAGCTTCATGGTGGTCAGGAAGTGAAAGTGTGGACTGAGGAAGGGGTCCACCACACTTGTAATGCTGAGATTTGAGGGGTCACCTCCTTTGAGAGGAAGGCCAAGAAACTGTGGCCTCACATGGGATTCAAAGCCAGCCTGAAGCTATGCAACAAATTCTCAGCCGTGGTCACCAGTGAGACTCTGACAGAGAAGGAAGAACATATAGGAAAAGAGGAAGAGGAGCAGGAGGGAGAAGAAGAGAAGAAGGAGTGAAAAAGAAAGGTGGGGAAGGAAAGAAGGACCGGGGGTGGGGGTGGTGGATGCTGCCTATGGCATTAGGAGAAACATCCGTGGGTGAATCTTCCAGGATGTTTGCAAGAGGCTTATGAGGAGGAAAGACATGATGTGGGTGGCCCCACCATAGGGCTGGGGTCCCAGACTGAGTAAAAGGAGAAAGAGAGAGAGAGAGGGAGAGAGAGAGAGAGAACCAGCTAGGCACACATGCACCTCTCTGCTCCAGCAGGAGGGGACAGCCTCATTTCTGCCACCATAGCCTCCAGCTGAGGCACAGAGACGCCCACGTGCTCCACTCTGAAGCCAGTTGAGTGGATGGAGAGGATGCTGGGTCGGGAAGGAGCTTCTGACAGTTCTGACTCAGGGACAGCGAGTAGTCAGCATTGTGGGCAGAGGGCCAGGGTGGGAACTCCTTGCCCAACTCCAACCAAGTTCTCCCCAACGGCCACTAACCAGAGAAATGGTCCGCGTCTCGCCCCAATGGCTTTACTTCCCCGGCCACAGCCTTGACTCCGCAGTGCGCTGAGCCCTCCAGGGCGAGCTATGGGGAAACAAAGTGGGTTTGTGTCACGTGCTTGCTCCACGTACTTGACACATAAAGCGTTGGGTCAGTTCATCCAGCGTGGGAAAAACCGGGGCGCCTGGCACAGCTGAAGTGTTGTGGAGACTCCTGCAGGTGGTCCCCGAGGTCCAGGCTCTGGGGTCTCTGGTGGAGGGGGACACCTGCCTGGCCTGGGAGCCCGAGCCCCTCGGGCTGAGTGGGATGGGCTTCCTCCAAGTCCTCTCACCTGAGGACCCCCAGGGAGCTGGTGGGTGGAGGCCACGGTCTCGCTGCTCAAAGGGGCCAGAAGGATGACGGCCCCATTTGCCTGGAGCCCGAAGGAGGCCCTGAGCACCATGTGCGGACCCTTCTTCCGCCGCGCGTATGCCTGATGCAGCTGTGGAGAAGGCCTTGGCCTCGAGACCCGCGCTGCCCCTTGTGCTGCAAGCCCCTTTCCCAGCGGCTCCTGGAGAGGGTCGCCTCTGCTCAGGGCCATCAGAAGCGGTGGGCAGGTTCTGCGAGGGAACAGCACACTCTGGTGGCGGAATCCTCCAGTGCCAGACACCAGCCGCACTCTGAGCTCGCCAGCTAGAACCCGCAGGTCACCACAAGGTAAAGGTATGATGTCCTGCCAGCTGAGGTCAGCGCCAGCAGCACTGTCTCAACGCCGCAACCTCCAGCTGGGCAGCACCTGCCAGTCCAAGGCCAGCACTTACCATTGGGGCCACCAGCACCTGCTACTGGCTGACTTCCTTCCTGTGGCTGACCTCACCTCCATCCTGCACCTTCTGATTGGATCCTGTTTTCTTTTTCCTGGGAATGTCGCGCTGTTTCCTGGCATCGCTGTGAGTCTGTCTAGAGACTCTGACGGCCCAGTCCAGGAAGCAAGAGCACTTTGCTGGTGGAAGATGCTGACGTGCTGTGTCGACACTGGGGACCCTCCCTGGGCTGCCGGACCATTCCTGTGATGGAGCCAGAAGCTTGGCTAGGCAGCCGTCAGTCACCACTGCTGAGGGTTATTCTGTAGATTCGGTGGAATCTGACAAAACCCACGCA
>JALPQD010000535.1:492374-570108 GCA_023101885.1 Typhlomys cinereus | reverse complement strand
TTAATGTTAGGAACATATAACCATCACAATGCATAAACACATCATCATTATGATATCAGTGGTGAACTTATTACCAGTGACACTCGTGAGGCTGTGATATCAAAGACTGTGTTGTCACTGGTGTGGCAGAAATGTCAGTGTTCTGACTAATGTCAGTGGTGATGCCGATGTCACAGGTGAGGATGTGCTGTCATTGGGGAAGCCGTGATATCACACTGAAGATGTGATGTCACTGTGAAGCTGTGATGTCACAGTGAGGCTGTGATGTCAGTGGCAAGACTAATGTTGCAATGAGGCTATGATGTATTAGCTGGGCTGTGGTGTCAGTGGGCAGGTCGTGAGGTCACTGTGAGGGTGTGATATCGCAGTGAGACTCTGATGTCAGGGCTGATTCAATGCGATATCATTGAGGCTGGGGACATCAGGGGTGATGCTTGGATTTCACAGTGAGGTTAGAATGTTAGTGGTGGGGCTGTGCAGTCACACTGAGTTTGTGATGAAAAAAGAGAGGGTTTGAAGTTACTGTGAGCTTGTCATATCAGTGGTGAGACTGTGTTTTCACCAGGTGGCTGTGATTGCATATTGTAGCTGTGATGTCACAGTGAGGTTTTGATGGCACAGTTATGAGGCTCACATCACGATGAGACTATGATGTCATTGGTGAAGGTGTGATGTCATGATAAGGCCAGAATGTCAGTGGTGAGAAAGATGTGAGGCTCTGATGTCAGGGCTAATTCTATGTGATGTCAGTGAGGCTGTGATGTTGGTGATGATGCTTGGATTTCACAGTGAGGTTTGAACATCAATGGTGAGGCTGTTCAGTCACACTGAGTCTGTGATGTCAGAAGAGAAGCTATAATGTCACTGTGAGGCAGTGAAGTTACTGTGAGATTGTGATATCACAGTGAGGCTGTGATATAAGTGGTGATAGACTATGACATCACAGTTCAGCTGAGATTTCAGTGGTTAGACGGTGATGTCAGAAGTCCAGCTGATGTCAGTGATGAGGCTGATATGTAATAGTGAGGCTGCACTGTTACTGGTGAGGCTGTGATGTCACTGTGAGGCTTTGATGCCACCATGTGGCTGTGGTGTCACCATGAGCCCCTGATGACACAGGAAGTGGGTGATGTCACAGTGGAGGATGTGAGGTCACTGTGAGACTGTTATGTCAGTGGCAATGCTGATGTCACAGTGAGGCTATGATGTCGTAGTGATACTGTGATGTTACATTTAGTGTGAAATGTCACAGTGAATCTATGTCTGAGGAGTGTATGTGATGTCACCATGAGGCTATTATGTCAGTGGCAAGGATGATTTCACAGTGAGTTTGTGATGTCCCAGTGAGGCTGGGAGAACAAAGTGTGGCTGTGATGTCACAGTGAGGCTCTGATGACACAGTGATGTTGTGATGTGAGTGGAGATGTTTGTATAGCACAGTGAAGGTTGTGAGGTAGAACAGTGAGGTTGTTATGTAAGTGTGACTGTGCTTTCACAGGGAGACTATGTCATTGGTGAGGCTGTATTGTCAATGGTGAGGCTCTACTGTTACAATGAATTTATTGTGTCAAACTGAGATTGTGATGTCACATTCAGACTATGGTATCAGAGGCAAAGCTTTATGTCACAGTGATGCTTTGATGGCACGGTGTGGCTGTGATGTCACAATGAAGCTGCAATGTCACTGTGAGGTTATGATGTCAGTAAGGAAGTTGTGATGTCACAGTGAGGGTAGGATGTCAATTGCAACACTATGGTGTCAGGGGAGCTGCCATGTTTGAGTGAGCCTGTGAGGTCAGTGGTGAGGCTGTAGTGCCATAGTGAGGCCATATGGTGTGGCAATGCACCCACTCTGGTAAATTTTGGTGAATGGCCCCTTTGGTTTTGCATTCCTGTGCTTACAGTGCCTGAAGGTGAGCAAGTGGACCCCTCCTCTTCCCATTTCCCTGTTTGTCCATCGTTGTGCTTTTAAAGTTAGGAATGCATAACTATTATAATGTGTAAAGAATTACCACTCTGATGTAAATGGGGAACCTATTATGTGACAGTGACACTAGTGAGGCTACGATATCAAAGGAAGTGTTGTCACTGGTGTGGCAGTGATATCAATGTTCTGACTAATGTCAGTGGTGAAGTTGATGTCACAGGTGAGGCTGTGCTGTCACTGATGAGGGTGTGATGTCACACTGAGTTTGTAATGTCACTGTCAACTGTCATGTCACCATGAAGTGATGTCTGTCTGGAAGCTGTGATGTCAAAGTGAGACTGTGATGTCAGTGGCAAGATTGATGTCACACTGAGACTATGATGTAACATGTGAGCCTGTGGTATCAGTGGGCGGGTTGTAAGGTCAGGGTGAGGCTGTCATGTATCAGTGAGGCTCTGATGTTAGGGCTGATTCTATAGATGTCAGTGAGGCTGTGACTTCAGGGGTGATGTTTGTATATCACAGTGAGTTTAGCACATCAGTGGTGAGGCTGTGCAGTCACACTGAGGCTGTGATGTCAGAGGAGGAGCTGTGATGTCAATGTGAGATGGTGATGCTACCGTGAGGTTTTTGATATCACAGTGAGGCTATGATATCAGTGGTGACAGACTATGACATCACAGTATGGCTGAGATTTCAGTGGTTAGGCTGTGAATTCAGAAGAGAGGCTGATCTCAGTGATGAGGCTAAGATGTCACAGTGAGAATGGGATGTTACTAGTGAGGCTGTAATGCCACAGCAAGGCTGTGGTGCCACTTTTGAGGCTGTCATGTTACCATGAGCCTGAGATGTCAGTGATGAGGGTGTAGTGTCATAGCGAGGCAAGGGCGGATGTCCATGGTGTCACTGATGCTATGATTTCAGAGGTTAGCCTGTTATGTCACAGTGAGACTGTAATGTCAGAGGTGAAGCTGTGATATCACAGTGAGGCTGCGATGTTAGAAATCAGGCTATAATACCACAGTAAGGCTGTTATATCACTGTGATGCTGTGACACCACAGAGAGGTTGTGATATCATAGTGAGGCTGTGAGGTCACTGTGGAAGATGTGATGTCAATAGCAAGGCTGATTTCATCATGAGTCTATGATGTAATAGGTTAGTCTATGATATACCAGATTATGCTGTGAGGTCACAGTGAGGCTGTGAGGTCATCGCGAGGCTGTGATATCTGTGGGAAGATTGATGTCACAATGAGGCAGTGATGTAACATATGAGTCTGTGGTGTCACTGTTTATGATTTCAAAGGCTGTCACTGCTGAGGCTGTCAGGTCACTGTGAACCAGTGCTATCTGTGATGAGGCTGTGGTGTCATGGTAAGGTTAAGTAGGATACCAGTGATGAAGGTGTGACATCACAGTGTGGCCGTGAGTTCACCATGAGGGTGTGATGTCACAGTGATGCTGAGACATCACAGTGAGGCTGTGATGTCACAGTGCAGCTGTGAGGTCAGTGGTTTGGTGCCGCATTCTTATCCAACCAATCTGTTAGACAAGGTCCCAGTTTGGAAAAGATGAATTCAAGTAACATCTTTTGGAAAAAGACATGGCAGTATTTGAAATAAGAAAATATATAAGAAAAATAAGTAAAATGTGGGAATTGTCAGGCTTTGGTGTTTCTTCCCCATACAGGCCTAAAGCCTGTCACAGTAATACCCATTGGCATGTGCTAGGTATTCCTTCCTAGATAATTTGAGTTTTGCCTATGGCAGAAGGAATTCTTCTAGGACAATGTGATATAACTCATGAGACTGTGATGCCACAGTAAGGTTCTGTTAGCACAGTGTGGCTATGATTTCACAGTGAGGGTGTGATGTCCAATGAGGTTGTGATGTCAGTAGTGACTGTGCTTTCACAGGGACACTATGTCACTGGTGAGGCCCCAATGTCACAGTGAGTTTATTGTGTCAATCTGATGCTGTGATGTCAGAGTGAAGCAATGATGTCACAAGTGAAGCTTTATGCCACAGTTATGGTTTATTGGCACAGTATAGCTGTGATGTCACAATGAAGCTGTGATGTCACTGTGAGGTTGTGATGTCATTGGGGAAGTTGTGATGTCACAGTGAGGTTATTATGTCAATAGCAACACTGGTGTCACAAGGAGGCTGTCAAGTTTCAATAAGCCTATGAGGTCATTGGTGAGCCTGAGGTTCTATACTGAGCCTAGGCAGGATGTCAGTGACGAGATTGTGATGTCTGTTCGAAGCTATGATTTTAGAGAAGAGCCTGTGTTGTCATAGTGAGGCCATGATGAAACACTGAGGCTATAATGTCAGAGTCGATGCTGTGATGTTGCAGTTGGGCAATGATTACAGAGGTGAGCCTATGATATCATAGTGAGGCTGTGATGTCACAGTGAAGCTATAATGTCAGAAGTGAGGCTATGATGTCACAGTGAGGCTGGGTTTTCACCAGTGGTTCCGTGATATCACAGGGAGGCCGTGATGTCGGTGGAGCGAGACTAGAACTTTAGAGTCAGGATGTGATTTCAGTGGTTAGGCTGTGATATCAGAATGAGGCTGATGTGAATGATGAGGGAATCATGTCAGTGATGCTGTTATGTCAGAGGTAAGGCTGTGATGCCACTGTTAGGCTTTGATGTCACTGTATATCTGTGGTGTCACTGTGAGCCCGTGATGTTACAGGGAGTTGATGATGTCTCCGTGGATGCTGTGAGTTCACAGTGACACTGTGAGGTCAGTGCAAAGACTGATGTCATAGTGAGGCTCTGATGTTACTGGTGATGCTGTGAATTCACTTTGAGGTTCTGTGTCACAGTGAGGCTATGTTAGAGGTGTGTATGTGATGTCACCATGAGCCTATTATGTCAACGGCAAAGCTGATGTCACAGTGAGTTTGTGATGTCAGAGTGAGGCTGTTTTGTCACTGTCAGGTTGTAATGTCATAGTGAGGCTTTCAAAAAAAAGTGTGGCTATGATGTCACTGTGAGGCTCTGATGAAACAGTGATGTTGTGATATCACTGTAGAGGTTTGGATGGCACACTGAGGCTGTGATGTTTTTGGTGAGGCTGATGTCAAATGAGGCTATGATGTCACTGGAGGTGTAATGTCACAAAAGGACTGGAATGTCAGTGATTAGAGAGATGTCATACTGAGTCTTTGATGTCACTGTTAAGGCTATGATGTCAGTGATGATCGTACTATGTGACAATGACACTGGTGGGGCTGTGAGGTCAAAGGCTGTGTTGTCCCTGGTGTGGCAGTGATGTCAGTTTTCTGACTAATGTCAGTGATGATGCTGATGTCACTGGTGAGGCTGTGCTGTCATGTTTGAGGCTGTGCTGTCATGTTTGAGGCTATAATGTCACTGTGAGGCTATGATTTCACTGTGAGGGTTGTATGTCATTGTGGTCTCTCATGTTACCGTGAGGTTATATTACTCTGCTGTGACGTCAGGGGTGATGGTTGGATTTCACAGTGAGATTAGGACATCAGTGGTGAAGCAGTGCAGTCACAGTGAGGCTGTGATGTCAGAGGGGGGCTGTGATGTCAATGTAAGATGGTGATGTTACCATGAGGTTATTACATCACAGTGAGGCTGTGATATCAGTGATGATGGACTATGACATGACAGTTCAGCTGAGATTTCAGTGGTTAGACTGTGATGTCAGAAGTGAGACTGATGTCAGTGATGAGGCTGAGAAGTCACAGTGAGGCTGGGATGTTACTGGTGATGCTGGGGTGCCACAGCAAGGCTGTGGTGTCACTTTTGAGGCTGTCATGTTACCATGAGCCTGAGATGTCAGTGATGAGGGTGTGGTGTCATAGCAAGGCCAGGCAAGATCTCCGTGGTGTCACTGATGCTATGATTTCATAGGTTAGCCTGTGATGTCACAGTGAGGTTATGGTGTCAGATGTGAGGCTGTGATGTCACAGTGCAGCTGTGAGACTGATGTGAGAGATATGGCTGAAATGTTGCATTTACAATGTCATATAACTGATGAGCCTGTGATGCCATAGTGAGGTGATGATGTCACCATGAGTCTGTGGTGTCACTGGTGATGATGCAATATCACGATGAGCTTGGCCAATCAATAGTGAGGTTGTGATGTCGCATTGAGACTGTGTTGGCACATTGTGGCTGTGATGTCACAGTGAGGTTTTTATGTAAGTGATGATTGTGCTTTCACCGGGGGGACTATGACATTCGTGAGGCTGTATTGTCACTGGTGAGGCCCTAATGACAGTGTTACATTGTGGCTGTGATGTCACTCTGAAGATTTGATGTCACTGGGGAAGTTGTGATGTCACAGTAAGGTTGTGATATCAATAGTTAAACTGTGGTGTCACAGGTTTCTGTGAACCTGTGAGGTCAGTGGTGAGGCTGTGATGTTGTAGTGAGGCTAGGTAGTATATCAGTGATGAGGGTGTGATGTTGCATTGATGCTATCATTTCAGAGGTGAGCCTATGATGTCATAGAGAAGCCATCATGTCACAAGGAGGCTATAACCACAGAGGGAATGCTGCGATGTCATAATGAAGTTTTGGTGTTACCAGTGATGCCGTGATGCCATGATATCACAGCGAGTCTGTGATTTTTGTGATTAGGCTGTGATATCAGAATGAGGCTGATGTGAGTTATGAGGATATGTATGTTGTCACAGTGATGCTGGCATGTCACTTGTGAGGTTGTGATGCCGCCATGAGGTTTTGATGACACCATGTGGCTGTGGTGACACTAGGAGCACTTGATGTCACAGGTAGTTGGTGATGTTTCAGTGGACGCTGTGAGGTTCCAGTGAGACTGTGACATCAATGGTAAGGCAGATGTCACAGTGAGGCTATGATGTCAGTGGCAAGGCTGATGTCACAGTGAAATGTGATGACACAGTTGGGCTGTGATGGCACTGTCTGGTTGTAACATCACAGTGAGGCTGTGAGAACAGTGTGACTATGATGTCACAGTGATGCTCTGATGAAACAGTGATATTTTGATGTCACTGGAGATGTTTGGATGGCACAGTGAAGCTGTGATGGTACTATTAAATTGTAATGTCACAGTGAGTCTGTGATTTCTCAGTAAGGTTGTGATGCCTCAGTGATGTTATGATGTCAGTAGTGTCTGTGCTTTCACAGGGAGACTATGTCATTTGTGAGGCTGTATTGTCACTGGTGGTGCTCTAATATCATAGTGAGTTTATTGTGTCAAACTGAGGCTGTGATATCACAGTGAGGCAATGATGTCAGAGGTGAAGCTTTATGTCACAGTGATGTTTAGATGGCATGGTATGGCCGTGATGTGAAAATGAGGCTGTGATTTCACTGTGAGGTTATGATGTAACTGGGAAAGTTGTTATGTCAGAGTGAGGTTGTGATGTAAATAGTGGCACTGTGGTTATGCAGGGAGGCTTTCATGCTTCAGTGAGCCTTTGAGGTCAGTGGTGAGGCCGTGGTGCCATAGAGAGGCTAGAATGTCAGTAATGAGCGAGTGATGTCGCATTGAGGTTATGATTTCAGAGATGGACCTGTGATGTCATAGTGAGGCTGAGATGTCACTGATGAAGGTGTTATGTCGTAATAATCCTGGAATGTCAGTAGTGAGAAAGATGTCATAGTGAGTCTATCATGTCTCTGGTGAGGCTTTGATGTCAGTGGTGAACCTATTACAGGACAGTGACACTGGTGAGGCTGTGAAATAAAAGGCTATATTGTCACTGGTGTGGCATGGATGTCAGTGTTCTGACTGATGTCTGTGGTGATGCTGATGTCACAGTGAGGCTGTGCAGTCACTGGTGAGGCTGTGATGTCACAGTGGGGCTGTGATGTAACTGTGAAAGTTGTATGTCACTGCAGTCTGTCATGTCACCATGAGGTGATAGCACTCAGGAAGCATATTGTCACAGTGAGGCTGTGATGTCAGTGGCAAGTCTGATGTCACAATTAGGCTAAAATGTAGCACATAAGCCTATGGTGTTTGGGCAGGCTGTGAAGTCACTGAGTCTGTTATATCACAATAAGGCTCTGATTTTACGGTTGTTTCTATGAGCTGTCAGTGAGGCTGTGACGTCAGGGGTGATGCTTGGATTTCACAGTGAGTTTAGGACATCAGTGGTGAGGCTGTGCAGTCACACTGAGTCTGTGATGTCAGAGGAGAGGCTTGAATGTTACAGTGAGGCAGTGATATCAGAAATGAGGCTATAATGCCACAGTGAGGCTTTTTTAACATTTTTATTATTATTTCTGCTCATAAAAACTTAATAGGTACAACACTTCCCTCCCCCCTCCCCTCACCCCTCCCTCCCCATCCCCCAATGCCTCCTCTCCCAATCCCCAGAGAGTCCTTTAATGTGCATGCCAGACTCTCCTCTGGGCCCTCCTCTCCCATGATGTATAAGGACCCAGTAGCATTTCGCTGAATCCTTTCCTGTGTTCCCCTTAAGCACAGGAACACTACTGTGGCTATCAATCCCTTGTCTCAAAGGATCTTGGTGCCTTTAGCAGATGCTAGACTTTGTGAGGTCAATAGTGTGTTGGACATTACGCAGGGCATGCAAAGTCCAGTTATGATTGCTTCGGCTCTAACTTGTGTGGAGTATCTTGCAAATCATTGCTCCTCCCATCCTTTTGCTCTTACAATCTTACCCCCCCTCTTCCGCAAATTTCCCTGGGCTTCAGGATGGGGAGAGATTAGTCTGGCCTAGTTCTAAGTGGTTGATATAGAGTCTCTGAAGTTCTGGATAGTGGTTTGTTGATTTTCTTTTGCAGTTTTGTTGCTCCTGCAATGCCCTTCACTCCATCCTGATGGGCATTATATGTCACCCCTTGCAGTCCTTGATGGAGGCCTATTTTCTCTGCTGTAACATGGTCCCCTCTCTCCTTGTTTCTGGTGTGGCCCTCCAACCCCATCCCTCCTGTTCATAATCCTTGCAATTACTGTAGGTATTACATAGATATATCTTTGAGTGTCTCAAGGTGGGATGGGTGGGTTTGGTACTAGGAGCCACCTATTAGGGAGTACATACAGTGCTTAATTTTTTGGGTCTGGGATACTTCACTTAATATAATTGTTTCTAATGACATCCATTCAACGGCAAATTCCAGTAATTCATCATTTTTGATGGCTGAGTAGTACTCCATTTTATAGATATACCACAGTTTCCTTATCCACTCGTCAACTGTTGGACATTTGGGTTGATTCCATGACTTTGATATTGTAAACAGTGCTGCTATGAACATGGTCGTGCATGGCAGGTTATTCCCAAGAGTGGAATAGCAGGGTCATATGGCATTTCAATCTTTAATTTCTTTAAGAATCTCCAGACAGCTCGCCAGAGTGGCTGTATGAGCTTGCATTCCCACCAGCAATGTAGGAGAGTTCCCCTCTCCACATACTTTCCAACATTAGTTGTTGTTCGTATTGTGGATTTTTGCCATCCTGACCGGGAAGTTTTGATTTGCATTTCCCTGATGGCTAAAGAAGTGGAGCATTTTTGAAGATATTTGTTAGACATTTTAATTTCATCCCTGGTAAAGTTTCTTTTAAGTTCCAGGGCTCATTTTTTAATTGGGCCATTAGTTTCCTTGGTATTTAGTTTCCTAAGTTCTTTGTGCACTCTGGATAGTAGAGCTCTATCAGATATGTGGTTAGTGAAGATTTTCTCCCATTCTGTGGGTTGCCTTTGAGCACGTGTTACAATCTCTTTATCTGAACAGAAGCTCTTTAATTTCACCAGAACCCAACTATTGAGAGTTGGTAGCAGTGACTGTGCCATTGGATGTCTGTTTAGGAACTGTTGGCCTAGCCCAATCAACTCGAGGGAGTTCCCTTCCTTTCAACTATGGTTTTTATAGTCTCTGGCCTTATATCAAGGTCCTTGATCCATTTGGAATTAAGTCTTGCACATGGTGACAAGTATGAGTCCAGTTTTAACCTTTTACATGTGGAGATCCAGTTTTGCCAGCACCAGTTGTTGAAGATACTCTTCTTTTTCCATTGGATTTTTTTGGGCCCCTTTGTCAAAGACCAAATGGCTGTAATTTTGTGGGCTTATATCTGGGTCTTCAACCCTTATCCATTGATCTGTGTGTCTATTTTGGTGCCAGTACCAGGCTGTTTTTATAACTATGGATTTGTAGTATAGACTAAGGTTTGGTATGGTGATACCTCCAGTGGCCTCTTTGCTATCCTGGGTCTTTTGTGCCTCCATATGAACTTTGAGATTGTTTGGTCAACTTCTTTGAAGAATTGCTTTGGGATTTTAATTGGTGTAGCGTTGAATTTGTATATTGCCTTTGGTAGGATGGTCATTTTTACGATGTTGATTCTGCCAATCCAGGAACAAGGGAGGTCTTCCCACCTTCTGATGTCTTCTGCAATTTCTTTCTTTAGGGTTTTAAAGTTTTCATTGTAAAGGTCTTTTACCTCCTTGGTTAGGTTTATACCAAGGTATTTCATTTTTTTAGGGGCTATTTTAAATGGGATTGAGTCTCTCAGGGCTTTTCACTTTTTTCATTCTGGGCATATAGGAAGGCCACTGATTTTTGCACATTTATTTTGTATCCTGCCCCCCTGCTGAACTTCTGTATTAGTTCCAGGAGCTTCCTGGTGGAGTTTTTCAGATCACTCAGGTATAGGATTATATCATCTGCAAATAGAGATAACTTGACTTCTTCCTTGCTGAGTCGAATCCCTTTTATGTCCCTTTCTTGTCTTATGGCTTCAGCTAAGACTTCAAGTACAATATTGAAAAGAATTGGTGACAGTGGACAGCCTTGTCTAGTTCCTGATCAAAGTGGCAATGCTTCCAGTTTTTCCCCATTGAGTATAATCCTTGCTGCGGGCTTGTTGTATACAACTTTTATTATATTGATAAAGGTTCCTTCCATTCCAACCTTCTCTAGGGTTTTGATCATAAAGGGCTGTTGGTTCTTGTCAAAAGTTTTTTGTGCATCTATCGAGAGTATCATGTGGTCTTGAACGTTGGACTGGTTTATATGGTGAATTACACTTATTGATTTGCATATGTTGAACCAACCTTGTGTGCGAGGGATAAAGCCTACTAGATCCCCGTGAATGATCTTTTTGATATGTTTTTGAATCCGATTTGCTAAGACTTTATTGAGAATCTTTGCATATGTGTTCATCAGAGAGATTGGCCTATAGTTTTCTTTTTTAAGTGTACCTTTATTAGGTTTTGGGATTAAGATGATATTAGCTTCATAGAAGGAATTTGGTAGCGTTCCATCCTTTACTATTTGGTGGAACAGTTTAAGGGGTATTGGTGTTATTAGCTTCTTAAATGTCTGGTAGAACTCGGTGCTGAATCCATCTGGTCCAGGACATTTTTTGGTGGAAAGATTTGAGATTACTTTCTCAATTTCCTCATATGTTATAGAACTATTTAAATAATTCACAACTTCCTGATTCCATTTAGGTAAGTTGTGTTTACTTAGGAATTCATCCATCTCTTTTGTGTTGTCAAATTTCACAGAGTATAAGTTTTTGAAATATGATGTTATAATTCTCTGGATTTCTTGGGTATCAGTAGTGATAACTCCATTTTCATTTCTAACTTTATTAATTTGGTTTTTCTCTCTCTTGCTTTTAGTTAATTTAGCTAGGGTGTATCAATCTTATTGATTTCTTCAAAAAAACAGTTTTTTTGACTGGTTGATTTTCTCTATCATTTTCCTAGTCTCAATTTCAGATATTTCTCCCCTTATTTTGCTAATCTCCTCCCTTCTACTGTTTTTGGGATCAGATTGCTCTAGTGTCTCTAAAGCTTTTAGTTGCATTGTTAATTCATTTATTTCTGATGTTTCCATTTTTTTGATGTAGGCATTAAGAGGTATGAACTTACCTCTTAGGACAGCTTTCATTGTGTCCCAGAGATTTTGGTAACTTGTATTTTCATTATCGTTCACTTTCAGGAAATCTTGAATTTCCTTTTTAATTTCTTCCTGAATCCAATTCTCATTCAGCATCATAGTGTTAAGTTTACAGGAGTTAGTGTATTTTCTGTTGCTTGTTGTGTTGTGGATGTCAAGCTTTAAGCCGTGGTGGTCTGATAAGGTGCAGACTAGAATTTCAATATTCCTGTATATGTGGAGATTCATTTTGTGGCCCAATATGTGATCTATTTTGGAGAAAGTTCCGTGTGCTGCTGAAAAAAATGTGTATTCTTTGGTGCGTGGATGAAAAGTACGATAGAGATCTGTAAGTTCCATTTCAGTAAGGGTTTGGTTAAGCTCCAAAGTGTCTCTGTTAAGTTTTTTACCTGTAGATCTATCCAATGTTGAGAGGGCGTATTAAAATCCCCAAAAATTATCGTTTTCGGATTGAGTTCTCGCTTTAGAAGTTGTAGGGTTTGCTTAATGAATGTGGGAGGGGCCATGTTGGGTGCATATATGTTCAGTATTGTGAAGTCTTCCTGGTGAATTGTATCTGTGACTAAAATGTAGTATCCATCCGTGTCTCTTATGATTTTTTTTGTTTGAAGTCCACTTTGTGCAATAGCATAATGGCTACCGCTGCCTGTTTTTTGGTTCCATTAGCTTGTAGAATTGTTGACCACCCTTTTATTTTTAGGGCGTGACTATCTTTTGTGGTGAGATGGGTTTCCTGCAGGCAGCAGATTGATGGATTGTGATTTTTAATCCAAGTTTGTAATCTGTGTCTCTTGATCGGTGAGTTAATTCCATTAATATTTAGAGTTATAATGGAGAAACTATTTTTAATTCCAGACATTTATTATGTTTAGTAGTTTTTTAAGTATATTGCTTCACTTTTAATGGTGCTATACTTCCCTTCTGTTCTCCCGGATATGCCTGTTTTCTTCTTCAAGCTTGAGTATCATTTCTAACATTTTTTGAAGGCCTTGTTTGGTGGACATGTATCCCTTCAAATTGTCTTTGTACTGGAAGATTTTTCTTTCTCCCTCGATCATGACGGATAGTTTTGCAGGGTAAATGAGCCTGGGTTCACATTTTTGCTCATTCAATACTTGCAGTATGTCTCTCCAAGCTCTTCTTGCTTTTACTGTTTCGACTGAGAAGTCATTTGTTATTTTAATAGGTTTACCTTTAAAAGTGACTTGTTTTTTCTCCCTTGAAGCTCTCAGCACCAGTTCTTTATCTTGAATGTGGAGTGTTTTAACTATTATTTGCCGTGGCGAGCTTCTGTTTTGGTCATATCTGTTTGGGGTGCGGAATGTCTCTTGTATATGGATGGGCCTCTCTGTTTTTAGATGAGGAAAGTTTTCCTTGATGATCATTTGAAAAATTTCCTCAGGGGTGGTATTTTGAGATTCTTGCTCTGGTATTCCAGGAATACGCATGTTGGGCTTCTTCAGGGTGTCCCATATCTCTTGAATTTTTCTCTCAAGTATCTTTTTGACTTTAACAACCTCTTCCATTGAGCTGGTTAATACTCCCACTTTATCTTCAAAATCTGAAATTCTGTTTTCTGCTTCGTTAGTTCTGCTGATAAGACTCTCTGTGGAGTTCTGGGATGAAGATAACTTGTCTTTTAGCTCAGTTTTAAACTCTGCTTGAGTCTGTTTTAAATGCTCTATGCCTGTTTTTGTTTCTTGCACTGTTTTTCTTACCTCCTCCAAGTGTCTGTTGTGTTCCTCTTCAAAGCGATTGATTCGGTTATTTAATTTCTCCTGGATTTCCTCTTTCATAGTATTGAACATTGTAATGATCATATTTTGAAAGTCATTATCCTGGGTCAGGCTTTCTTGGCCATTTTCCGTGGGTTTATTCTGGTTGGAGTCTACTTGAGTGTTGTTTCTCATGGTTTTGCACTTTGACTTTGGCATTGTCATTTTACGTCTTAAGATTTTCTTTCAATTTCTGTGTGTTTTTTACTGAACTGAATTATTTGGCTTGGGGTTCTGGGGGTGGGTGGGGGAGGAGCTTACCTATGTCACAGTGCATTCTGGCTGGACCACACTCATATCCTGGGCTGAGGAGTGGGAAAGGGATGATGGGGCGTCGGCGGGGCGCTATTTATCCTGGGGGGGCTGGGGCGGGGCCGGGGGCAGGTGGTCCTCCTCCCCGGCCCTGAGCGGTTCAGGCTCCAGCTGGCTGGTGGGAGGAGATGGGTCCCTTGGGCTTCCTGGGGTTCTGGGTGTAGGCGGGGGGAGAGCTGCCTAGGTCGAGGTGAGTCCCGGGTGGACTGCTCGCGAGTCACTGGAGGTGGAGTGGGGAAAGGGCCACAGTGAGGCTTTGATATCACTGTTAACCTGTGATAGCAAGATGAGGCTATGATATCCCAGAGAGGTTGTGATGTCACAGTGAGGCTGTGAGGACACTGTCGAAGTAATGATATCAGTGGCAATGCTGATTTCATCATGAGGCTATGATAACTGGTGAATCTGTGATGTAAAATGTTAGACTGTGAAGTCACAGTGAGTCGGTGATGTCACTGGGGATGTTGTTATGTCTCAGTAAGGTTGTGTTGCCAGTAGCGACAGTGAAGTGTCACAGGGAGGCTCTCATGTTTCAGAGAACCTGTGAGGTCAATAGTGAGGCTGGGATGTCATAGCAAGTCTAGGTAAGATGTCAGTGATGAGGGTGTGATGTCGCATTGAGTCTATGATTTCAGAGGTGAGCCTATGATGTCATAGTGATGCTGTTATGAAACAGTGAGGCTATAATGTCAGAGTGGATGCTGTGATGTCACAGTTGGACAGTGATTTCAGAGCTGAGCCTGTGATGTCCTAGTGTGGCTGTCATGTTACATTGAGGCTATAAACACAGAGTTGGGCTTGTGATGTCACAGTGAGGCTGTGATGCCAGTATGAGGATTTAATGTCACAGTGAGTCTATGATGTAAATGCTGATGCTGTGAAGTCACATTGAAGCTGTGTTGTTACAGTAAGACTATGTCAGAGGTGTGTATGTGATGTCTCTATAAGGCTATTATGTCAGTGGCAAGGCTGATTGTTACAGAGAGTTTGTGATGTCACAGTGAGGCTGTGATGTCACTATTAGGTTGTAATTTCACTGTGAGGTTGTGAGGACATGGTTTGTCTATGATGTCACAGTGAGTTTTTGATGTCACATTGAGGCTGTGATGTGACTGCCAGGTTGTAATGTCACAGTGAGGCTGTAAGGACACAGTGTGGCTATGATGTCACAGTGAGGCTCTTATGACAAGTGATTTTGTGATGTCACTGGAGAGGTTTTGATGGTACAGTGAGGCTGTGATGTTAGTGGTGAGCCTGATGTCCAATGAGGCTGTGATGTCACTGGTGAAGATATGATGTCACATTAAGGCTGGAATGTCAGTAGTGGGAAAGTTGTCATAGTGAGTTTATAATATCAGTGGTGAATGTGTTACGTGACAGTGACACTGGTGAGGCTGTGATGTCAAAGGTTGTGCTGTCAGTGGTCTGGCACTGATGTTAGTGTTCTGACTAATGTCAGTGCCGGTGTTGATGTCACAGATGAGACTGTGCTTTCACTGGTGAGGCTGTGATGTTACAGTGAGAATGTGATGTCAGTTGTAAAACTAATGCCACAATGAGGCTACAATATAACAGTTGAGCCTATGATGTCAGTGGTTAGGCTGGAGGTCATTGTGTGGTTGTGATGCCACTATGAGAATTAATGTCACCATGTGGCTGTGGTTTCACCATGAACCCATGGTGTCACAGGGAGTTGGTGATGTCATGGTGAAAGCAGTGAGGTCACAATGAGACGGTGATATCAGTGGAAATGACTGCTGTCACAGTAAGTCAATTACGTCAGTTTTGATGCTGTGATGTCACATTAAGGCTGTGATGTCCCAGTGAGGCTATATCAGAGTTGTTCATGTGATGTCACCATGAGACTATTATGTCAGTGCAAGGCTGATGTCACAGTGAGTTTGTGATTTTACAGTGAGGGTGTCATGGCACTGTCATGTTGTAATGTCACAGTGAGGCTATGAAGACACAGTGGGGTTATGATGTCACCATGAGCCTGTGATGTCACTGGTTAGGCTGTAATATCAACATGAGCCTGTCATATTAGAGGTGATGCTGTGATGTCACAGTGAGGCTGTGATGACACAGTAATGTTGTGATGTCACTGGAGGGGTTTTGATGGCTAAGTGAGGCTGCGATGTTAGTGGTGAGGCTGTTATATCATGATGAGCCTGTCCTATCAGTGGTGAGGCACTGATTTCACAGTGAGGCTGTGTTGGCACAGTGTGTTTGTGATATTGCAAGAGGTTGTGATGTCATAGTGAGTTCGTGATATCAGTTGTGACTGTGCTTTCACAGGGAGACTATGGCATTAGTGAGGCTGCATTGTCACTGGTAAGGCTCTAATGTAACAATGAGTTTATTGTGTCAAACTGAGGCTGTGATGTTACAGTGAGGATATGATTTCATAGATGAAGATTTATGCCACAGTGATGCTTTGATGGCACGGTATGGCTATGATGTCACAATGAGGCTGTCATGTCACTGTGAGGCTTTGATGTCACTGGGAAAGTTGTGATATCACAGAGAGTGTATTAGTTAGGGTTCTCTAGAGTCATGGAATTCACAGTATATATATGACATATATATATATGATATATATGAAATTTATTGAGTTGGCTTACAGCCAACTGATGGCTGATGTAGTCCAGCAATAGCTGCCAGTAGCCAAGTTAGTCTAAGGATGGCTGCCAGTATCCAAGGTAGTTCCAAGGATGGCTGCCAGGAGCTTAGCTGCTCAGTTCGGTAATCAAGTGGGTGATGGTTGAAGGCTGGAGAAATCCAAGAGTCTTGGTCTACTCAAAGAAACTGGGCATCTGGAAGGAAGAATGATTCCTGGCACAGCTGCAAGAAGGCATCTGTCCTTTTTGGTGGCTCCTTTTTATATGATGCAGTACTGGGAGAATCCTATGAGAGCTTTGGTGGTCTGATCTAGGGCGGGTGCAATCCTATCAAGTCGTCTCAGTTAATCCTTTCCAGTGGTGGTCTCAGTCCATCTTAGTTAATACTGGATGTGCCAAGTTCACACCCAGGCTTAACTATCACATGACCACCCCTTGTTAACTTGACATCAAATCACATTTCCTTAGGCCATTAAAAGTCTCCAAACAAAAACTCTAAGATTCATAATTCCACCTAACATAATATAGCTATCTACATAAAACTGAACATGCATTATTCTACAAGATTAATTACAATGCCCCTTGAGAAATGCTTAGTCTTTAGTGTCCCATAACACAATATCATAATGTAGATTACAACATTTCATCACAGAACTACATATTAACATTACATTGCATAACATAAATATCTTCTTAGAATATGTGCACATGCATATTCTTGACAGTCTAGACCAGGAACATTCATGGAAAGTATACTCCTCATTTATATAACTGCTTATGTGGACTTAGGTGATATTTTTAACTACCTTGTTCTACTATCCATTCTGTATTTCCTCCACCTTATGCAAGCACTTCCACAGGTCTTGTATCTTTACATGGAGGGGTTACCCATACCTTCATTCCTGGAGGATCTGGACCATTTATTGTCTTTCCTCTGTTGGGTTGTTGTAAATTTCCATTGACATTAATCATAGGACATGATAATACCAAGAGATGCCCTAGTGGATCTTCTGCACTCCAGACATACTCTTCCTTACCACCATTGTGGAGAACCAGTCCAATTTCCCCTTGGTGGTCTGAGTCAATCACCCCTCCTAATACTGCTACTCTTTTCTGTGCCTCCTGGCAGAAAAATTCCCTGTTCTGGACCCAAAATTTCTAAACCAGTAGAACACTTGCTCGTGGGAGTAGGAAGCAAAAATTTTCCTAATAGGTCACTAGGGGTCATAGTAATGGGAGCTATTCCTGCTTCCACCGTTTGATTCCTGGATCTGTGAATTCTTGCTATAGGAGACACAGTGCCATATATTGGACGCTGGTGTAAGGCATATACTGCCTTCTGGAGAATTCTTCCCCATTCCTCCAGACTATTACCACTTAACTGATGCTGTTTTTGTGCCTTTAAAAGGCTATTCCACCATTCTATCAAGCCAGCTGCCTCAGGATGGTGGGGGACATGGTAAGAAAAATGAATTCCATGGTCATGAGCCCACTGTTGTACTTTTTTAGCTGTGAAATGATTTCCCTGGTCAGAAGCAATGATTCATTCTCTGCTAAGAATGGCCATTCCAGGGTATGGAGAGGTAGCTTAGGGGTTAAGCCTCTGCCTTGCAGGCGGAAGGTCCTGAGTTCTGATCCTAGACCCCTCGTATTCATGCTGGGGAGGAGCGGGGGCAGCCTGCATTTCTGGTCCTGGTAGGGAGGATCCTGTGAATCCCAGGGCAGAGTAAACAAGGAGGAGGTGGAGGAGGTCCATGGTGTTTCCAGAATTCGTCCGCGGTTCTACACACACACACACACACACACACACACACACACACACACACACATAAACACACATACATACACACATGCGCACACACACAATTGAATAAATAATAAAAAAAAAGGTCATTCCACCATTCTATCAAGCCAGCTGCTTTGGGATTGTGGGGAACATGGTAAGACCAATGAATTCCATGGTCATGAACCCACTGCCATACTTCTTTACCTGGGAAATGAGTTCACTGTTTATGTTGTCACTGCTGAGGCTGTCACATCACTGTGAGCCTGTGCTATCTGTCATGAGGCTATGGTGTCATGGTCAAGCTAGGTAAGATACCAGTGGTGAGGCTGTGATTTCACAGTCTGGCTGTGATGTTTCCAGGAGGCAGTGATGTCACAGGCTGTGATGAAACTTGGGAGGTTATGATGCCACAGTGAGTTTGTGATGCATGGTGAGGCTGTGAGGACACAGTGTGGCTATGATGTCACAGTGAGGCTGTGATGTCACAGTGAGGCTGTGGTGTCACAGTGCAACTATGAGGTCAGTGGTTAGGCTGTGATTTCAGAAGTGAGACTGATATGAGAGATGAGGATAAGATTTTGAATTGATGATGTAATATAACGAGTGAGGCTGAGATGGCACACTGAGGTTATAATGTCACCATGAGGCTATAGTGTCACTGGTAAGGTTGTAATATCACGGTGAGCCTGACATATCAATGGTGAGGTTGTGATGACACAGTAAGGCTGTGCATCAGGGGTGATGCTTGGATTTCACAGTGAGGTTAGTATGTCAGTGGTAAGGTTGTGCAGTCATACTGAAGCTGTGATATCAGAGGAGAGGCTGTGTGATGTCACTGTGAGTCTGTCATATCAGTGGTGAGGCTGTGAAGTTACAGTGAGGCTGTGCTGACATAGTGTGGCTGTGATGTCACAGTGATGTTGTGATGTCACAGTGAGGTTGTGATGTCATAGTGGCTGTGCTTTCACAGGGAAACTATGTCATTGGTGAGGCTCTATTGTCACTGGTGAAGCTCTAGTGAATCAAACTGAGACTTTGATGTCACAGTGAGGATATGATGTCAGAAGTGAAGCTTTATGTCACATAAATGCTTTAATGGCATGATATGGCTGTGATGTCACAATGAGGCTGTGATGTCACTGTGAGGTTGTGATGTCACTGTGAGGTTGTGATGTCTCAGTGAGGTTGTGATGTCAGTGGCAAGACTGATGTCACAATGAGGCGATGATATAACAGGTGAGCTTGTTGTGCCATTGGACAGGTAACTGTGAGGCTCTGATATCGCAGGGAAGCTCTGATTTCAAAGGTGAGCCTGTGATGTCATAGCGCGATGTCATGTCACAGTGAGGCTATAACCTCAGAGATGAGCCTGTGATGTCATAGTGAGGCTGTATTGTGACTCCTGTTTCAGTGAGATCAGAGTTCTGACTAATGTCAGTGGTGTCACTTATGTCACAGGTGAGTCCATGCTGTCACTGGTGAGGCTGTGATGTCATAGTGAGGCTGTGATGTTCGTGGTAAGACTGATGCCAAAGTGAGACTGTCATTTCACAGTGCAGCTTTGAAGTCATTCGTAGGCTGTGATTTCAGAAGTGAGACTGATTTGAGTGATAAGGCTGTGATGTCTCATTGACAATGTGATATAACTGTTGAGGCTGTAATGCCACAGTGAGGTTGTGATTTCAATAGTGACAGTGAGGTATCACAGGGAGGCTGTCATTTTTCAGTGAGCCTGTAAGGTGATGGTGAGGCTGTGGTGTCATAGTGAGGCTAGGTAGGATGACAGTGATGAGGGTATGATGTCACAAAAAGGCTATGATTTCAGAGGTGAGCCTGCAAAGTCATAGTGAGGCTATCATGTCACAGTGAATCTATCCCTCAGAGGTGGGGCTGTGAAATCATAGTGAGGCTGTGATGTCAGTGGAGCAACACTATGATTTCAAAGTTAGGATGTGATTTCAGTTGTTAGGCTGTGATATCAGAATGAGGCTGATGTGAGTGACGAGGGTATGATGTCACAGTGAGTCTGGCATATCAGTGCTAAGGCTGTGATGCTACCATAGGCTTTGATGTCATCGTGTTGCTGTGGTGTCACAGTGGTCTTGTGATGTCACAGGGAGTTGGTGATGTAATTGATGAGGCTATGATGCCACAATGAGGTTGTGATGTCAGTAGTGACACTAAGGTGTCACAGGGAGGGTGTCATGTTTCTATGAGTCTGTGAGGTAATGGTGAGTCTGTGAGGTCACAGTGAGACTGTGATATCAGTGGCTAGGCTGATGTAAGAGTGAGACTTTGATGACAGTGGTGATGCTGTGATGTCACATTGAGACTGTGATGTCACTGTGAAGGTTGTATGTCACTGTGGGCTGTCATATCTCCATGAGGTGATATTACTCCGGAAGCTGTGATGTCACAGTGAGGCTGTGATGTCAGTGCAGATTGATTCCACAATGAGACTATGGTGTCAGTGGTTAGGCTGTGATGTCATAAGTGAGGCTGATGTCAGTGATGAGGCTGAGATGTCACAATGTGGCTAGGGTGTTACTGGTGAGGCTGTGATTCCACTGTGGGGCTTTGATGTCACCGTGTGGCTGTGGTGTCACCATGAGCCAGTGAAATCACCAGGAGTGGGTGATGTCACTGGAGGCTCTGAGGTCCCAGTGAGACTGTGATGTCCGTGGCAAGGCTGGTGTCACAGTGAGTCTATGATTTCATGTGGTGATGCTGTGATGTCACATTGAGTCTGTGATGTCACAGTGAGGCTATGTCAGTGCTAAGGCTATGTGATGTCACTATGATGCTATTATGAGGCTGATGTCACAGTGAGTTTGTGATGTCATAGTAACCTGTGATATCACTGTCAGGTTGAGGCTCTCATGTGACTGTGAGCCTGAGATTTCAGAGATGAGGTTGTGGTGTCATAGGGAGGCTAGGCTGTAATGTCAGAAATGAGGCTATAATGCCACAGTGAGGATGTCATATCACTGTGAAGCTGTTATGTCACTATGAGGCTGTGACATCATAGAGAAGCTGTGAGGTCACTGTAGAAGTTGTGATGTCAGTAGCAAGGCTGATTTCACCATGTTATTGCTGAGGCTGTAATGCCATGGCGAGGCTCTGATGTCACTGTTGAGGCTGTCATGTGACCGTGAGCCTGAGATTTAAGTGATCAGATTGTGGTGTCACTGCAAGGATAGGGAGTATGTCCATGGTGTTACTGATGCTATGATTTCACAGGTTAGCCTCTTATGTCACAATGAGGCTATGATGTCAAAGGGGAGGCTGTGATGTGACAGTGAAATTGTGATGTCAATAGCTACACTGTGCTGTCACAAGGAGGCTGTCATGTTTCAGTGAGCCTGGAGGTCAGGGGTGAGGGCATGTTGTCACTTACGTAGCAATGATGTCAGTGTTCTGACTAAATAGAGTGACGATGCTGATGTCACAGATGTGGTTGTGCTGTCACTGGTGAGGCTGTGATATCACGGTGAGGCTGTGATACTGATGGTAAGACTGATGACACAATGAGGTTTTGATGTAACAGGTGAGCCTTTGATGTTAGTTGGCAGGCTGTGAGGTCACTGTAAGTTTGTGCTGTCACAATGAGGATATGATGTCAGAGGTGAAACTTTATGTCACAGTGTTTCTATGGTATCATAGTATGGCTGTAAAGTCACAATGAGGCTGTTATGTCACTGTGAGGTTATGATTTCACTGGGGAAGTTTTGTTGTCACAGTGAACTTTGGGATGTCAATAGTGAACTGTGGTGTCACAGGGAGGCTGTCAGGTTTCAGTAAGCCCATGAGATCAGTGGTGAGGCTGTGGTGTCATAGTGAGGCTAGGTAGGATGTCAGTGGTGAGGGAGTGATGTCACAATGAGGCTACAATTTCAGAGGTGAGCTTGTGATGTCATAGTGAGGCTGTGATGGCAATATCAGGTTATAATGTCACAGTGAGGCTGTGAGGACACAGTGGGGCTATGCTATCACAGTGAGGCTATGATGACACAGTGATGTTGTGATGTCACTGTAAAGGTTGGATGGCACAGTGAGGCTGTGATGTTAGTAGTGGGGCTGGTGTCACAATGAGGCTGTAACAGGTGAGTCTGTGATAGTAACAGGTTAGACTGTGAGGTCACAGTGAGTCTGAGGTCACTATCAGGCTGTGATATCTGTGGGAAGATTGATGTTACAGTGAGGCAGTGATGTAACATGTGAGGCTGTGGTGTCACTGTTTATGATGTCAAAGGCTATGATATCACTGCTGATGCTGACACATCACTGTGAGCCTGTGCTATCTGTGGTGAGTCTGTGGGTCAGAGTGTGGGTGTGATGTCACCTTGAAGCTATGATGTCATAGTGAGGCTGTGATGTCACAGTGAGGCTGTGATGTCACAGTGCAACTGTGAGGTCAGTGGTTAGGCTGTGATTTCAGAAGTGATACTGATGTGAGAGATGAGGCTGAGATGTCACATTGTCGATGCAATATAACTGGTGATGCCACAGTGATGTCATATAATTAGGCTCTGGTGTCCCTGGTGATGCTATATCACAGTGAGCCTGTTATATCAGTGGTGAGGCTGTGATGTCACAGTGAGGCTGTTCTGGCACAGTGAGGTTGTGATTTCACAGTGAGGTTGTTCTGGCACAGTGATATTGTGATGTCACAGTGAGGCTGTGATGTCAATAGTGGCCTGCTTTCACAGGGAGGCTATTCCATTGGTGAGGCTGTATTGTCACTGGTGAGGCTCTAATGTAACAGTGATTTTATTGTCTCAAACTGAGGCTGTAATGTCACAGTGAAGCTATGAGGTCAGAGGTGAATGTTTATGTGACAGTGATTCTTTGATTGCATGGAATGGCTGTGATGTTATTGTGAGGTTGTGATGTCAAAGGGGAACTTGTGATATCACAGTAAGTTTGTGATGTCAATAGAGACACTATGGTGTCACAATTGAGGCTGTCATGTTTCAGTGAGCCTGTGAGGTCAGTGGTGAGGTTGTGATGCCATATTGAGGCTAGGTAAGATGTCGGTGATGAGGGAGTGATGTCGCATTTAGGCTATGATTTCAGAGGTAAGCCTGTGATGTCATAGTGAGGCTGTGATGAAACGGTGAGGCTATAACATCAGAAATGAGGCTGCGATGTCACAGTGAGGCTGTGATATTAGTGGGGCAAGACTGTGACATCACATTGAAGATGTGATTTCATTGGTTAGGTTGTGATATCAGAACGAGGCTGATGTGATTGATAAGGGTATGATGTCACAGTGAGGCTGTCATGTTCCTGGTGAGGAAGTGAAGCCACCATGAGGCTTTGATGTCACTGTGTGGCTGTGGTTTCACCTTAAGCCTGTCATCTTATAGGGAGTTGGTGATGTCACGGTAGAGTCTGTGAGGTCACAGTGAGACTGTGATGTGAGTGGCATGGCTGATATCACAGTGAGGTTATGTCAGTGGTGATGCTGTGAAGTCACATTGAGGCTGTGATGTCACGGTGAAGCTATGTAAGAAATGTGATGTCACTATGAGACTATTATGTCAGTGGCAAGGCTGACTTCACAGTGAGTTATGTCAGTTTGTCAGGTCACAGTGAAGCTGTGAGGACACAGTGTGACTATAATGTCACAGTGAGGCTGTGATGTCACAGTGAGGCTGTGATATTCCTCTTATATTCTAAGAAGTACCATTTTGTTTCTAAAGGGAAAAAGAAATTCCTGAAAATGGAATTTCAACAGTCTCTCGGGGGAAGAGAGGGCAGATAGTTAATGAAGCCTGAGGTATAAGAGAAAGATAAAGAAAATGATGCATAAAGAATATTGTGCAATGGAGGATCACTTCGTAAAGACCTTACCATTTTTATCCATTTTGCAATGCACACTGAGAATGTTGGTATTATAGAATTTCGTGATTAATATTTCATTTCTTTTTTATCTTTTTTTATTATTTCTGCTCATACAAACTTAAGAGGTACAACGGTCCCCTCCTCCACTCCCATCCACCTCTCCCTAACCCCGCTCCCCCCTCCACTCACCCCTCCCTCCCCATCCCCAGTGCCTCCCCCCCCAATCCCTGGAGCAACCTTTAATATGCATGCCAAACTCTCCTCTGGGTCCTCCTCTCAGATAAGGTGCAAGGAACCAGGAGCATTTCCCAGAACCCTTTCCTGTGTTCCTCTTAAGCTTAGGAACACTATTGTGACTGTCAGTCCCTAGCCTCCAAGGATCCTAATGCCTTTAGTCCATGCTAGACTTTGTGGGGCCAATAATGTGTTGGACATAGCCCAGGACATGAAAAGTCCTATTATGATTGCTTCGGCCTAACTTGTGTGGAGTATCTAGCATGTCATTACTCCTCCCATCCTTGTACTTACACTCTTACCGCCCCCTCTTCTGCAAATTTCCCTGAGCTTCAGGATGGGGAAGATTAGTCTGGCCTAGTTCCAGGTGTTTGATAGATTCTCTGATGTTCTGAATTGTGGTTTGTGGATTTTTTTTCCGGTTTTGCTGCTCCTGCAATGCCCTTCACTCCATCCTGTGGTATTTGATGTCACCCCCTGGCCAGAGATAAAAACCTGTTAATTAGATTCTTGTTATAAGAGTATATTCAAGGTAGATGGAATAAAAGTAGGAGACTGCAGAGAGAGACCCATTGCAGCCTCTATACCCTTCCCATCTTGTGAGATTATTCCCATCAGTTGCAAATGATCAGGAAGGAAAGTCTATGAACTTAGCCAGATGTATCGTTACTTGCTTGCAGTCCTTGATGATGGCCTATTTTCTCTGCTGTAACATGGTCCCCCTCTCCTTGTTTCTGGTGGGGTCCTCCTTCCCCATCCCTCCTGTTTATAATCTTTACAATTAACCTAGATGTCAAATGAATGAGTTTAAGTTTTGGGAAATTCTGTATAATGTTAAGAAAATGACATGTCTCAAAGCTGATGGTGTAAGACTTGTTCAATGGACTGGGGTTTGATACTAAAGAAAAAGGAGAAAATGTGTTGAGCACCCCAAAGCATCCCTGTTTCCTTACCAAATGCACATGCCATGTATCAGCTACATCAAATTCCTGCTGCCCTGCCTTTCCTATCATTTCGGACAAATCCTGAAGTTGTAAGCAAGCTAGATTTTTCTTTCCTTACTTGCCTCTGTCATATGTGTTTACCCAGAATCAAGGACAGTGAATTAAAAGGCAATATACTGAGAAAGAATAGCTTATGTGGTGAACTTGTCAAGGCTGAAATCATGCTGAAAACCTTTTGATACAAACTTTAGTGCAAAGAAAGCCATTAGTTCAAAACAATGACACCATTCCACATTGATTCATCTGATATTTTTAAAATTAGCTCACTCATTACATGTTTACTTAGTGCATGCGAGAAAATAAAAACATTTGGCAAACATAAAACTTCTCTTGTCATAGTGAATTATATGGGAATTCAAGTGGTCTTTCCTCTGGAAATGATCACTGATGGTCAAAGCTGGCCAGAGTAAGTGGACCTTATAGTAGCAAGGGTACCCTGAGGTAGGTAACATGGGGGAAAAAACAAGAAATCCATCCAATTTGTAAATAGTTTAAATTAAAAAAAAAAGACTATTTTCTAAAGATATTTTTGGGCCTACATAAAGTTTTATTTCTTATGGACTTGTAAATGAAAGGAAAAGGGGGGAGGAAGCAAGTGATCCAGGGGGGTGGAGGGAGAGGGGAATGGGGTATTATCAACTTTGTATGAGTGGAAAAAATAAGTAAAAATAAATAAAAATGTTTCCTTAATTTTTAAGAATGTAAAACTCCTTGTGTCTTTGTATAATAAATTGAATCCATTAAAAAAAAGAAAACCAGCTGAACACTAAGAACAGAAATAAAAATTATATTTTATTTGGTTATAGAAATGAGAGAGGAAGTGATAAAAAGAGAAATAGAAAGAGAGAGAGTAGGTATGTACATGGTACAGAGGTCAAATAACAATTCTCAGGTGTCAGCTGTCTTTTTAAACATGTGAACTGTAGGGATGAATTCAGAAGGCAAGGTTTGTACACAGGAGCCATTACATTCTGAGACATATTATCAGCCACTACTTTGTCCTTAAGGGGAAGTTGAGGCACATACTGCTTCTGTTACTCATTTATTGCAATGCAGACTCCAACTTGTTGTTTCTTCAGTATGACAAGCTGTCTCAAGTCCAGCATGAAAAGATCGTGAACTCACTGACCATAGCATGTCACTCCAGCAGTGTGGGTTAAGTGGTCTACTCTCCTCTCAACAGATTTATTGGGCAATTTGTTACTATTTTATTTTTTCTCTTATTTCTTATTTAATTTATTTTCCTCTTTTACAAACAAATTGAGTAATTGCCCTTGTCCCACTTTTCCCCCCTTTCTCCCTCTCCATTCCTTTCCAACCCTCCCACACTTCATGATCCATCTCACTCCTTCCTAAGCTCCTGTCTGTTTCTTCTGTGGGCCTTAGTTTCCTTTCAAATGTCTGCTCTAGTTGGGGCTCAGGCCTCTGCACAGGTAAGTGTCCTTTCTTTGGGTAGATCCACTTATAGGGACACTGCCCTTCGCTTCTCTAGCCTTAACCAACATGTGTATGTAATTATTTCTCCTGAGATACTCTCTAGTCTATGGAGGAATATTAAAATCTTTTTTCTTTCTTTTTCTTCTTTCTTTCTTTCTTTCTTTCTTTCTTTCTTCTTTCTTTTTTCTTCTTCTTTCTTCTTCTTCTTTCTTCTTCTTTCTTTCTTCTTTCTTCTTCTTTCCTTCTTCTTTCCTTCCTTCTTTCTTCCTTCTTCCTTCCTTCCTTCCTTCCTTCCTTCCTTCCTTCTCTTCTTCCTTCCTTCCTTCCTTCCTCCTTCCTTCCTTCCTTCCTTCCTTCTTCCTTCCTTCCTTCCTTCTCACACACTTGTAACAAATAAGCAAATAAAATAAATAAATAAATGTATTAAAAATAGGAATCAGTTCCCTTTCCTCCTGGAGCACACTGCTACTGTGGCCCAGCCCCACAATCCACAAGTTGGTAGGCTCCCATCTCCCACCTAAGCTCATCCATCCTCCTCACTTCTTAACGAATCCATACTTTCATCCAAACCTGCCCCTTGCTAATCATTAAAAATTCTTCAGGAATTTAATCAAGGCCATGGAAACCACAGGGCTCAGACCAGCAGACCAACTCCATACAAAAGAAGAGAATTTTGCACTTAACTCCCCCCAAAATTTTATTTTCTTTTTAATCTAAAATAAGAGTCACCATAGCTTAAGATTTCTATACAGCATACACAAAGTCCCATATTCCCACCCTTTCAGGATCTTATTCACCCTCACATATCCCTAACAATTGAAAAGATGCCAAATCCTACTCAACTTCAACCCCTGGCTAATACACCCACACTATTTTATCTTCTTAAAGCTGTTAGGATACTTAATCCAAACATTGCATAATAAACCCTGATGCCTAATCTTCATCATATTGGGCCACAAAATGAATCTCCACATATACAGGAAAGTTAAAATCATAACCTGAACCCTATCAGACCACCATAGGCTAAAGCTTGACATCCAAAATACAACAAATAACAAAAAATACACTAACTGTTGGAAATTAAACATTATGATGCTGAATGAAAAATGGGTTCAGAAACAAATCAAAAAGGAAATACAAGATTTGCTAGAAGTGAAGGATAATGAAAATAAAACATATCAAAATCTCTGGGACACAATGAAAGCCCTCCTAAGAGGTAAGTTTATAGCTCTTAATGCCTATACCAAAAAAATGGAAACATTACAAGTAAATGACTAAGCAATGATTCGGGAGGGGAGGTGGGAGGAAGAGGACAGGGACACCTATTGCGGTTGTATGATTGGGAAAAAAATAAAATATGGGAGAAAAAAGGGAGAAAAAATAGCTTATCAATGGTGCATAAAGATTTAGAGACACAAGAACAATCCAGTCCAAAAAGCAGTAGAAAAGAGGAGATTAGAAAAATCAGGGGAGAAATATCAGAAATATATGAGATAAAACAGATGTCCATTAGATAACCCACCAATAATGTTAATCTGATAATTGGTCAAACCCCAAATCCCTTCACCCTATATCCCAGATGTTAAAAGCTTTCACCCCTGCCTGCAAGTCAGAGAAATTTTCATGTGGAGGAGAATTCGATTCTCCCCTAGCTGGAGTTTTGGAGGAGCTTTCTGAATAAACTTCAGTCTTCATGGATAAAGTCTAGGTTCCTGTTTTATCTCCCTTCACACACCACTAGTCTTTCCTTCTCTTTCTTTCTTTCTTTCTTTCTTTCTTTCTTTCTTTCTTTCTTTCTTTCTTTCTTTCTTTCTTTCTTTCTTTCTTTCTTCTTTCTTTCTTCTTTCTCTCTCTCTCTCTCTCTCTCTCTCTCTCTCCTTCCTTCCTTCCTTCCTTCCTTCCTTCCTTCCTTCCTTCCTTCCTTCCTTCTTTCTTGTTTTTACTTTTCATTATTTTTTCTTTTTCTTTTTCCTAATCATACAAGCGTAATCGGTACCCTGTCCTTGCCATTCCCCCCTTCTCAGTGTTTCCCATTTGCACTGTCCCCCCTTCCCCTCTCCTTTCAACCCCCTTCTTCTCTCCCCCTCTCCCAGTGCCTCCCTCTTCCCTCCTCCCCTCAACTGGAGCATCCTTTTCTGTGAACTTGAAATCTCCATCTGTGTACTCCATCCACGTGAGGGTTCAAGACTCAGTGGCAAAGACTGGAAGCCCTTTTTGGTCTTTCCATTAGTATGTGAACTCTTTTATGACTGTTAACCCTTTACCTCTAAGAATCCTACTGCCTGTAGTCTTCTCCCCTGTGATGCATGATACACTTTGGGGGGCCTTGACATGTCAGCAATTGTGCAGGTCAGGCTGCCGTAGCCCTAACTTATGTGGAGTAACTTGCATATAATTGGTCTTCCCAATCTTTAGGCTCTTACAATCTTGCTGCCTTCTTTTCCTCAAGATTCTGTGAACTTTATGATGTGGAAAGATTTGGCTGGTCTGGATTCAGGTGATCCATGTAGGGTCTTTGGTGTTTTGAATTATGATTGGTTGTTGTTTCAGTTTTGTTTTCCTGCAATGCCCTTGTTTGCATCCTGATTTATATTGACTATCACTTCCCAACTAAAGACAGAAAACTGTTTAAATGAAGATTCTGATATAAGAAGAAACTCAGTTAGATGGAAGAATTAGAGTGTAATATAGCAGTGTGTGGGGGTCAGTGTCCCCCTCGTTGGATGGTTATCATCTATCTGACAGTTGCTATATTCTCGCTGATTGTTGAGATAAAATATGTTCAGTGTCAGTGATGAGGAAGGGAAGTGAGAGTGAGCAGCACCAGATGTCTTACTATTTACATGCAGTAATCAAAGGTGACCTATTTTCTCTACTGAAGCATGATTCCTTATCTCTTTTTTTAGGGGGGCCCTATTTTCCCCTTCCTTCCTGTTTATAATATTTTGAGATTATAGTAGGTATTACAGAGATTTATCTTTTAATATGTCATTAAGTGTGTTTAAAAGTAGGACCCACCTTTTAGAAAGAATATACAGTGTCTAACTTCCTGGGTCTGGGATACATCTCTTCTAATCCCATCCATTTCCCACCAAATTTCAGTAAATCTTTTTTTGATGAATCTGTAGTATTCCATTGTGTAAATGGGCACCATTTTCATTACCCCTTCATAAACTTTTGGGCATTTGGGATTATTCCATGATTCTCTTATAATAAATAATGTTGCAGTGAACATGGATCATTGTGCTTGTGTCACTGTAAAGATTTTCTGCCTTCTGGTGGATTATTCTCAGAATTGGTATAGCAGGGTCATATAGCATTTCAGTCTTTGAATTTTTTTTTTTTAGAAATGGCCAAACTGATTGCCAGAGGGGTTGCATAAACTTGAATTTCCACCAGCAATGTATGAGTGTTTTCTTCTCTCCACATCCTGTCTGGCATTTGATGTTGTGTGTATTGAGGATTTCTACCATCCTGATCAGGGTGGGATAATATCTCAGGGATGTTTTGATTTGCATTTCCCTGATAGCTAGGGATGTGGAACATTTTTTTCAGATATTTGTTAGACATTTCACTTTCATCCCTGGAGAAGTTTCTTTTGAGTTCCCAACACATTTTTAATAAAAAATTGAAGCATTTATCTCCTTGCTGTTTAGTATTGTATGCTTTTCTTTTTAATATTTTAATTTATTTTTTCCACTTATACAAGTTTAATAGGTACCCCATTCCCCTCCCTGTCTCCCCTTGCTCCCTCCACCCTTTTCAACTTCATTTCCCCCCTCCCATTCTCCCAGTGCCCCCTTCACCATTTTTCCTGGAGCATCTTTTAGTGTTCATGTCAAACTTCCCTCTGGGTTCTCCTCTCTGATGAGGTGTAAGAGTTCAGCAGCATTGCCTAGAGCGCCTTTCTGTGTTCCCCTTTAGTATAGGAATACAATTGGGGCTATTCATCCTTTGCCTCTAAGAATCTTAGAGCCTGTGATCCATAATAGACTTTGGAGGGTCAATGACCCCCACCCTTGACCATGCCTTTCCTCTTCCAGGCAGCAGCTCCCATTCCCTCCATGTGTCTCCTTCTCCCTTTTGGCTTTTCACCACAAAACTCCACTCTTCTCTGCTCCTGGAAGCCCAGGCTGGCTCTGAACTTATGTAGCTGAGGATGACCTTTGACCACGTGCCTCTAGTTTGTGTGTGTGGTGCTGGGGATGGATGCCATAGCTTTGCACCTGCTTCAGCACTCTTCCAATCATGACTCCTCACATTGATCCATTTGCGCCTAGATAGTACATTTTTTTCTCGTGTGTGTGTGTGTGTGTGTGTGTGTGTGTGTGTGTGTGTGCGTGTGTCTGTGTGTCTGTGTCAGAGGGCACTGTATGTCCCTGTGGAAGATCAAGAGTGACCTCAGGAATTATCTTGGATTACTTCTACCTCCTTTTTGCTTTGCTCTCAGATTCTCCAGGTGCTGCCTTCCAGGACTGGAAGTGCAGCCCACTGACATTTCCACCTGGCATTTTTATGTGGGACCTGGGAAGGGAATTCAGGAACTTCTGCTTGTGAGACAGAGTCTTAACCCCTGAGTCATCTCTCAACCCCTGGCTAATCTATTTTTTGTGTCTTCAAGAGCATGTGTACCCATCTCTGTTTTCTCCTCCTCCTCCTCCTCCTCCTCCTTCTCCTTCTCCTCTTACTCCTACTCCACCTCTTCCTTCTCCTCATCCTGGTCCTTTTCCATCTCTTCCTTCTCCTTCTCCTCTTCCTTTCTTCCCTTGCTCTTTGTATTCCTCCTTTCTTCTCTTCCTCATTCTCCTCCTTTTCTTCCAACTCTTCCTCCTTCATCCCTTCTTCTTCTCCCATCTCTTCCTCCTTCATCCCCTCCTCTTTGTCTTCTTCTGTCTCCTTCTTCTCCCTCTCCTTTCTTCTTCTCTTCCTCCTCTTTTACTTGTCCTTCATCCCTCTCCCTCCTTCTTTCCCCCTTTCCCTGTCTTCCCCACTCTGGAACCCAGAACATCTCTACTCTGTACTACCACCCCAACCCCAGCTTCTTTTTCTTATACTTATGGTGAGGGGTTCCCCCCCACATCAGTGAGCCCCAGACTTCCACCTCATACCCTGGTTTTGTTGGCTGCTAACAATCGCTATGGGTTGGCAAGTCCTGTATGCCTTCCTCCTTGCAAGCTCAGTGCTGTCTTGCCTGCTGCCTGTCTATACTTCAGGCCCAGTAGGAAGCAGCTGGTTTCTTGTGACTGGCCTAGCTCCTTGTAACTGGAGATATACATAGTTTCATTCTCTGCTGGCTCTTCCCCATGCCACCACCTGAAGGCAACAGCAAACAATGCAGTCACGCTACCTTTGAGGGGTTTGGATTTGGTTTTCTCTACCCACTGCCTTCCAGGGCTACTAGCTCTCTCCCACCAGCCCACTAAGTCCCAGTGCCTCAGATGGCCCTACTGATATGACTTGCCCCGCCACCTGCTCCAACCATGCCCGTTCATTCCTATTCTCCCAACATTTGGGCCACAGTCTAGCCTCAGGGGCCTTCACACATGTCCCTCCCTTGGCCTAGATTATGCTTCCCTAGTATTAGCTCAGTTCCTGCACCTCCAGTTCTGGCTAGCCCACTGTCATCCCTGGAGCAATATCCATCCAGTGCAGAACGCATCCATTCCAACTTCCTGCTGCTTCCCTAACATCTTCCATTTTTTATTACTTCTTTGCCTAGTTATACAACCTCAATAGGTAACCCCTTTCTTCTCCTTCTCTCTCCCTTCCTTCCTGTTGTCCCCTGTAGGTGAGCATGGTTGGTTTACTGCTGTGACCAGGCTGCAGAGTGAGCAAAAGCCACTCTGTTCACAAGCCAGTTAAGCACACTTAATGGTGGCTTGGCCCACTCCCAGCCAGAATCCCAGTGCCTCTATGGAATTTCCCTGCTGATAAGTGCTTTAGAATGACAGTCAGAACTTTTGGTCTGGTTGGCCCCCAAAAGGGTCCCCTGTGTATGTGCCAGTGGTGGGATTGGCCAGCTTGCCCTACATAAATATTTGTTCCTGCACAATAAAATGGACATCATCTTTCCCCTGCATAGTGTCTCTGTTTCTTAATGGCATCAACCACTATGACCCTATCATATCCCAAGAATAGCCCTGGCTGGACCACTGCAATAGTTGCTGCTTTTGTGCCCAGCACTGCAAGAGTCCCCACCATTCCACTTTCTCACCCTTCTCACTCTCCTTCCCCTCTCTCTCACCTTCTTTCCTTCCTTCGTACTCTCTTGGTGCTTCCTGCTTTCTCCCTCCCATTCTCCAGAACATCTCTATAAGGGCATTGAATTTCCTTCAGAGTAGTCTACGCTAGTGAGGGTTCAGGACTCAGTGACATAGCTTGGGGACCCTTCTTTGGCTAGCCGCTAGTATGGGAGCTCTATTATGATTGTTTAACCCCTTGCCTCTAAGGATACTAATGCCTGAAGCCTTCTACCCTGTGATCTGTGTTAGACTTTGGGGGGTCGTTGACATATTAGCCATTATGCAGGTCAGACAAGGTCCAATCACATTGTGGCTATATCCTGGTTGCTACAGCCTTGAACGTATGTGGAGTACCTTGCAATGTCATTGGTCCTCCTCATCTTTAGGCTTTTACAATATTGCCATCCCCTCTTTAATAAAGTTCCCTGAGTTTTAGGATGGGGAGAGATTTGGCTGGCCTTGTTCCTGATGAATATTCCTTAACAAAATTAACCAAACAATCTGAAAATTAATATGGGCTCACAAAAGTCCCAGGATATCAAGAACAATCCTGAGTGACAAAAACACTGGTGGAGGTATCGCCATAACAAACCTTCATCCAAACTACAAATCTATAGTAACAAAACAGCTTTGTCTTGTCTCTAAAATAGACATGTGGATCAATGGATAAGGGTTGAAGTCCCAGATATAAGCCCACATAGTTGCAGCCATGCCATTTGATCTTTCACAAAGGGGCCCAGAAATTCAATGGAAAAAGAGCAGCATCTTCAACAAATGGTGCTTACATAACTGAATATCACCATTCCTAACGTTAAAACTGGACTTATACTTATCACCATGCACAAAAAATAATTCCAACTGGATCAAGGACTTTAGTATTAGGCCAGAGACTATAAAAAACACTTGTTTAATGTGTAGGGAACCCTCATGAGCTGATTGGGCTAGGCCAACAGTTTCTAAACAGAAATCCAATATCACAGTCACTAGAACCAACACTCAATAAGTGGGATCTTGTCAAATTAAAGAGCTTCTGTTCAGATAAAGAGATTGTAAACTGAGCAAAAAGGAACCCCACAGAATTGGAGAAAATCTTTGTTAACCACATATCTGTTAGAGCTATATTATCCAGAATGTACAAAGAATTAAACACCAAAGAGATAAATGGCCCTATTAAAAATTGGGCGTAAGAACTGAAAAGAAACATTTCAAGAGACAAAATAGAAATGTCTTAGAAATATCTTTAAAAATTCCTTACATCCCCTAGCCCTCAAAGAAATGCAAATCAATTATCCTGAGATATCATGTCACATCAGTCAGGATAGCAAAAATCCACAATAATAAAAACAACAGAATGCTGGAAAAGATATGGAGACAAGTGAACTCTGAAACTTTGCTGGTGGGAATGCAGGCTTATACAATCACTTTGTAGATCAGTATGGTGATTTCCAAAAGGGTCAAGCAGTGAAATGCCATAAGACCTTGCTATGCCACTACTTGGAATAATCCCCCATAATGAAGAAATTCACTACAGTGACACAAGGACAGCCATGTTCATTGCAGCACTATTTACAATAGCAAAGTTATGGAATCAACCCAAATGGACAACAGTTGAGGAATGGATAATGAAAATGTTGCACATTTACTCAGCCGTCACACAAGATGAACTCATAAAATTTGCAGGACATGGATGGAATTCAAACAATTATATTGCGTGAAGTATCCCAGACACAGAAACTTAGACACCATGTGTACTTCTTAATAAGTGGATCTTAGTTCCAAACACACTAATGACATATTCAAAGGTAAATCTCTGTAATACCCATTGTATTTGCAAATGATTACACAAGAGGGAAGGAAAGGGAGGGCCTAAAATAAAGGAGACAGACAGGGTGTCATAGTTAAGCAGAGTTGTCAACTTGACTGTTGAGAGTTTGAGCTCTGGGCACAGTTGTAGAGAGTTGATGGTTGAGTTAAGCCCAGAGCAAACCTGAAGGAGACTGTCTAGCTGATGGGAAAGACCCAGACCATGGTGGGTGGGATCAGGTCCTGAATAAATCACAGAGAACTGGTTGAGAGAGTTGGCATCCTTCTTTTCACTTGGCAAGACATGCTGGTCTGGCAAGAAAGATTGTCCATCTCTCAGCCATCATATGGTGATGGTGGCCAGGTCCCTCAGTCCTGGTGTTGGTGTATGCTCTCCCTTCCAGCTGGACTGAGAACTGTAACCAGACTGTCATAAGAAAGTAAACTCCTTATTCCCTTAAGCTGTGTGATAGTCATTTATCAGCTACCATGTAGGCAGACTGAAACAGAATTTGGTACCGGGAGTGGGATGTTGCTGATAAATCTGACTATGTGGATTTTATGGCTTTTGAACAGTTTGGAAATGCTTGAGAATTTTCACTTTGTGGATTTACAAATACTCTTCTTCAGAGTTTAGTGGACCAATTTCTGAGAGAGATTGTTTGGGCCCAATTTGTGATGAGGAGAACAAGGACTTTGGTAAAGCTGAATTTAAAGATGATGGACTGGTTTGCTTGACAGAGGAGAGCTGATTTGGCAGACATAGAGGTTTGGATGTGCAAAGGGCAGGCATCAGAACAGCATCAGCCCATAAAACTTGGCACAGCTGTGGCTCAAGTGGACTAAGCTACATTTCAAACTCACTTCAGAGTCTGGCAGTGTCTCCCAGGTGGTACTGATTTTGGTGAACAGTTTGAGAGGTTCATCGAAAGCAGCAAAAGCTTGGCACCAAGTGGCAGGCATAGAGTTCCCGCAAGAGTAGGTGAAGCTTATAGCTGCAGAGGTGAACCCAGAGTTTTGGAGATGCCAGAACTCTGGGATGTATCCTGAGGATGACTGTGAGTGGAGATTGAGCATGGTTCAAAGGAATTCTGCTCTTACAACTTTGAGCTGCAAACAGGGACTGGGAATTTCTGAAAGCTTTGAGCCACCATGATTACATGATGAGCAACAGAACATGGACATTGAAGTACAGGATGCGGTAATTTGCTGGACTTTGATCTTAATTTAAATGTTTCTTATTTTATTAAGATCCTTCTGTTTTAAGGTTTTATTTGTTTTAACATTTTTAACTTATTCTGATTTAATACTCTTTTAAAGTTAAAAAACTTTGAACTTTTAAAATGTTGGAACTGAAGTTTTAATGAGAACATTTTAAATTTGTTCATGAATGTATTTATATTTTAACATCTATGGGGACAAGGAAAGGTTACAGTTTAAAAGTGCTATTGTTTTTGTGTCAAATTGATAAGGGGTCAAGTGCAATAGTTAAGTACAGATGTCAACTTGACTGCTGAGGTTTTGAGCTCTGGGTACAGTTATAGAGAGTTGATGGTTGAGTTAAGCCCAGAGTGAACCTGAAGGAGATTTTCTAGCTGATGGGAAAGACCCAGCCCATGGTGGGTGAGATTAGGCCCTGGATAAATCACAGAGAGCTGGTTGAGAGAGTTGGCATCCTCCTGTTCACTTGGCTAGACAGACTGGTCTGGAAAGTAAGGATTGTCTGACTCTCAGCCATTATATGGTGATGGTGGAAGGCATGAAAACCAACTTATGGCAAGTTCATGGTTTGAAACCTCAAATTACTTCAGGGGCTGAAAGCCCAAGTTAAAGCCTTTTCTTGCCCTTTGGATGTTTGGCTGCCTAAAAGTTTTTTCCTCTTGGCCCTTGTGTTGGTACATGCCCTCCCTTCAAGCTGAACTGAGAACAGTAGCCAGACTGTCATAAGAAAGTAAACTCCTTGTTCCCTTAAGCTGTGTGATGGTCATTTACCAGCAACCATGCAGGCGGACTAAAACATAGGGGATCACACATCTGTAGAGAAAAAAGTCCAAGGTCATTTATTGCATGTAACTAGTGAGATATCTGGTGCAGCTCACACTCACTTACCTTCTTATAACTTGTGACTGAACAGGTTGGATCAGCGAGAATATATGGACTGACCGATAGACTGTAACCATCTGGCAAATGGAACACTGACCTTCGCCCCACACACACTGCTGTATCCTATTCCTATTTTTCATCTAACTTTGAGTCTCCTCCTATATTAAGATCTTCATTGAAACAGTTTTTTATAGTTGGATAGGAGATGATCTTCTATACCAATTAGAATGTAACCAAGGAAAGGAAAACTGAAAACAACAACAAACCATAATTCAGAATACCAAAGATCCTACATTATTCACTGGGAACCAGGCCAGACTGGCCAAAAAATCTTCCCATCCTAAAGCTCAGGAAACCTTTCAAAAAGGGGACAGCAAAAGCTTGTATTATTAAGAAAAAACTAAAATGTAATCAAAATTTTTTTATATTTATTTATTTTTTCCACTCATAAAAGCTTGATAGGTTCCCCATTGCCCTCCTTTCCTCAACCCCTCCCTGGATCCCCTTGCTTCCTCCCCCCTTTTCTTCTTCCTTTCCCCCCTAACTTTCTCCCATTATCCCCGCCCACATCCCTAGAGCATCTTTTAGCGTTCATGTCAAACTTTGCTCAGGGTCCTCCTCTCTGATGAATTATAATGCCTCAGTATCATTGCCTATTGTACTTTTTTGTGTTCCTCTTTAGCATAGGAACACTATTGTGGATGTTATTCCCTTGCCTCTAAGGATCCTAATGCCTGTGATCTCTGCTATAATTTGGGGGGTAAATGATAAGTTGGTCATTGCGCAGGTCATGCAATGTCCTATTATGATTACTTTGGCCCTAACATGTGTGGAGTATCTTCCATGTCATAGCTCCTCCCCATCTTTAAGCTATCGCAATCTTAGCACCCCTTCTTCGGTAAATTTCCCTGAGCTTCAGGATAGGGAGAGATTAGACTTGCCTGGTTCCACGTGGTTGATATAGAGTCTCTGATGTTCTGAATTTTGGTTTTTTTTTCTTTTTTTTTTTTTTGCTCCTGCTCCGCCCTTAGCTACATTCTGAGGGGTATTGGATATCACTCCCTGGCCAGAGATAAAAGGCTGTTAAAATAGAGTCTTATTATAAAAGTAGATGCAAAAGTAGATGAAATAAGAGTAGGAGACCGCAGAGAGTGAGGGATCAGTCTCCCATTTGCAAAATGGTTACCTTCTATCTGCCAGACTGTAAGCCTTCCCTTTCTGATGAGATCAAACACCAACATTGCAAGTGACCAGGAAGGAAAGTTTGTGAGCTTAACCAGATATCTCATTACTTACTTGCAGTCTTTAAGGGTGATAGCACCACTTGCAGTCCTTGATATTGGCATATTTTCTCTATTGTAGCATGATCCTCACTCTCCTTGTTTTTGGCGGAGCCCTCCTTCCCCTTTCTCTCTTGCAATTACCGTAGGTATTACAGAGATATATCTTTGAGTGTGTCACTAAGTGGGTTTGGTACTAGGATCCATCTATTAACAGCCGTTAATTTTCTGTGTCTGGGATACTTCACTTAATATATTTTTTTCTAATAACATTCATATCCCAGCAAATTCCAGTAATTCATCATTTTTGATGGCTGAGTAGTACTCCATTGTGTAGTTGTATCACAGTTTCCTCATCCATTCATCAACTGTTGGACATTTTGGTTGATTCCATGACTTTCATATTGTGAACAATGCTGATATGAACATGGTTGTGCTTGTGCTATCAAGGTGAATTTTTGCTATTTGAGGGATTATTCCCTATAGGGGAGTATCAGGGTCATACGGCATTTCAATCTTTCACTTTTTAAAAAATTGCCAGACAACTTGCCAGAGTGGTTGTATGAGCCTGCATTCCCACCAGCATTGTAGGAGAGTTCCCTTCTCCCCACATCTCCTCCAGAATTTGCTATTGTTTGTATTGTGGATTTTTGTCATCCTGACCGGGGTGAGATAATTTCTCAGGGAGGTTTTGATATGCATTTCCATGATGGATAAGGATGTGGAGCATTTTTTAAGATATTTGTTAGACATTTCAATTTCTTTCCTGAAAAAATTTCTTTTAAGTTCCAAGGCCCATTTTTAAATTGGGCCATTTGTTTCCTTGGAGTTTTGTGCACTCTGGATAATAGAGTTCTATCAGATATATGGTTAGTGAAGATTTTCTCCCATTCTGTGAGTTGCCTTTGTGCTCAAGTTACAATCTCTTTATCTGACCAGAAAATCTTCAATTTCATAAGATCCCATCTGTTGAGTGTTGGTTGTATTGACTGTGCTGTTGGATTTCCAACAAGGAACTGTTGGCCTAGTGCAATCAGCTCAAGGGAATTCCCTACCCTTTCCAATAAGGATTTTATATTCTCTGGTCTTAAATTGAGGTCCTTGAACAATTTGGAATCAAGTCTTGTTCATGGACAGAAGTACAGGTCCAGTTTTAATCTTCTGCATGAAGAAATCCAATTTTGCCAGCATCATTTGTTGAAGATACTCTTCTTTTTCCATTTGATTTTTTGGACCACTTTGTGAAAGATCAAATGGCTGTAGTTGTGTGGGCTTATATCTGGGTCTTACACTCTTATCCATTGATCTGTGTGTCTATTTTGGAGCCTGTACTAAGCTGTTTTTTTATAATTATGGATTTGTAGTATAGACTAACATTTGGTATGGTGATACCTCCAGCAGTGCTTTTGTTACTCAGGATTTCTTTTGCTATCCTGGTTCTTTTGTGCCTCCCTATAAATTTTAAGATTATTTGATCAAACTCTTTAAAGAATTGCTTTGGGATTTTGATTGTTATAACAACGAATCTGTATATTCCCTTTGGTAGGATGGTCATTTTCATGATATTGATGCTGCCAATCCAGGAACACAGGAGGTCTTTCCACCTTCTGGTGTCTTCTGCATTTTGTTTCTTTAGGGTTTTATAGTTTTCATTGTAAAGATCTCTTACTTTCTTGGTTAGGTTTATACAAAGGTATTTCATTTTTTTAGCGGATATAGTGAATGGGATTGTTTCTCTCAGGTATTTTCACTTCATTCATTCTGGGCATATAGGAAGGCCACTGATTTTTGTATGTTTATTTTATGTCTGCCACCCTGTTGAACACTTGTATTAGTTCCAGGAGCTTCCTGGTGGAGTTTTTGGGGTCACTCAGATTTAAGATCATGTCATGTGCAAATAGAGATGACCTCTTCCTTGCCGATTTGAATGCTTTTTATCTCCCTTTCTTGTCTTATGGCTTCATCTAAGAATTCAAGTAAAATATTGAATAGAAGTGGTGAGAGTAGACAGCTTTGTCTAGTTCCTGATTGAAGCAGGAATGCTTAAAATTGTATAATCCTTGCTGTAGGCTTATTGTATATAGCTTTTATTATATTGATAATGGTTCCTTCCATTCCAGCTGTCTCTAGGGTTTTGATCATAAAGGGCTGTTGGATCTTGTCAAAACTTTTTCCGCATCTATTGAGAGTGTCGTGTGGTCTTGAATTTTGGACTGGTTTATATGGTGAATTATGTTTATTGATTTCCGTATGTTGAACCCAACCTATGTGTCTGCGTTAAAGCCTACTTGATCCTCATGAATGATCTTTTTCATATGTATTTGAATCCGATTTACTAAGACTTTGTTGAAAACCTTTGCATCTGTGTTCATCAGAGAAATTGGCCTATGGTTTTCTTTTTTAAGTGTGTCTTTATTGGGTTTGGGGATTAAGACGATATTGGCTTCATAGAAGGAATTTGGTAGTGTTCCTTCCTTTGCTATTTGATGGAACAGTTTAAGGAGTATTGTTATTAGTTCCTTAAATGTCTGGTAGAACTCTGTGCTGAATCCATCTAGTCCCAGGTATTTTTTGGTGGGAAGATTTGAGATTACTTTATCAATTTCCTGCTATGTTATATGAGAATTTAAATAATTGAAAGCTTCTTCATTCAATTTAGGTACATTGTGCTTACTTAGGAATTCAGCCATTTCTTTTGTGTTGTGAAATTTCTCAGAATATATACTTTTGAAATATGACCTTATAATTCTTTGAATTTATTGGGTATTGTTAGGGATAACTCCATTTTAGTTTCTAATTTTGTTTATTTGGGTTTTGTCTTTCTTACTTTTGGCTAATTCACCTAGGGATGTCAATCTTTTTGATTTTTTCAAAGAAGCAGCTTTTTGACTGGTTGATTTTTCTGTATCATTTTCTTTATCTCAATTTCAGATATTTCTCCCCTGATACAACTAATTTCCACTCAACTACTGCTTTTGGGATTGGATTGCTTTAGTGTCTCTCAAGCTTTTAGCTGTATTGTTAAGTTATCTAATTGTGATATTTATGTTTTTTGATGTAGGTATCAAGAGCTATGAACCTACCTCTTAGGACAGCTTTCATTGTGTCCCACAGATTTTGATAAGTTATATTCTCATTATCGTTCACTTTCAGGGAATCTTGAATTTCCTTTGTATTTTTTTTATGAATTCAATTCTCATTCAGCATCATAGTATTTAGTTTCCAGGAATTATTGTATTTTCTGTTGTTTGCGTGTTGTGGATGTCAAGCTTTAGACCTTGTTATTCTGATAGGGTACAGGATTGAATTTCAACTTTCCTGTATATGTGGAGATTCATTTTGTGGCCTAATATGTGGACTATTTTGAAGAAAGTTCCGTGTGCTGCTGAGAAAAATATGTATTCTTTGGTGCGTGGATGAAAAGTTGGATAGAGATTTGTAAGGTCCATTTCAGTAAGAGTTTGATTAAGTTGCAATGTGCCTCTGTTAAGTTTTTGACCTGATGAACTATCCCATGTTGAGAGGGTGGTGTTGAAAGCCCTTGCAAGAATTATGGTTTGGGGGTTGTTTTCTTGCTTTAGATCCTGTAGGGCTTGCTTAATGAATGTGGAGGGGCCCATATTAGGCACATATATGTGTAATATTGTGAAGTCTTCCTGGTGAATTGTGCATGTGACTAAAATGTAGCATCCATCTGTGTCTCTTATGATTTTATTCAGTTTGTAATCCACTTTGTCTGATAGCATAATGGCTACCCCTGCCTTTTCCTGTTTCCAATAGCTTCCAGAATTTTGGACCAGCCTTTTATTTTTAGGATATGCCTATCTTTTGTGGTAAGATGAGTTTCCTGAAGGCAGCAGATTGATGGGTTGTGGTTTTTAATCCTGGTTTGTAATCTGTGTCTCTTGATTGGTGAGTTAATTCCATTGACATTTAATGTTAAAATGGAGAAATTATTTTTATTTCTTGACTTTTTTATGTATAGTGGCTTTTGTACATGAATTATTTGTCCGTTAGATTTTGGTGGTATTATACTTCCCTCCTGTCCTCCTGGATATGTTTGTTTTTTTCTTCAAGCTTGAATATCACTTCTAGCATTTTTAGAAAGCCTTGTTTGACAGACATGTAATGCTTCAAGTTGTCTTTGTGCTGGAAAACTTTTCTTTTTCTCTCAATCATAAGAGATAGTTTTGCTGGGTATATCACCTTGGATTGACCTTTGAGGTCATTCAATACTGGGAGGATATCTCTCCAAGTTCTTCTAGCTTTTACTGTTTCCATTGAGAAGTCATTTGTTATTTTAATAGGTTTACCTTTAAACGTGACTTGTTTTTTCCCTTGAAGCTCTCATCACCTTCTCTTTGTCTTGAATGTAGAGTGTTTTGAGTTTTATTTGCCATGGTGAGTTTCTATTTTGGTCATATCTGTTTGGGGTGTGGAATGCCTCTTGTATTTGGATGGACCTCTCTCATTCTTTAGATGAGGGAAGTTTTCATTTATGATAGTTTGAAAAATTTCCTCAGGTGTGGTATTTTGTGACTCTTGCTCTGGTATTAAATGAATGCTCATGTTAGGCTTCTTTAGTGTGTCCCATAACTCTTGAATATTCCTCTCAAGTATCATTTTGGCTTTAACAAACACTTCCATTAAGCGGCTTAATACTTCCCCTTTGTCTTCAAGAACTGAAATTCTATTTTCTGTCTCATTAGTTCTGCTCATAAGACTCTCTGTTGAGTTCTGGGTTGAGGATAAATTGTCTTTTAGTTCAGTTTTAAACTCTGCTAGAGACTGTTTTAACTGCTCTATGCCTATTTTTGTTTCTTGAGCTGTTTTTCTCAACTCCTCCAAGTGTCCGTTGTGTTCCAGTTCAAAGTGGTTGATGTGGTTATTTAACTCCTCCTGAATTTCCTCTTTCATAATATTGATCATGGTAATGATCATACTTTGAAAGTCGTTATCATGGGCGTGTCTTTCTTGGCTATTTTCAGTGAATTTGTTGTGGTTGAAATCTGTCGCTATGGGGTTAATTCTTTCAATGGGAGATTTATTTTCTTGAGTTTTATTTCTCATGGATCTACACTTTGACTTGGGTATTTTTGTTTTGTCTCTTGAGTCCTTTCAGTTTCTATGTGTTTTTGACTGGACTGATTTAGTTGATATAAGTGCTCTCTGTCAGTTATTATTGGTTGCCTTGAAGTTGGGTGCAATTGTCTGTTGTTATTGTTATTTCCTAGATGCACTGTTCATACATCAATTAAATCAAGATTAGTAGACAGGGGTTGAATATTAGTATGGTAGAATACTTTTAAGATTTAGTACCTTTGTGATACGTGAGGGTGAGTGCTTTAGTCCCTGAAGTAGTATATGTTTTTGGGGTGGCTATATAGAAAACTTAATCTAGAGTGATTACTAATTGGGAAGAGCAGGACAGTAAAAAGTGGGTTTACTTATCTTTTTGCTAGATGTGAAGAATCTCTCCCATGTGATAAGATGATTTTAGAGGACTTCAGATGTATGGCTTTTGTCCCCTAAAACTTTGCTTGGGTTTTCTTTGGATTCTGTTGAATTCCAGGAAGCAGGGTGCCCTCCCTGTACTGAGAACAAGTGAGCAAGCGAGTGTGCATTCAAGACAGGTGGTTGGGGGAAGGGCTGAGGAGAATTGGTGTGCTTTACCTGGGACCTGGAGTGTGGCCAGTGGTCCCACCAAGCCCTGGGCTGCTTGGGTGCTGCTCAGTCTGGATGGTGGGAGGAGCTGAGAGGAGTGAGTGACCTGGGTGCTGGTGGGAAGTTTCTGGGAAGTAGGGTGTTTTACCAGGACCATGAACAAATGAGGGAGCGACCAAGAGTTTTGAGTGGGTGGAAGGGGGGAGGGGCTGAGGTGGATTGGTGAACCTGGGACCTGGTACGTGGCCAGTGGTTTACCCAAGCCCTGGGCCACTTTGGGGCTGCTTAGCTCCAATGGTGGGATGGGCTGGGAGGGGCTAGTGACCTGGGTACTGCTGGGAAGTACCTGGGAAGTAGCATGCCTTACCTGGACCACAAGCAAGGGAACGACCAAACATTCTGGTGTGTGGAAGGGGGGAGCAAGAAATTATTTTTAGTTCCAGACATTTTTTGTGTTGGCTTTTGTACGTGTATTAAATGGCTTTTAGGTTTTGGAGATATTATACTTCCCTTCTCTCCTTCTGGGTATCCTTGTGTTTTCATCAAGCTTGAGTATCATTTCTAACATTTTTTGAAGGCCTGGCTTGGTAGACTTGTAAGCCTTCAAATTGTCTTTGTGCTGGAAAACTTTTCTTTCTCCCTGGGTCATGATGGATAGTTTTGCCAGGTATACCAGCCTGGGTTGACATTTGTGGCCATTCAATACTTGAAGTATATCTCTCTGAGCTCTTCTTGTTTTTACTGTTTCCATTGAGAAATCATTTATTATTTTAATATGTTTACCTTAAAAGTGACTTGTTTTTTCCATTGAAGCTCCCAGCTTTGTCTTGAATGTGGATTGTTTCGAATATTATTTGCCGTGGTGAGTTTCTATTTTGGTCATATCTGTTTGGGGCGTGGAATGCCTCTTGTGTTTGGATGGGCCTCTCATTCTTTAGATGAAGGAAGTTTTCATTTATGATAGTTTGAAAAATTTCCTCAGGTGTGGTATTTTGTGACTCTTGCTCTGGTATTCCATGAATGCTCATGTTAGGCTTCTTTAGTGTGTCCCATAACTCTTGAATATTCCTCTCAAGTATCGTTTTGACTTTAACAAACTCTTCCATTGAGCAGTTTAATACTTCCACTTTGTCTTCAAGATCTGAAATTCTATTTTCTGCCTCATTAGTTCTGCTGACAAGACTTTCTGTTGAGTCTGGGTTGAAGATAACGTGTGTTTTAATTCAGTTTTAAACTCTGCTAGAGACTGTTTTAACTGCTCTATGCCTATTTTTGGTTTTTGAGCTGTTTTTCTCAACTCCTCCAAATGTCTGTTGTATTCCTGTTAAAAGTGGATGATGTGGTTATTTAACTCCTCCCGGATTTCCTCTTTCATAGTATTGATCATGGTAATTATCATGCTTTGAAAATCGTTATCTTGGGCTTGTCTTTCTTTGCTATTTTCAGTGAATTTGTTCTGGTTGGAATCTGTCGCTATAGGGTTAATTCTTTCAGAGGGAGATTTGTCTTCTTGGGTTTTGTTTCTCATGGATCTGCACTTTGACTTGGGCATTGTTTTGTCTCTTAAGACCTTTCAGTTCGTATGTGTTTTTGACTGATCTGATTTAGTTGGTATTACTACTCTTGAGCAGTTATTACTAGTGTTTGCCTTGGAATTGTGTATATTTGTCTGTTGTCACTGTTATTCCCTAGATGAGGCTATTAGACTGTTAACATGTCAATTAGCAGTAGTAGACAGGTTAGTAGACAGGGTGTGACTATTAGTATAGCAGTGCATTTTTATGATTTAGTATCTTAGTGATATGTGAGGGTAAGTGGTAAAATCCCTGAAGTTGTATATCATTTGGGGTGGCTATATGGAAAGGGTAATCTATAGTAATTAATAATTGATAGGAACAGGATGGTAAAAAATAAAGGGGTTTACTTTCTTTAGGCTGGATGTTTAGATTCTCTCCCATGTGATAGGATGATTTTAGAGAACTTTAGATGTGTGGCCTTTGTCCCCTAGAGCTTTGCTTGAGTTTCCTTTGGACTCTTTTGAATTATGAGGAGCAGTGTGTCCTCCCTGTCCCATGAGCGAGGATCCTGGGTGGGCCATAAGGGAGACAGAGGGGCTGATGTCAATGGCAGAGCTCTTCACCTGGACCTGGGCCATGTCCTAGTGGCCCATCCAAGCTTGGCTGGTGGGAGAAGCCGGGATGAATGGGTGATATGGGTCTGGTGGATCTTATCTGGGAAGGAGGACCACAAGCAAGCATCCTGTCCCGGGCATGTGGGATTGACAGAGCCCACTTTCATCTCTTAATTTTGAATTTGAGGTTTTCTCTTTTGGTTTTGATTAATATAGCTAAGAGTTTATCAATCTTGTTGATTTTGAGAGGACGTATTCATTGATTGGTTAATACTTTGTGTCATTACCTTTATCTCTTTTTTGGGTATTTGTATCGTGGTTTTCTTATTCTCTGATCCCTTCAGTATTTGGTATTAGATTGTTTCTGCATTGTTAGGTTATTTACTTATTATGTTTCCATTTTTCACCCATATTTTATCTTTTACTAATCATACAAGCTCAATACGTTCCCCCATCCTCTCTTCCCCCTCCCAATTCATCCCTCTTGTAACTCTCCTCCCTTCTCCCCTTCATTTCACCCACTCCCTCCATCCCCCTCTCCAGGTACCTCCCACTTCCTATATCCCATCCCCTTGAGCACACTTTTGTGTGAACTTGAAAACTCCCTCTGAGTACTCCAATCTAGTGAAGATTCAGAACTCAATGGCATAGCCTGGAGCCTATTCATGAGATCCCTGTTAGTATGGGTACTCTGACTGTTAATCCCTTGCCTCTAAGTATCCTACTGTCTGGAGCTTTCTCACAGGTGATCCATGCTTCATTTTCAAGGGTTGTTGACATGTCAGTCATTGTGCAGGTCATGCAAAGTCTTATTATGTTTACTTCATCCCTAACTTGTGTGGAGTATCTTGCATATCCTTCCTGCTCCCCATCTTTAGGCTCTTACAATCTTGCTGCCCCCTCTTCTGAAAAGTTCCCTGAAATTTAGAATGGGGAGATATTCAGATAGTGAGATTCCAGATGATTAATGTTTGGTCTTTGGTGTTCTGAATTATGTTTTGTTGTTGTTTTCAGTTTTGCTTTTCTTGCACTACCCTTGGCTCCATCTTGACTGGCGTTGAAGGTACCTCCTAATCAAAGATAAAACACTGTTTAAATGATGGTCTTAATGTAAGAAAAGACTCAAAAGTAGATAGAAGAATAGGACTAGGACACACCAGTAGGGGATTCAGTGTCCTTTTTCCTATAATGTTACCATTTATCTTGCAGCCCCTATATCCTCCCTGATTGGTGAGAACAAACCCGTTCAGTAAGAAGTGAGTAGGAAATGAAGTGAGAGTGAGCTGCACCAGATGTCTCAATTCTTACTTGTAATACTTGACAATGGAATTTGTTCTCCATTGAAGTGTGTGCCCCTATCACCCTTTTTTTTTTTTTGAGGCTCTCCTTCCCCTTCCCTCCTGTTCAAAATCCTTTCCAATTACAGTAGATATTATAGAGATTTACCTCTTAATATGTCATTAAGTGGGTTTGGAACTAAGATTCTCTTATTAGGGAGTACACATGGTATTTAACTTTCTGTGTCTGGGATACTTCACTCAATATAATTTTTTCAAATTCCACCTATTTCTTAGAAAATTTCATTAATTAATATTTTACAATGGCTGAGTAGTATTCCATTGTATAAATATACCACCTTTTCCTTATGAATTTGTCAACTATTGGGCATTTGGTTTGATTCCATGACTTTGTTATTTCAGATAGTGCTGCAATGTCATGCTCTGCCACTATACTGAATTTCTGCATTATGTGGGATTATGACCAGTAGTGGTACAACAGAATCTTACAGCATTAAAATCTAACTTTTGGCGGTAAGAGTGTAAGAGCAAAAGGATGGGAAGAGCAATGATATATAAGATACTTTATATTAGTTAGGGCTGAAGCAATCATAATTGGACTTTGCATGCCCTGCGCATTGTCCAACACACTGTTGACCTCACAAAGTCTAGCATCTGCTAAAGGCACCAAGATCCTTGGAGGCAAAGGATTAGCAGCCACGGCAGTGTTCCTGTACCTAAGGGGAACACGGGAAAGGGTTCAGGGAAAGGCCACTGGGTCCTTGTATGTCATCGGAGAGGAGGGCCCAGAGGAAAATCAGGCATGCACAAGAAAGGACTCTCTGGGAATTGGGGTGGGAGGCACTGGGGGATGGGGAGGGAGGGGGGTGGTAAAGGGGAGCAGGGGGGACGGGGGGAGGAGGAGGGAGGGAGGGAACTGGTGTACCTAATAAGCTTGTATGAGCTGAAATAAAAAAAAACTACGACATAAAAAAAAATCTAACTTTTACAGAAATCACCATACTGATTGCCAGAGTAGTTATATGAGCCATACTCCCACCAGCAATGTATGACAGTTCCTTTCTCTCTACATCCTTTTCAGTGAGAGTTCTTTATAATGAAACCTTTAAAAGCCTAAAAAGGTATTAGAGAAGACACCAAAAGACCTCCCATGCTCCTGTACTGACAGAATCAACACTATAAAAAATGACTATCCTACCAAAAGCCATATACAGATTCAACAATATACCAATCAAAATCCTAAAGCTATTCTTTAAAGAAATTGACCAAACAATATCAAAATTCATATGGAAGCACAGAAGGCCCAGAACAGCAAAAAAATCCTAAATACCAAATACACTGCTGGAATTATCACCATATCAAACATTTATCTGTAGTACAAATCCATAGTAACCAAACAGCCTGGTACTGGCTCAAAAAATATATATGTATTTCAATGGATAAGGGATCAAGACCCAAATATGAGCCCACATAATTATAGCCATTTGATGTTTAATAGCAGGGCCCAAAAATTCATTGGAAATAGAACAGCATGTTCAACAAATGGTGCTGGTAAAACTGGATATCTGGATGCAGAAAATTAAATCTGGACCCATACTTGTCACCATGCACAAAAATTAATTCTAGATGGATCAAGGACTTAGATGTTAGGTCAGACCCTATAGAAACCCTACTTGAAAGGGTAGGGATCTCACTTGAGCTAACAGTTCCTAAACAGAAATCTAATAGCACAGGCACTAGAACCAGCACTCAACATATGAAATTAAAAAGCTTCTGTTCAGATAAAGAGATTGTAAACCCAGCAAAAAGGCAAACCAGAGATTGGCAGAAAATTCTTCAATGACCACAGATCTGATAGAGTTCTATTATTGAGAGTGCACGAAGAATTAAAAAACTAACACCAAGGAGATAAATGGCCCAATTAAAAAACTGGCTTCAGAACTCAAAAGAAACTTTTTCAGGGATGTTTCCTTTTTTATGTATGCATTAAGGGCTGTAAACTTTTCTCTCTTGACAGCATTCTGTTTTTCCTATAGATTTTTATATGGTGTTTATATGGGTTTTATTATCATTAATTTCCAGGAATTTTAGAATTTTGCACTTTGACTTCTCTCTGAATCTATTTCTTATAAGGTTTCATGGTGTTTAATTTCCAATATTTTTTTGTCATCTGCCTTGTTGTGAATGTCTAGCTTTATTCCATACTGGTCAGATAAAGCACCAGACATATTTTCCACTTCACTGTATATGTTGAGGCTTGCTTTTTTGCCCAACCTGTGGTCTGTTTTAAAGAATGTTTCATGGGCTACTGAAAAGATGGTATATTCCTTGGTGTTTGGAAGGAAGATTTTGTAGAGGTATATCAGGTCCATTCAGGTTGTGGTTAGATTTACCTCAAGTGTGTCTCTGTTTAGTTTTTGGCCTGTTGACCTATCCAATATTGAATGTGGGGTGCTGAGATCCACTATTCCTACTGTGTTTGGGTGGATTTGTTGTTTCATATGTTGTGATTTTTTAACAAACGTCAATGAGTTGATATTGGGTGTGTGTATGTTCAGAATTGTGAAGTCATTTATGTTGGATTGTTCCTTTGACTAAAATGTAATATCACTCCATGTCTCTTATGATTTCTTTTCATTTGAATTCTATTTTGTCAGATACTAGAGTCATGACTCCCACTTTTTTCTTTGTTACATTACTTGGGAGTACCTTTGAAAATCCCTTCACTCTCGTATTGTGTCTAACTTTTCAGGTGAGATTTGCTTCTTGAAAGGAAAAGATTGATTGTTGTGACTTTTAATCCATGTTTGTAGCCTGGGCCTCTTGATTAGAGAGTCAAGTCCAGAGAAATATAGGGGTATAAAGAGAAACATTTGTTGATTCCTATAATTTTCTGTTTTTTAATGTGTGTTTCTTTGCTTAGTAGTTGTGTTGGCATTATATTTCCTTTCTATATGTATAATATATATACATATAAAATATATAATAATAATTAGACTTATTTTAGATTATATTGTCTTAGCATTTACCTATTTTTTTCTAGTATCGTCTGGATTTGTTGTTTGGTGGTCATGCAGGTTCAGAGTATACTTATGTTGGGAAATATTTCTTTTACCTTTAATCATGGCCAATAGTTTTGATGGGTATATCAGCCTGGGTTGGCATTTGAACTAATAACCTGACATAGGTCTCATCAAGCTCTTCTGGCTTTAATTGTTTCCATTGAAAATTAGCTGTTATTATAACAGGTTTACCTTTAAATGCGACTTGATGGATTCAACACAGAGTTCTACCAGACATTCAAGGAACAAATAACACCAATACTCCTTAAACTATTCCATCAAATAGCAAAGGACGGAACATTACCAAATTCCTTCTGTGAAGCTAATATCATCTTAATACCAAAACCTAATAATGATACACTTAAAAAAGAAAACTATAGGCCAGTCTCTCTGATGAACACAGATGGAAATATTCTCAAGAAAGTCTTCTCAAATCAGATTCAAATGATCATTCACGGGAATCAAGTAGGCTTTATCCCTGGCACATAAGGTTAGTTCAACATACACATAATCAATATGCATAATCTACCATAAACCAGTCTAAAATCCAAGACCACATGATACTCTCAATAGATGCAAATAAAGCTTTTGACAAGATCCAACAGCCTTTTGTGAACTAAAAACCTAGATACAGTTGGAATGGAAGGAACCTTTGTCAATATAATAAAAGCTATCTACAAGAAGCCCACAGCAAGGATTATACTCAATGAGTAAAATCTCGAAGCACTCCTGCTTTGATCAGGAACTAGACAAGGCTGTCCAATTCACTACTTCTCTTCAATATCATACTTGAAGTCTTGGCTGAAACTATAAGACAAGAAAGGGAGATAAAAAGGATTGAAATAGGCAAGGAAGAAGGCAAGGCTTTCTATTTGCTGATGACATGATTTTATACCTGTGTTATCACAAAAACTCCATCAGAAAACTCCTGGAATTAATACAGAAGTTCAGCAGGGTAAGAGGATACAAAATAAACATACAAAAATCAGTGGCCTTCCTATATACACAGAATGAAAGAAGTGAAAATGCCCTGAGAGAAACAATCCCATTTATTATAGCTCCTAAACAAAAGTAAATACCTTGATATAAACCTAACCAAGGAAATAAGTGACCTTTACAATGAAAACTTTAAAACCCTAAAGAAAGAAATTACAGAAGACAATAGAAAGTGGAAAGACCTGCCATGTTCTTGGATTGGCAGAATCAATATAAAAATGACCATCCTACCAAAGGCAATATACAGATACAATGCTATAACAATTAAAATCCCAAAGTAATTCTTTAAAGAAGTTGACCAAAAAATCTCAACGTTCATATGGAGGCACAAAAGACCCAGGATTGCAAAAAATCCTGAGTAACAAAAACACTCCTGTAGGTATCACCACACCAAACCTTAGTCTATATTATAAATATATAGTTATAAAAACAGCCTGGTACTGGTTCCAAAATAGACACACAGATCAATGGATAAGGATTGAAGACCCAGATATAAGACCACAAAACTACAGCCATTTGGTCTTTGACAAAGGGGCCCAAAGAATCCAATGGAAAAAGAACAGCATCTTCAACAAATGGTGCTGGCAAAACTGGATCTCCACATGCAGAAGACAAAAACTGGACCCGTACTTGTCACCATGTACAAGACTTAATCCCAAACGGATCAAGGACCTCAATATAAGGCCAGAGACTATAAAAACCTTAGTTGAAAGGGTAGGGAACACCCTGGAACTGATTGAACTAGGCCAACAGTTCCTAATCAAATATCCAATAGCACAATCAATACAACCAACATAAGATGGGATCTTATGAAATTAAAGAGCTTTTGTTCACATAAAGAGATTTTAACTTGAGCACAAAGGCAACCCAGAGAATGGGAGAAAATCTTCACTAACCACATATCTGATAGAGCTCTATTATTCAGAGTGCACAAAGAACTAAGGAAGTGGAGCATTTTTTCAGATATTTGTTAGATATTTTAATTTCATCCCTGGTAAAGTTTCTTTGAAGTTCCAGGGCCCATTTTTTAATTGGGCCAGTGTTTTCCTTGGAGCTTAGTTTTCTAAATTCTTTGTGCACTCTGGACAGTAGAGCTCTGTCAGATATGTGGTTAGTGAAGATTTTCTCCCATTCTGTGGGTTGCCTTTGAGCTCACGTTACAATCTCTTTATCTGAACAGAAGCTCTTTAATTTCACAAGATCCCAACTGTTGAGAGTTGGTAGCAGTGACTGTGCCATTGGATGTCTGTTTAGGAAGTGTTGGCCTAGGCCAATCAGCTGGAGGGAGGTCCCTATCCTTTCAAATATGGTTTTTATAGTCTCTGGCCTTAAATCAAGGTCTTTGATCCATTTGGAATTAAGTCTTGTACATGGTGACAAGTATGGGTCCAGCTTTAATCTTCTGCATATGGAGATCCAGTTTTGCCAGCACCATTTGTTGAAGATGCTGTTCTTTTTCCATTGGATTCTTTGGGCCCCTTTGTCAAAGACCAAATGGCTGTATTTTTGTGGGCTTATATCTGGGTCTTCAGTTGGGCCACTTATCTCTTTGGTGTTTAGTTTTCTAAGTTCTTTGTGCACTCTGGATAATAGAACACTAGCAGATATATGGTTAGTGAAGATTTTCTCGCATTCTGTGGGTTGCCTCTTTGCGCAGTTTACAATATTTTTATCTGGACAGAAGCTCCTTAATTTTATAGGATCTTATTTGTTGAGTGTTGTTTCTAGTAACTGTGTTTTTGGATTTCTGTTTAAGAACTGTTCGCCTAGCCCAATCAACTTTAGGTAGTTCCCAACTCTTTCAACTAGGGTTTTTATAGTCGTTGGACTAATATTCAGTTTCTTGATCCATTGGTAATTAATTTTTCTCCATGATGACAAGTATGGGTCCAGTTTTATCTCCTGCATGTGTACATCCATTTTTGTCAGCATCATTTGTTCAAGATGCTGTTCATTTTCCATTGAGTTTTTGGACCCCTTTGTCAAAGATCAAATTGCTGTAATTGTTTGGGCTTATATGTGGTCCTTCAACCCTTACCCATTGATCTACATGTCTATTTTTGAGCCAGTACTAGGCTGTTTTTATTTTTTTTATTAATACATTTTAATTATTATTTCAGCTCATACAAACTAAATAGGTACACTAGTTCCCTCCCTCCCTCCTCCTCCCCCTATATCCCTGCTCCCCCTCCCCACCCCCCTCCCTCCCCATCCCCCAGTGCCTCCTGCCCCAATTCCCAGAGAGTCCTTTCTTGTGCATGCCTGATTTTCCTCTGGGCCCTCCTCTCCGATGACGTACAAGGACCCAGTGGCCTTTCCCTGAACCCTTTCCCGTGTTCCCCTTAGGTATAGGAACACTGCTGTGGCTGCCAATCCTTTGCCTCCAAGGATCTTGGTGCCTTTAGCAGATGCTAGACTTTGTGAGGTCAACAGTGTGTTGGACAATGCGCAGGGCATGTAAAATCCAATTATGATTGCTTCAGCCCTAACTTGTATGGAGCATCTTGCATCTCATTGATCCTCCCATCCTTTTGATCTTACACTCTTACCGCCCCCTCTTCCGCAAATTTCCCTGAGCTTCAGGATGGGGAAAGATTAAGCCGGCCTAGTTCTAGGTGGTTGATATAGAGTCTCTGAAGTTCTGGATTGTGGTTTGTTGATTTTCTTTTGCAGTTTTGCTGCTCCTGCAATGCCCTTCACTCCATCCTGGTGGGCATTGTATGTTACCTCCTGGCCAGAGACAAAAAGCTGTTAAACTAGAGTCTTGTGATAAAAGCACATTCAAAGGTAGATGTAATAAAAGTGGGAAACCACAGTGAGGGAGAGGTCTATCACCCATTTGCAAAATGATTACTTTTTATCTGCCAGACTATATGCCCTCCTCTTCTGGTGAGATCATACCCCCTCAATAGTAAATGATCAGGAACAAAAGTCTGTGAACTTAATCAGATGTCTCATTACTTATTTGAGTCCTTGATGGAGGCCTATTTTCTCTGCTGTAACATGGTCCCTTCTCTCCTTGTTTCTGTTGTGGCCCTCCTACCCCATCTCTCCTGTTCATAACCCTTGCAATTACTGTCTCTAGGTGGGCTGGGTGGGTTTGGTACTAGGAGCCACCTATTAGGGAGTATATATGGCACTTGATTTTCTGGGTCTGGGATACTTCACTTAATATAATTGTTTCTAATAACATCCATTTCCTGGCAAATTCCAGTAATTCATCATTTTTGATGGCTTAGTAGTACTCCATTGTATAGATGTACCAGTTTCCTTATCCACTCGTCAACTGGTGGACATTTGGGTTGATGCTAGGCCAACTTTTCCTAAACGACATCAATGGAGATCACAACTACCACTACTCTCAACAGTTTGGATCATTGTAATTAAAGAGCTTCTGTTTAATAAGATATTGTAACGGTTTGAGCTCAAAGGCAACCCAATAATGGTAGGACAAATCTTCACTACCCACACATCTGATAGAAACTCTGCTGTCCCTCCAGAGTGCACAAAGAACTTATAAAACTAAAGAGCAAGTAAACCATTGGCCCAGTTAAAATTGGCCCTGGAACGTAAAGAAATTTTACCAGGGATCAATTAAAATGTCTAACCACATATGGAAAAAATCTCCCCTCCTTAGCATCAGGAAATGCACATCCAAACGTCCCCTGAGATATCATCCACCCCGGTCAGGATGGCAAAAATCCACAATACAAACACAACAATGTGGAGAGGATGTGGAGAGAGGGGAACTCTCCTACATTGCTGGTGGAATGCAGGCTCATACAGCCACTCTGGCGAGCCGTCTGGAGATTCTTAAAGAATTAAAGATTGAAATGCCATTGACCCTGCTATCCACTTTGGGAATAACCCCCATGCAGCAGAGGTCCACCTCGATAGCACAAGTGACCATGTTCATACACACATTGTTACATAAAACATGGAATCCCAAATGTCCACTAGTTGGGAGTGGATAAGGAAACTGGTACTCATCCAATGGAGTACTACTCAGCCATCAAAAATGATGATTACTGAATGCCGGGATGGATGTTCATGAAACAATTATTTAAGTGAAGTATCCCACCCAAAAAGTGCCACATATCTCCCTAATAGGGCTCCTAGTACCAAACCCACCCAGCCCACCTAGAGACAGAATTGCAAGGATTATGAACAGAGGGATGGGGTAGGAGGCCAACCAGAAACAAGAGAGAAGGCACCATGTTACAGCAAAGAAAATAGGCCTCCATCAAGGACCAAATAAGATGAGACATCTGATTAAGTTCACAGACTTTTGTTCCTGATCTTTACTACTGAGGGGGTATGATCCCACCAAAGAGGAGGGCATATAGTCTGGCAGATAAAAGTAACCATTTTGCAAATGGGTGATAGACCCTCCCTCCTGTGGTTTCCCTTTTATACATCTACCTTTGAATGTGCTTTTATCACAAGACTCTAGTTTAACAGCTTTTTGTCTCTGCAGGAGGTACTACAATGCCCACCAGGATGGAGTGAAGGGCATTGCAGGAGCAGCAAAACTGCAAAAGAAAATCAACACCCACAATCCAGAATTTCAGAGACCTCTAATCAACCACCTAGAACTAGGCCGCTTAATCTTTCCCCATCTGAAGCTCAGGGAAATTTGCGGAAGAGGGGGGTAAGAGTGAGAGCAAAAGGATGGGAGAGCAAGATATGCAAGATACTCTAACAGTTAGGGCTGAAGCAATCATAAGGGACTTTCATGCCCTCGCGCATTGTCCACACACTTGACCAAAATGTCTAGCATCTGCTAAAGCCACCAAGATCCTTGAGGCAAAGGATTGGCAGCCACAGCAGTGTTCCTATACCTAGGGGACACGGGAAGTTCAGGGAAAGGCCACTGGGTCCTTGTACGTCACCGGAGAGGAGGGCCCAGAGGAAAATCAGGCATGCACAAGAAAGGACTTCTCTGGGAATTGGGGCGGAGGCACTGGGGAATGGGAGGAGGGGGGAAGGACAGGGGGTAGGGGGGGGGAGGGAGAAGAGGAGGGAAACTGGTGTACCTATTAAGTTGTGTATGAGCTGAAATAATAATAAAATGTTATTAATAAAAAAAAAAAACAGGATTTAAGAGCACAAAGGGGCACTAGAGGAGTCTGCTTAGCAAATATTCCCACAAGTTAGTGGGGCACTAAGCACTAATTATAATAGGATCCTTCATGTTTCTGCGCATGACAACATATTCATTGACCTCCAGTCCGCATGTCTAGAAGGCACTTAGTATTCTTAAAGCAAGAGATTAATGGAGCACAAATTAGTATTTCCTCATACTTAAGGAACACCAGAAAGAGTTCTATGAAATGCCCACTGAGTCCTTACCACCTCACCAGAGAGAGAACCCAAAGAAAGTTTGATAACCATAAAGATGCTTCAGCATGATGGCGGGCACTGCGAGAAAGGGAGGGAGGGGGGGTTATGGAAGGGGAAGAAGGGGGAGAAGGTACAAGAAAAGGAGAATGGAAGGAAAGGGGGGTTGGGATGTCCAGGAGGGGTGAGTGAGGGGGGAGGGTAGCTATTCGGTTTGTATGAGCGGAAAATAATTTAAAAAAAGACAAAGAAAAGGGTGATGAGAGACTCAAGGGAAAAAAACCGTCACTTTTAAGGTAACGGAAAATAAACAAATGACTTCTCACTGTAAACAGTAATGAAAGAAGAGCTTGGAAGGTACTTCAAGTATTGAATGGAACAAATGTCCACCCAGGCTGATATGCCTAGTAAAACTATCGGTAATGATCAGGAAAAATTTTTCAGGAAAAGACAAGTGAAGCTTAGAGGTCTACCAAAACAGGCCTTTCAAAAAATGCTAGAAATGATCCTCAAACTTGACGAAAATTAACAAGAATATCCAGGCGGATAGAAGGAGTAAATACCACCAAATACCTAAAAGCCAATAATACACTTAAAAGAGATACTAAACATAAAAAATGTCAAATCATAATAATTTCTCCATTTTAACATAAATGTCATGTAATTATCTCACCAATCAAGAGACACAGATTACAAATTTGGATTAAAAATCACAACCCACGATCTGTTGCCTTCAGGAAACTCATCTTACCACAAAAGATGGCACATCCTAAAAATAAAAAGCTGGTCCAATCTTGCATGCTAATGGAACAGGAAACATGTAGAGTAGTATATTCCTTGGACAAAGTAGATTTCACCAAAAGAACATAAGAGACACGAAGATACTCATTTTAGTGCAGATAAAATCACCAGGAAGACTTCAAAATACTGAGCATATATTCACCCATAACGGGCTCCTCCACATTCATTAAGCAACTCCTATAAACATCTAAAATGAGAAATCAATCTTCAAACAATAATACTTGGGGATTGCAACACTGCCCTCCAACATGGCAATAGATCAATTGGTCAAACTTAACAGGACACTTGGAACTATAACTCTTATTGAAATGACTTTATAGATCTCTATCAAACTTTTCATCCACACACCAAAGATACCACTTTTCTCAGCAGCACATGGAACTTTCTCCAAAATAGACAAATATTGGGCCACAAAATGAATCTCCACATAGCAGAAAAGGTGAACTTCTAGCGTTATTCTGTCAGACCACCATAGTCTAAAGCTTGACATCCACAAAACAACAATAAAAATACACTAACTCCTACAAACTAAACACTATGATGATGAATGAGAATTTGATTCAAGAAGAATTTACAAAAAATTCAAGATTTCCTGGAAGCATACAATAATGAAAACACAACTTATCAAACCTTTGAGACAAATGAAACTTGTATTACAGGTAGTTCATACCTCTTAATGCCTACATCAAAAAATAGAAACATCATAATAAATAATTTAACCATGGATTTTAAAGATTTAGAGACACAGGAGTAATCCAATCCCAAAAGCAGTAGAACAGAGGAGATTAGCAAATCAGGGAAGAAATATCTGAAATTTGTTTAGAAAAAGATATTGAGAGAAAACAGTCAAAAGCTGGTTATAGGAAAAAATCAATAAGATGATACACCACTATCTAAATTCCACAAAGGAAGAGAGAAAATCAATTAACAAAATTAGAAATGAAAATGAAGTTATCACTACTGATACTAAGAATTCAGAAAAAATAAATGTCATATTTCAAAGACATGTATTCGTGAAATTTGAACACACAAAAGAAATGGATGAATCCCTAAAATTGAGTCAAGAAGTTTTGAATTATTAAATAGTCCTATAACATATGAGGAAGAATGATTAATCTCGAATATTCCCACAAAACATATGCTGGACAAGGTTCATCCAGAGTTCTACCAGACATTTAAGGAGCTAATAACACCATACTCCATAAACTGTCCATCAAATAGCAAAGAGTACACACCAAATTCTTTCTATGAAACTAATACCTTCTTAATCCCAAATCTGATAAAGATACCTTAAAAAAAACTATAGTCCCTTATAGTTGGATCCTAGTATCAAACCCACTTAGTGAACATACTCAAAAATAAATATCTGTAATATCTACAGTATTGCAAAGATTAAAAAGGAGGGAAGGGGAAGGAGGCCTTTCCAGAAAAAAGAAAGATGGGATCATGCTACAGCAGAGAATTATGTCACCATCAAGAACTACAAAAAGTAGTGGGATATCTGGTTAAGCTCACAGACTTTCATTCCTGGTCACTGCAACTTATGCGGTTTAATCTCACCAATCAGGCAGGGCATAGAGTCTGGAGATAATGGGTAACCATCCTACAAATGGGTGGCTAACCTCCTCCATCACTGTCTCCACTTTATTCCATTACTTTTGAATCTACTGTCACAGTAAGATATTTTAACAGTCTATTATCTCTGGCTAAAGGTGACATCCAATACCCATCAGGATGGAGCCAAGGGCATTGCAGGAGCAGCAACCATAATTCAGAAACCAGATTCCCTACTTAATCACCTGGAATCAGGCCAGCCTAATCTTCCCCCATCCTAAGGTCAGAGAAATTTAGTGAAGAGGAGATGGTAAGATTTTATGAGCCTAAAGATAGGGAGAAGCAATGATAGGCAAGATACTCCACACAAGCTAGGGCTGAAGTAATCATGATAAGACTTGGATGGCCTGTGCATTTATCAACATATCATTGACTCCCCAAAGTCTAGCATGTATTAAAGGTACTAGGATCCTAAAGGCAAGGATTAACAGTCACAATAGTGTTCCTACACTAAAGGGGATCACAAAAAAGATTGTAGGATGCCCACTAAGTGCTCACCCCTCATAAGAGAGAGACCCAGAGGGAAGTTTGACATGCACACTAAAGGATCGCCAGGTTGGGGGTGAGGGGGAATTGAGAGAAAGAAGGGAGAGGAAAAGGAAGTTGGGAGGAGCAAGGGATCCAGAGAGGGACTGGGGTACCTATATAATTTTTATGAGTGGAAAAATAAATTAAAAAAAAATAAATAATATAGAAAAAAAGAAACTATACACCTAATGTTTTGATGAACACAGGTGCAAGGATGCTCAATGAACTCAGAGCAATCAGCTTCAAAAACATATCAGAAGATCATTGACATGGTCAAGTAGGCTTATCTCAGGAACAAAAGTTAGTTCACATTGCAAATCAATAAATGTAATTTACCATATAGCCAGTCCAAAATCCAGACTACATGATACTCTCGATAGATGCAGAAAAAGCTTTTGACAAGGTCCACAACTTTTATGATCAAAACCTTAGAGACGTTGGAAACGAAGGAATCTTATCAATATAATAAAGCTGTATATAACAAGCAAAAAGCAAGGATTATACTCAATGGGGAAAAGTTGAAGATTCCTACTTGACAGGAACTAAACAAGGCTGCCAATCTCACCACTTCTCTTCATATTGTACTTGAAGCCATAGCTGAAGCCATAATACAAAAAAGGGAGATAAAAGAGATTGATATCAGCAAGGAAGAAGTGTAGTTATCTTATTTGCAGATTACATGATTTTATATCCCAGTAATCCCACAAACTCCACCAGGAAACTTGGAATTGATACAGAAGTTCAGCAAGGTGGCTGGATATAAAATAACTACAGCAACATACAGATTGGGAGAAAATCTTCCCTAACCACATCTCTGAGAGGTCTATTATCCAGAGTGCACAAGACTTTAGAAAACTAAACACCAAGGAAACAATGGCCCATTATAAAATGGCATTGGAACGTAAAATAATTTTACTAGAAAGAAATTGAAATGTCAACCAAATTTCTTCTTTTTTCCCCAAATTTCTTAAAAATGCTCTGCATCCTTAGCCATCAGGGAAATGAAAATCAAAATCTCCCTGAAATATCACCTCACCCACCCGGCCGGATGGCAAATATCCACAATACAAATAACACCAAGTGCTGAGGAGGATGTGGCGAGAAGAACTTTCCTACATTGCTGGTGGGAATGCAGGCTTATACAACCACTTTGCGAGCCATCTGGAGATTATAAAAAGTTAAAGATTGAAATGCCATATGACCCTGCTATTCCACTTTTGGGAATATTCCCCATAACGCAAAAATTCACACTGTTGCACAAGCACGACCATATTCTAGCAGCACTGTTTACAATACAAGTCATGGAATCAACCCCAATGCCGAACAGTTGTGAGTATATAAGAAAATGTGGTACATTTATACAATGGAATACTACTCAGCCATCAAAATGATGCATTAATGAAATTTGCCAGGAAGTGATGGATTTAGAAAAAATATTGAATGAACTATCACCGACACAGAAAATTAAACCCGCATGTACTCCTTATATAGTGGATCCTAGTAACAAACCCACTTTGTGACACACTCAAAGATAAATCTCTGTAATACCTACAGTAATTGCAAATATTATAAGCAGATAGGGAAGTGGAAGGAGGGCCCCACAGAAACAAGGAGAGAGGGATCATGCTACAGCTAAGCATAGACCACCATCAAGGACTGCAAGTAGTAATGAAACATCTGGTTGGGTCTCGCAGACTCTCCTTATTGGTCACTTGCGTCTGATGGGTAAACCTCACCAAGGAGGGCATAGAGTCTGGCACTTAGAAGGTAACCATCCTGCAAATGGGAGACTGACCCACCCCATAGTGTTCTCTTATTCTTATTCCATCTACCATTGATTCTCTTATATAACCTCTAATTTAACAGCATTTTATTTTTGACCAAGGGTGATATCAATACCCATCAGGATGGATTCAAGGGGGTGCAGGAGCAGCAAATTAAAAAAAAAAAAGCAACAAACCATAGTTCAGAAAATCAGAGAACTCTACATCAACCACCTGGAAACAGCCAGCCTAGTATCTCCCCATCCTAAAGCTCAGGGAAATTGTGGAAGAGGGGACGTGTAAGATTGTAAGCCTAAAAGGGGGGAGCAATGATATGCAAGATACTCACACCAAGTTAGGGCCAAAGTAATCACAATAGGATTTTGCATGACCTGCGCAATGACCAACTATCATTAACCCCCCAAAGTCTAGCATGGGTCACAGGCACTAGGATCCTTAGAGGCAAGGGATTAATAGCCACAATAATGCTCCTGTACTAATGAGGAGTACAAAAAAGCTCCCAGCAATGCTACTGAGTCCTACATCTGATCAGAAAGGAGAGCCCAGAGGGAAGTTTGACATGCATGCTAAAGGATGTCCAGGAACGGGGGGGGGGGGCACTGGGAAGAAGGAGATGGCGAAAAGGAAGGAGAAAAGGGGAAAGGAGAAGGGTATCCAGGGAGGGAGGAGGGAGGGTGAATGGGTTACTTATCAACTTTGTATAAGTTGCAGAATAAAAATATGGTATTTTAGTCTGTACAGAAACATTGGGTTCTTGTGATTAGATTTCAATCAGAGAAAAGAAAAAATTTCAATCACAGTTTTGTATAATAGTGACTAACTGTGTATCTAATTCTGGATATCTATGAATATTTATGGTGTAACTGTAGCCCCTACTCTAAAGAATAAAGTGGTAACTTTGAGAACTAATTATCTTTGCCTCGTCATACAAGGGTGAAAAACAAATATATGGACTATTGTCCTCTGAAAACCTAGAAACTTTTGGAGATTGTTCAGGGTTAAAGTCCCTGCATTACATGCAGAAGGAGCTGAGTTTAGATCCTGATTCAAATGTAAAAATGTGGGACTGAATGGTGGTGACCTGCCTTCCAACCTTGGAATGTGGAGCATGAAAGACTCAAGAGCAAGTAGTAAGGAAGCAGGATTATGGAAGATATTCTCACTTGGCTCTTTACAAGCCCACCCATTCAAGTGTTCTTCACTCTCTCTCTCTCTCTCTCTCACTCACACACACAACCCACACACACTTGCACACACAAACAGGAAAATTAGTGGTTTCTTACTTCCCTGTGTCTTCTGAGAGATCATAGGAAACACATTATGTTCCATCTATGGACCAAAAAATAGGGTTTCACACTTAGAGACACACTCAAAGATGGATCCTCTTTAGTACCTACAGTATTCAAAGATTATAGATGGAGGGAAGGGGAAGGAGGGACCCACCAGCAATGGGCAGAGAGAGATCATGCTACAATAAAGAAAATAGCCCCATCAAGGACGCAAGTAAGTATGAGATATCTGGTTAAGCTCACAGACTTTCCTTCTTGTCACTTGCAACAGTTTTGTGGTTGATATCACCACAAAGGAGTGCATACAATCTGGCAGATAGAAGGTAACATTTTGCAAATGAGAAACTGACTCCCCTACTCACTAGGGTCTCCTACTCTTATTCCATCTACTTTGACTCTACTCTTTCAGTTAGTTAGACTCTATTTTATCAGTCTTTTATATCTGGCCAGGGGGTGACATTCATACCCATCAGATGGAGCTAAGGCCGTGCAGAACAGCAAAACTGAAAAAATATAAACGATCCAAAATTCAGAACATCAGACTCTATATCACCACTTGGAACCAGCCAGCCTAATCTCTCCCATCCTAAACTCAGGGAAATTTGTGGAAGAGGTGTGGTAAGATTGTAGAGACCTAAAGATTGGGAAGTTGTAAACATGCAAAATACTCCACACAGTTAGGGCCAAAGTAATCATATAGCCTTTGCATGACCTGTGCATTGAACAAATATCATTGCACCCCCCCAAAGTCTAGCAGATATCACAGGCACTAGGACCCTTAGAGGCAAGAGAATAACAGCCACATAATGTTCCCATACTATAGGGAACACAAAAATACATCAGATAGTAGGAACAAGGGAAGTTTGTTATGCACAATAAAAGATGCTCTAGTGATGGAGGGGGGACAATGTGAGTAATGGGAGGAAGGAAGAAAAGTGGGGAGGGAGTAAGGGGATTCAGGAAGGCATGGGGGGAGAGGGGAATGGGTACGTATCAAGCTTGTGTGCTGGGAAAAAGTAAATATTAAATGAATAAAAATAGGTATCACTAGTTAACTCACCTACTTGTATCTTGATCTTGGAATTTATCATTTAAATATGTAAAAAACAAATAGAGGTTTGAACATTTTGTCTGTGTAGATAGTTAATTGGCAAACCTCTGCCATTTAAAACTGATCTAATTAAGGATGAAACATATCAAGTCATTCACTTTTGGTGTAACAGTTCTCACTTAAATGTTTCCATGTTTGTTTATTTATAATCTGAGGGCTGCATCAGAGTGATTGGCACCAGTGCGAGCATACAATGTGAAGGTCATCTCAAAAGATTCTGGAAATGTATGATTTAACATGATTCTTTTTTCTCCAGGTTACGGAGAAAAGTACAGCTATTGGGAATCTATGGAATGACATAAACCACACTAAATATTCTGATACAAGCTGAGTGTCATTTATCTGGGACAGTGGAATACGTATGCTGTAGTGTCTCTCACAGCTCTGACTACATGGTTCCTTTGTGACCCTATCTTATCACAAGTTAACTTCAAATTCTCTGATGAAATCCACTTACATCATGGAAAGTGTTGTTTAAAGAATAAAATTGTTGACACAGACCTGGAACCAGCTCTGTTCAGATCAACTCATCTGGAGGCACAAACAAGACTGAACTTATGTTCAGTCTGGATTTGGAACACAAGTCCTTAGCCTCAGGGTACTGTTTCTAATGTGATTCAGAGCAGGTGTGTATGAGCTGGATATAAACAATGGCAATATTTTGATGGCATCTCCCAATGCCTATAAAAATAAAACCAGACACTGTATGATAACACGTGTCTATGTTCATCTCTTGGATGCTACACGTTCCTTTGTACTCAAACTGACATTCTACAAGACAAGTAAAGATGCTCAGGGTGATTTTTTTTTCGTGCTTTTGAACATCCTCTCTTCTGGTGAAGTCTGAATGGATGAAGTTGCTACTGGAGAATAAAGCAAGAAGGGGAGAGCGATAGAGCACATCAGAATGACTGTTTTCCTCCTTGGCACCTCATTTACTACTCCCCATCAAAGTTGTTTTCTTTTCATATCTGATCTAACTTAAGTACTTTTTCATTTCTTTCTTTTCTTTTTTCCAGCTTGACAATGCATTACAGGTCCATTGAGTGCTAAGGAGTTGGCTAAGGATTACAGCCTCTGCCTCCCAAGAAGAAGGACCTGAGTATGAGCACAGATTACTTACAAAAGTGCCAGGTGGAAACAGAGACAACTGTAATTTCAGGCCTGGAAAGCAGAGCCTGGTACACAATAAAAAGAACAATTAGGGCATTATAGCAATCTGGGTGATTCCTTTGTCTTTCTTATACCTCCCACAGGCACACTCACTCAGTACCCTGTAGCATGCAAACACACACACACACACACACACACACACACACACACACACACACACAGACACACACACACACACAACACACAACGAACACACAAAGAGTTGTGCTGATGGGCACTTTCTAAAGTGATTTTGCCAATCTATACTTCTGGCAAGAGCCAAATTTACTTTTATATGCTGCAACCCTAGGAGGAAGTCCCCTGTTTTAGTCTCCTTCCTCTTCCATGATTTATTTAGTGACACCAGTCATTTTCCTTGAAAGATGTCTCAAGTACTCACTTGAATTATTTGTTAATGGGCCACAGAAAAGTGTTCAGTGTGTGCTACTGCTCTTCATTTGAGCATGTGATTACCAAAACCTATACAAAGAGTCACTCAGCTTAGTATCAAAGGTTTTTGGTCATTTTGTTTCCATAGATATGATCAAATTCAGAGATACATCACAGAATTTCATTATATTGTGTTCTATGCTATAGCATAGGAAACTAATTAAGTTACAGGATCACTGTCAGCTAGGACACTAGTAGACTTTCCAAATTTATTCTGGCACAATGTGACATTTAACTGCATTAAGGAAAATCTATCATTCTGCCATACATTTTGGAGGAAAATCTAGTGAAATGTTTTTGCATCTGTAATAAAAGGAAGGGGAAAGGGGGGAGGAATGGAGGGATTCAGGGAAGGGAGGAGTGGAGGAAGGGAATGGCTACTTATCAACTCTGTATGAGTGGAAAAATAAAAATAAAAAGGATGTATCACTGACACAAATGACTGTACATCTCAGTCACATCCGGGCTGACAAGCAGGAGAGAAGTGTAACAAACAGAGTCATTTTTTTCCAGCTCTTATATTGTCACTGTAAGAGTTTACATTTCCACTTCCTCTAATCCTGACAATATGAATTATATTTCTCTTGACTTTTCTTCATCATTTTCCAGAATGTAAAACACGTTTTATGAATGAAGCACTATACTCTTTTTACTCCGTTGCTCATTCTGTGTTGAATGTGCATCATGTATCATTTCTTGTTGACTGTGGCTAGAAAGTGTAAGTGGAGAACAAAAGGACTTATCACCTAGCTGTTTATGTTTTATATTTATTCCACAACTAGGATGAAATCAGACACTTAGGAAGATGTCCTAGGGAGCATCTTCATAATAGTTGACTTTTCTATAACACAGGAACCTGAGGGATAATATCACTTACTTCATATATCTTTGTATCTGATGGAAGATTGTTGTGTTGGGAACAACATGCAATGAATACTTGCTCTTTCAGCTGGAGTTTGAGAAAATACCAACATACCTGATCTTAATGTTTGCCACTGAGGAAATAAACAAAAACCCCAACCTTTTACCTAATGCTTCCTTTCATTTTACATACATTTCTGGTTCCTGTTATCATGACTCTTTGAACAGTTATCTAACTGAGATTGCAGAACTTGCTTATATTTTTCCTAATTACATGTGTTTATGTGAGCAAGTGTGAAGTGGTATTTATGGACCATCATGGAAAACACTGCCAGATTGCAATATATATGCAGTTCATGTTCATCTACAGGGAGATTGGGTATATCACTGTCTTCATCTGCTTTACAGAATGATTAAGGAGAGTTAATGGTGACTGGGTCTATGGGCCATTGTTCTCAATGAGGAGTATTGACAAATCCTTGTTGGAACAAAGCAAACAGGTTAAAAAATGGGATGTTCTGGAATATGTAAAGTCATCATTAAATTTGTATAAGTTCTTGGAAGAAATAAAATAATAAGAATGGAGTAATGACATTGCATTTCTTAGAATAAAGATAGTTCTGTCACACATCAGATGTGATTTTGAGGTGGTTTAAATTCTCTTCTACCTGAGTTCAGGTGTGTTTCTTTGTTTCAATAGCCTATGGGCCATTTCATCCAATTCTCTGAGTGACCGTGACAACTTTCTTTATCTGTATCAAATGGCCCAAAGGACATATTTCTGCCTCTTGCCATGGTCTCTCTGATGATTCATTTGGATAGACCCTTGGTGGGCGGGTCATTTGTGATGATGACCAGGGTATCCAATTTCTCTCAGACTTGAAGGTACATATGCAACATAATGAAATCTGTTTAGAGCCTTTGTGAATGAGATTCCAGACAACATGATATCAGAACCAAGCAAAAGCTGAAAATATTATAAACAGATATTGCCTCATCATCACATATTACCATGGGAGATTTCAAATCTGAAAGTTAATCAAATTTCTTTCTACAGAGTCCATGGGACTTTTTTTTTGTCAAGTTGGGGTGGATGCATTTTAATACTGTTCACTCTCGGTCTGAATTGTGAAACACCAAGCAACTCTCTTCCTTCACACGTCCTTCAAATGGTTACCACAGCCACCATTTGATATGGCCCTCAATGATGATGCTATGATTTAACAATGCTTTGTATGCTGTGACCCATGCACACATCAAATGATTCTCCAACACCTAGACATACAGCCATCAGATAATGATATAGAAACAATGACCACGTGCTTCAGGTACAGTGGAAATAATGACATAGATGGGATACCCATAATATAGTCATATCAGCTAATTCTCCTGTGCTTATGATCCTTAGACTTAGCAACAATGGGTCCTCAAATTTGTCACCTCCACAGAGGTGACATTCCATGGCATGAACTCTGAACAAAAACGTAGAGGAAAGGCCAAAGTTTTGAGTGAGGACAGTGATAAAACCAGTATTTTGTCAATATATCTAAAAGTGACAAAGAAAGTATCTTGTTTGCTGGGTGACAGAAAGCAGCTGAGGAAGAGGAAGTAGTCTCCAGGAGTGGGTGCTGTACAGAAGCAGGAGAGGATGTCTCAGAGTGGTTCAAGGAGTCTGTCAACTGTCCTAACTGAGGTCCTGGTTTTCATGGTTGTTTGCTCTTAGACAACCAAACACAGGATGCTGAAAGTTATCTCCTCTCGTTGCTGAGTATTTGATTACCATCTTTTGGGATTGACCCCACCAATATTCTGATACAACAAACACAAATGCTATTACAAATTGTTCATGCTATTTTTCTTATTTCAATCCATTGATTACCGAAAGAAGTTACATTTTTGAAAAGTATTTCATTAATATAAATATATTAATACAATATATTGAGAAAAAAGAGAGAATCAGGGGAAATACATAGAGGAGAAGAGAGAAAGGTAGAGAGAGGAGAAAGAAAGAGAGAAGATGGTTTTTATCTACCAAGTTGTCCTGCAGCATTAAAGAGATTGTGGATTTCTGAGCCTAAACAGAAATCAAATGTTGGTTTGGGGATCGAGTGAAGGTATCAGTAGGAATAAAAGTGGAGATAGTAGACTGGTATACCAAACAGTTGCTTCTCTTCATGCCAGGCCTACCATGCACAGATCCACAGACCTCCACACAGCTGAACTATCAGCATTTCCCTATGTAGGGAGGATGCCACCCACAAAAAGACTGTTTGAGAATAATGCCTGCTAGTGGAGGGGAACAGTTAGTCCGTGTGTCCACTGATCAGCTTTTCATGCCCCAAGAGATGTCCAAACACTTGCCAGTAAGTGTCCTGGATGGGACCCAGGATCACCATATAGAGTGGATCCAAAGCAGAAGAGACTCTGGCTAAAAAAATCTATTGGAGATTGGAAGGAGTTTGGAGGTAGATAGGGGGATGACTATAATCCATTGTGATTTTATATGGAAGTTTCAACGAATAAAAATAATTTATAAACAAGATAGCCTGCCTAGTCAGTGAAATTTTAAGTAAAACTTTCTTTTAACAGGAGGGTAAAAGATGATTTTCTGTCTCAAAAATAAAGTAGTTGGTTCTTTAATTCCACCAAGTGGGTACCATGCATCCATCTCGGATGGTGGGACTTTCTAGGATTTGTATAAGTGAAACTACTCATGATTAATCTGCCAAAACTAAAGTTACAAATTGGAACTAGCGAGCCTAATCTCTATCCATCCTGAAGCCAGGAAATTTGCAGAGAGGGGCGGTAAGATTGTAAGAGCACAAGGATGGGGAGAGTAATGATATGCAAGATACTCCACACAAGTTAGGGCCGAAGCTCATAATAGGACTTTGCTGACCTGGGCAATGACCAACACATTATTGAACCCTCAAAGTCTAGCATGGAGTAAAGGCACTAGGATCCTTAGAAGCTAGGGATTAACAGCCACAATAGTGTTCCTATACTTGTGGGAATACAAGAAAGAGTTCTAGGTAATGCCACTGAGACCTTACACATTCATCAGAAAGGAGACTCGAGGGAAAGTTTGACATACACATTAAAGGATATTCCAGGATGGGGGGAGGCACTGGGAGATAGGAAGGGGGGAAGAAGGGGAAAAGAGGGAGGAGGCAAGGGGTGGCAGGGAGGGGTGCAGGGATGGAGGGTACTAGTGTACTATTAATTTTGTATGAGGGAATATATAATTAAATTTAAAAAATTGTCATATAATGGAAAGTTTATAGAAAATAGTTCATTTTTTAGAGCACATGCTTTGTGCTCAGATTTCACTTTAGATCCATGCCTTTCTGAGAACTTCAGTTCACTAACCCTGTGGAACAGAGTCATCTTGAACAGAAGCAACACTTGAATGCGTATACATTCTCATCAACTGGAATTTTCCACAGGGTCTTGGGCTAAAACTGAAATTAGGAGAATTTTCTTCATTTGTTTCAAATGGACAGCCATTGCATTTATATGAAGACCTAATGAAGTTGCCATGGGAAATGTACAGGTGAGTTGAAACCATTTCTTTTTTTTTAAATCAAAGGAGATATCATTTTTTACGCACTCACAAAAATTTATTAGGTACCAGAGACCCTCCCCTCCTCCACCCCTTGCTCCATCCCCCCTTTTCCCCTTCCTTTCACCCCTCTTCCTTCTCTTCTCCGGTGCCCCCATCTTCTCCACCACAATGCCTGAGCATCCTTTACTGTGAATGTGAAACTTCCCTCTTCACCTTCTATTTTAATGAGGTGTTGGGACTTACTAGCATTGCTGAATCACTTTCTTGTGCTTTTTTTAGTATGGGAACATTTTCATGACTGTTAATCCGCCCTCTAAGGATTCTATTGCCTGTGATCCAGTTAGACTTGGGTGTCACTGATATGTCAGTCATTGCTCTGTCATGCAAGGCTATTATGGTTACTTCAGCCCTAACTTGTGGAGATTATTTTGCGTATCATGTTCCTCCCATCTTTACCTCTTATAATCTTACCACCCACTGTTCAGCAAATTTTCCTGAACTTTTGTATGGGAGAGAGTAGGCTGGTCTGGTTCCAGGTGATTAATATAGGGTCTCTGATGTTCTGAATTATGGTTTGTCACTGTGAAACCATTTCTTGTAAAGAAAATATATCACTTTGTATTATTTGACCCTAATAGCACAATATCATAGATTTTCTAAATAGGTTCCATATAATTCATTTAATTCTATTTTTATCTTTGATCTTCCATAAATGAATACATGAACTTCAGTAATCTTTACTCCATCCCACCTGACCCCATCACTGCCCCTTCTCTTGCTGGACATCTTTTTTTTCAACAGTCTCCATACTTTAGTGCTTTTGCATGTGTGGCCCATTGAGTTCCATCTGGGTGACTGCATTCACATGTGGCTGACACTTGCTGGAAAATGGAGGATGTATAAATGAGTGCACCACTGAAATATGTGATTTCCTTTCCCCCAGACAGCCACCACTGTCAGTGGTCTCCAGAGAGGGATGGTTACCATTTTTTTTTCCACTAAGACAATTGGTTATGAAAGGAAGAGGTTAAATTCCGTCTGTCCTAAGATACAACTTCTCTTCCTCAGATTTCCTCCTCCTTGTGCAGGGTGCCTTGCAACCTGGTTTCAGGATATTCCATCTGGAGGGAAAGGCTACCTACTTTTTGAATGCTCCCCCTGTCCAGAGAATGAGATTTCCAATGCAACAGGTAACTCCATGTCTTTGGGGGAGAGTTTCCATCTTCATTGTCTTTTTTCAGCAGGACTAGCACATTTGTGTTGTCCAACATAGTACACTGGTGCAGAACTCCACCATTGAGGGTTTGTATATCTTTATCAACAGGTAAAAGGATCAGCATATGAAGAAGTGAACTGTGCATGCTCATAAATCTCCAATGAATGAATGAAGAATCCCAATGGGGTCATAGATGTGATATATCATCCCATTTTCATGGTTCATAAACTTTTGTAACAGTGAAATCAATGCTATATTATTTATAAACCATTAAGAATAATAAACTACAAATTGAAATGCAAATCTGAGCTTATAAAGATTCTTCTATCCTGGTAATATGCAATCAAAATTCATTTCCTCTAGTCATGAATTTTAGTAATAGGCAAATTTAAATATTGCTGGGTGGATTCTTTTTTTATTTTTTGTTTGAAATTTCCACACATAATACAATGGATTGATGTCATTACACCCTTACTATGATTTCATATCCTCCCCATTCTTTTTTGATGTAAACCTTCTTACAAAATAGACTCTTCCTTGCACTGAGCTTCACGGTTGCCTATGCCCTTATTTGCCTAAGGACTTGCTAGAGAATGATGATAATCAGTGGATGTACCATTCAGGAAAACTGCTGCCATTCCCCTAACATAGCACTAACCCTCCAAAGTCTCTGACATCACAAGGCCTTCCCTCTTCCATGATGAAATGTGTGCAGACCAACTCTGGTGTATATATTGTGGAAAAAGATACAGTGCAGTGAGTTCACTTGTGTAGTAGCCCTGTCATGTCCAGGAGATACAAATTAACAGTACTTCTTCCCTACCTTGTATCCTTGACATTTCTACCACCTTCTCTTTCACAGTTCCCTGAGCATTGGGATAGAGAGACATGAAGACATTCATTTGAGGGAGTCTAGCCACTTCTTTTCTGCATTTGGCTCTGAAGTGATTCTCTGTATTTAATGCTGTGTTCATATTCATATGGTCATTTAAATTTTTAGGCACACACTGTAGGTTAAATGACTTTGATACCTTTTGTAGCACATAATTCCTTTTAATTTTTTTATTATTATTATTTTCAATTGTGGTGTGTGTGTGTGTGTGTAGGGATGTCGTGTCGCGCGTGTGTGTATTGTGTGTGTGGAACCACAACGAATTCGGGAACCACCATGGAGGCCTCCACCTCCTTCTGTTTCCTCTCCCGGGATTCACAGGCTCCGCCCTACCAGGACCAGAAGTGCAGGCCACCCCCCCTTCCGCCTGGCTTCTATAAGTGGGATGTGGGATCCGAATTCAGGACCTTGGCCTGCAAGGCAGAGGCTTAACCCCTGAGCCACCTTTCCAGCCCCCATAATTCCTTTTTTAAAGAAAATAAATTTATTTATTAATGCATTTTTCCCCAAGCTCAATAGGTACCCCAGTCCTCTACCTCGTTCCACCCTACCCCAAACCCTTCACACTCCCACCCATTTCCCCTTCCTTTCATCCCTCTCCCTCCCTTTTTCCTAGTGCTTCCCCCTTCCCCCATCCCATTCCCTAGAGCATCCTTTTACGTGAATGTCAAATTTTCCTCTGAGTCCTCCACTCTAGTGAGATATAATGACTCAGTGGCATTGCCCTTCCTTGGGCTCCTCTTTAGTATTTGAACACAATTATGACTGTTAATTCTTTGGCTCTAAGGATCCTAGTGCCTGTGATCCATGCTAGACTTTGGAGGTCATTTACCTATCAGTCATTGTTCAGGTCATACAAAGTCCAATTATGGCTACTGCGGCCCTAACTTGTGTGGAGTGTCTTGCATATCTTGGTCCTCCCCACCTTTAAGCAATTACAATCTTACAGCCTCATCTTCTGCAAGCTTCTGTGAGCTTTAGGATGGGGATAGAATTGGATGACCTGGTTCCAGGTGATTAATGTAGGGTCTTTGGTTTTCTGAATCATGGATTGTTGTTGTTTTCAGTTTTGCTGTTTCTGCACCACCATTGGCTCCATCCTGATTGTTATTGGAGGTCACCTCCTAACCAAACATAAAAGGTAGTTTAAGTGAAGATCATCTTATAAGAGGAAATTCAGTGAGGAGGATTAGTCATTTGCTGGATAGTTACCATCTATCTGCCAGGCTCTATTACCTCCATGATTGGTGGAGATCAAATCTCCTCAGTTGCAAGTGACCAGAAAGGAAAGTAAGAGTGAGCTTCACCAGATGTCTTGCTAATTACTTGCAATACTTTATTGTGACATATTTTATCTACTGAAGCAAAATCCCTCTATCCTTATTTCTGGGGGGGCACTAGTTCTCCTTGCCTATTGTTTAAAATCATTGCAGTACTGTAGGTATTACAGAGACTTTTCTCTGAATAAGTTACTAAATGTGTTTGGTACTAGGATCCACCAATTTGTATTACATACAGTATTTAATTTTCTGTGTCTTGGATATTCACTAATATAATTTTTCATTCCATCCACTTTCCGGGAAATTCATTAATCATCTTTTTTGATGGCTGAGTAGTATTCCATAATAAATGTACCACATGTTCCTTATCCACTCATCAGCTATTGGGCATTTGTTGGTTCCATGATTTGCTATTGTAAATAGTGCTGCTATATGGCATTTCCATCTTTAACATTTTTAAAAATCACCAAACTGATCATCATAGTGGTTGTATAAGCCTGAATCCCACCAGCAATGTAGAAAGTTCCCTTCTCTCCACATCCTCTCCAACATTTGGTGTTATTTGTATTGTGTATTTTTGCCATCGTGAATGGGGTAAGACTATATCTCAGGGATGTTTGGATTTGCATTTCCCTAATGGCTAAGCATTTGGAGCATTTCTTAAGATATTTGTTAGACATTTCAATTTCATCTCTGGAAAAGTTTCTTTAGAGTTTTTAGGCACACTTATTTTATTAAAAATTTAATTATACATTTAAAAATTTTTTACCAGTTCCCTCCCTCCTCCCTCCTCCCCCTCCTCTACCTCCCCATCCCCCAGGGCCTCCCCCCAATTCCCAGAGAGTCCTTTATTGTGTACGCCTGACTCTCCACTGGGTCCTCCTCTCCGATGACATATAAGGACCCAGTGCATTTCCATAACCTTTCTCTTGTTCCCCTTAAGCATAGGATCACTACTATGGCGGTCAATCCCTTGCCTCCAGGGATCTCGGTGCTTAACAGATGCTAGACTTATGATAGCAACATGGCTGGACATGCGCTGGCATGCAAAGTCCCATTATGATTGCTTTGGCCCCAACTATTGTTGAGAATCTTGCAAATCATTGCTCCTCCCCTCCTTTGCTCTTACAATCTTACCGCCCCCTCTTCCGCAATGTCCTGAGCTCCAGGATGGGGAGAGCTTAGCTGGCCTAGTTCTATTTGATTGATATAGAGTCTCTGAAGTTCTGGATTGTGGTTTGTTGATTTTCTTTTGCAGTTTGGCTGCTCCTGCAATGCCTTCACTCCATCCGGCTGGGCACTGTATGTCACCCCCTCCAGAGACAAAAGTGTTAAACTGGAGTCTTGTTATAATAGCACATTCAATGTAGATGTAATAAGAGTAGGAAACCTCAGTGAGGGAGGGGTCCATCACCCATTTGCAAAATGATTACTTTTTTCTGCTACTATTGCCTCTTCTGGTGAGATCAGAAAGAAGTCTGTGAACTTACCAGGTTTTCATTACTTACTTGCAGACCTTGATGGAGGCCTATTTTCTCTGCTGTAACATGGTCCCCTCTCTCCTTTGTTTCTGGTGTGTGACCTCCTACCCCATCTCTCTTGTTCATAATCCTTGCAATTCTGTGTTACATAGGTTTACTTTTGAGTTCTCAATGTGGGTGGGTGAGTTTGGTACTAGGAGCCACCTATTAGGGAGTACAAGGCCTTAATTTTCTGGGTTTGGGATACTTCACTTAATATAATTGTTTCTAATGACATCCATTTCCCCAAATTCCATTAATTCATCATTTTTGATGGCTGAGTAGTACTCCATTGATAGATGTACCAGTTTCCTTATCCTCGTCAACTGTTGGACATTTAGGTTGATTCCATGACTTTGCTATTGAAACAGTGCTGCTATGAACATGGTCGAGCTTGTGCTATGGAGGCGAACCTCTGCTGCATGGGGTTTATTCCCAAAAGTGGGAATGCGGTCATATGGCATTTCAATCTTTAATTTCTTTAAGAATCTCCAGAGGGCTCCCAGAGTGGCTGTATGACCTGCATTCCCACCAACAATGTAGGAGAGTTCCCTCTCTCCACCATCTCCAGCATTTGTCGTTGTTTGTATTGTGGATTTTTGCATTCTGACCGGGTGAGTGATATCTCAGGAAGTTTGGATTTGCATTTCCCTGATGGCTAAGAAGTGGAGCATTTTTAGATATTTGTTAATATTTAATTTCATCCTCGTAAAGTTTCTTTGAAGTTCCAGGGCCCATTTTTTAATTGGGCCAGTGTTTCCTTGGAGCTTAGTTTTCTAAGTTCTTTGTGACTCTGGAAGTAGAGCTCTGTCAGATATGTGGTTAGTGAAGATTTTCTCCCATTCTGTGGGTTGCTTTGAGCTCGTGACAATCTCTTTATCTGAACAGAAGCTCTTTAATTTCACAAGATCCCAACTGTTGAGAGTTGGTAGCAGTGACTGTGCCATTGGATGTCTGTTTGGAAGTTGGCCTAGGCCAATCACGCGAGGGAGGTCCCTATCCTTTCAAATATGGTTTTTAAGTCTCTGGCCTTAAATCAAGGTCTTTGATCCATTTGGAATAAGTCTTGTACATGTGACAAGTATGGGTCCAGTTTAATCTTCTGCATGTGAGATCCAGTTTTGCCAGCACCATTTGTTGAAGATGCTGTCTTTTTCCATTGGATTCTTTGGGCCTTTGTCAAGACCAAATGGCTGTATTTTTGTGGGCTTATATCTGGGTCTTTAGTTGGGCCACTTATCTCTTTGGTGTTTAGTTTTCTAAGTTCTTTGTGCACTCTGGATTAGAACCTAGCAGATATATGTTAGTGAAGATTTCTCGCATCTGTGGTTTGCCTTTTGCCAGTTTACATATTTTTATCTGGACAGAAGCTCCTATTTTATAGGATCTATTTGTTGAGTGTTGTTTCTAGTAACTGTTTTTGGATTTCTTTTTAGAACTGTTCGCATGTAGCATCAATTTAGGTAGTTTCCAACTCTTCAACTTGGGTTTTTATAGTCGTTGGACTAATATTCATTTCTTGATCCTTGGTATTTCTTTTTCTCCAGATGACAGTATGGTCAGTTTTAATCTCTGATGTGTTACATCCTTTTGTCAGCATCATTTGTTCAGATGCTGTTCATTTTCCATTGAGTTTTTTGGCTTGTCAGCATCATTGCTGTATTGTTTGCTTATATGTGTCTTCACCCTTCTGATCTACATTTCTATTTGAGCAGTACTAGCTTTTTTTTTTTTTATTATACATTTATTATTTCTCAGCTCATACAACTTAATAGGTACACAGTTCCCTCCCCCCCTCCCCCCCCTACCTGCTCCCCTCCCCACCCCCCTCCTCCCATCCCCAGTGCCCCTGCCCCAATTCCCAGAGAGTCCTTTCTTGTGCATGCCTGATTTTCCTCTGGGCCCTCCTCTCCGATGACGTACAAGGACCCAGTGGCCTTTCCCTGAACCCTTTCTCGTGTTCCCCTATTGTATAGGAACACTGCTGTGGCTGCCAATCCTTTGCCTCCAAGGATCTTGGTGCCTTTAGCAGATGCTAGACTTTGTGGGATCAATAGTGTGTTGGACAATGCGCAGGGCATGTAAAGTCCAATTATGATTGCTTCAGCCCTAACTTGTATGGAGATCTTGCATTCATTGTCTCTCCATCCTTTTGATCTTACACTCTTACCCCCCCTCTTCCGCAAATTTCCCTGAGCTTCAGGATGGGGAAAGATTAAGCCGGCCTAGTTTCTAGGTGGTTGATATAAGTCTCTGAAGTTCTGGATTGTGGTTTGTTGATTTTCTTTTGCAGTTTTGCTGCTCCTGCATGCCCTTCCTCCATCCTGGGCATTGTATGTTACCCCCTGGCCAAGACAAAAAGCTGTTAAACTAGAGTCTTGTGATAAAAGCACATTCAAGGTAGATGTAATAAAAGTGGGAAACCACAGTGAGGGGAGGTCTATCACCCCTTTGCAAAATGTTACTTTTTATCTGCCAGACTATATGCCCTCCTCTTCTGGTGAGATCATACCCCCTCAATATAAATGATCAGGAACAAAAGTCTGTGAACTTAATCAGATGTCTCATTACTATTTGAGTCCTTGATGGGCCTATTTTCTCTGCTGTAACATGGTCCCTTCTCTCCTTGTTTCTGTTGTGGCCCCCTACCCCCATCCTCCTGTTCATAACCCTTGCAATTACTGTCTCTAGTGGGCTGGGTGTTTGGTACTAGGAGCCACCTATAGGAGAGTATATTGGCACTTTTTTTGGGTTGGGATACTTCACTTAATATAATGTTTCTAATGAACTCCATTTCCGGCAAATTCCAGTATCATCATTTTTGATGGCTAGTAGTACTCCATTGTATAGATGTACCAGTTTTCTTACCACTCGTCAACTGGTGGACATTGGGGTTAT